>JADLZN010001738.1:244364-318596 GCA_018155175.1 Sinocyclocheilus anophthalmus | reverse complement strand
AATCGCAGTATTGCCGCTCTGACCAAAGTGCGCATGTGCTTGTGACATACATGAATGACGTGATGCGCACCTGTAATAATACGCAGATTAGAAACGATGGCGGGGAAGAAAGCATCGCATTTCTGGGGAAAACACAACTAGCTGCCAGTGTAGGCAAACGAACTGCCATCACATTTCTATGGCAATGAAAAAATATGGAATACAATCATACAAACGTGTTTTGCATTAAATAAAACAGCGGCCAGTAACATACCTGCTCTTTCTGAGTCCATCGTTTGTGCTGTGCAGTGGGGTGTGTGAATAATGGCAGTAAAAAAAATAACCACAATTCTTAGCGAATAATAAGAATAATGGAAATTGCATGTAAACGGGAGTGAAGAGCTTTGCTCTTGACATGTAAACATCATAAGGTGATTAAGTCCTTACTCTGATTATTGGAAATAATCGCATTATTCGTGCGCATGTAAATGTAGTAAAAGTTAGTTGTGCTGCTTAACATTTTTGTGAAAACAGTGATAGATTCAACTGTGATTTTTTTGATAAATAGAAAGTTTAAGGACTTTTGAATGGTAGAATATACAAATATAAGGCTTTGCAAGGAATTCATCTATTAAATAACTTTTAAATGAAGTTAAAATGCCATAGAAGCATCAGATCAATGAGAGTTCAGAGCTAATGTTGGTTCTGCATTATTTCTCTATGGAGCAAATGAATGGGCTTTTTACTTCCAGTACTCTATTCTGGTTCATAACTTCAAAATTTCAATTTTCATCATTCAAACAGTTCTCAATTGGTCAAAGCAAGCCTTGTACACAAATGGTAATTTACATTCACTTATTAAAATAAATTTAGAACAGTCCTTCATAAGCTATTAAGTTTGATCCCAGAAGCTAAACTCAGAAAGCTTTCATTTGAGCTAGTTTATCCAAGCTTTCCCTGAGGCAATAATCAATCCATATTAAAGCATGTGTGTGTAATATTTGTCTCTGTCACTGGTCTCTTTTACTTACCTCTGGCAAACTGATACAGTGAGGCTTTGCTATGAAACAAATGACCCAGAGCAAATTCTCTGTCAAATTCTTTACCACAGCCCATTGATTCATTTTAATGTTTTAAAACCAGTGCAAATTTTACATCCTTTGTTATATCAAATCAACCCATGCCTACACAAGCAGTTGGGGCAGCCACTTACGATGACTCCACAAATTTAAGTCATCAATTTGACACAGAACAGCGCAAAAGAGCTTGCTGTAACTTGCCGAGTTACTGATGACTATTAAAGGTAACCTTCCTCCATTCCTCAGACAAAGTGGCTGTGACACTGTGAGTGGGTGACGGAGTGCTACACTTTGAGTGTCTTATTCTCTCCCTTCCACCTGAATGTGGGGTGGGAGGAATGTTTACTTCCTTCCACTGAAAAATCTTTGGATTGACTAGAATTGTACCACTATCTTTACTGATCTATCGGTGGCTGTGTTGATCTTATCAGAAAGGTTTGAGATGAAGACGCCATGTAGTACCATGTAGAGCTAAACATTTAATTGAAATAAAACAGAAATCGCAATATGGCTTAGTGTGACTATCAAATTGTGAAGGGCTGCAATTTCATTAAATAAATATATGCGCTGTGGGTAACAGAGTGAAACAAGACACTGTGTTCATTTACACGCATGCTTCCAGTGTTTTCAGGGTCTGGGAGCAGAATGGTTTGCAGTTCTACACAAACTGGGTTGTTGCTTGTAAGATGTCTGCTTCACACATCTTCCCAAACTTGTAAATATAAACAGGCTGTGGTCAACAGAAGAGAAGCTTTAGGGGCTTTCTATAGTTTTTGCCAAAAAGCTTGATGATTTAACATTAGAAAATAAAAGAAACACATCTGTAGCATATCTATATTATTGTAATTTTACAGTTGTACCGTATTATTATTCTAATATTATTTATCTTAAATACATATTTATTTTATAGTGAAATATAAAATTCCAAAATTTGCAGACCTACAAACAAGCACACCAAACCTGGAGTTTAAAAAAAATGCATTTTAAATTCATGTGTAATTTTTTTCACTGCACCTTCTTCCCATTAAAGAAAAATGTGAAATGATCATTTTTATCATTTCTTCACACAAAAATTGTGCTACTGTGAATTTCAGAGTATTTCATCAAGTAGACTGCAGAGGAAGAAGGGTCTTACTTTCTCAGGTGCTCGTGTTCTTTCAGGAAGAGCTCTGTCCGCCTGTTATTCACTCCCGAGCCACTCTTATATGTCCTGACAAGAGAAAAGAAAATTAATTAACAATTAAACAAAAATGCAATCACCCATGCGGCATTTTATGAACATCATCCTATAGAAAGTCTGGCAATTCAGATGAAGTGGGGGGGCTGGGTTAATATTGAGGGTTTCTCTTCATTCTGTGCCATTCATGCACAAGCTCTCTCTCACAGACAGCATTTAGTGTAAATAATGAATGAACACAGTGCTGGGAAGAACAGCCCTTTCCCAAGAGTTCATCAAAGAAATGAAAGACAAAAATACCCCCTTTGCTTTGTGCAACACCAGTTAGGCTTTTCTGAAGACACCCCCTGGCCTGACAGCACAAATTAAAACAAATCTCCATCTCCCCATCTCTCTCAAATTTGACAAACAGATTAGTTCTGTGGTTAAAACCAGTTTTTTTCATTTCCGAGTCCTAGCCAAGGTAAAACCATTTGTATCTTTTAAGGACTTTGAAAAAGTGATTCATGCTTTCGTCTCAAGATTAGACTACTGTAACTCCCTTTATATGGGCATTAATCAGTCCTCTCTGGCCCATCTTCAGATGGTACAGAATGCTGCTGCCAGGCTTCTTACAGGTGTTCGAAAACGAGAACATATTACTCCAGTTTTAATTTCTTTGCACTGGCTCCCAGTCCATTTTAGAATGGATTTTAAAGTGCTGATACTGGTTTTTAAATGTTTGAATGGTCTAGCACCTAGATATTTGTCTGATTTACTTTCCATTTCCAATCCAGCTAGGTCTCTAAGGTCATCCAATCAGAGACAATTAAATGTTCAGAGGGCTAGGTTGAAACTAAGAGGTGATCGTGCTTTTTCCATTGCTGCACCGACACTCTGGAACAGTTTACCTGTGTACATTAGAACTGCTACTACGGTACATGATTTCAAGGGAAAGCTCAAAACATATTTATTTTCTTTAGCATTTAGTTAATTTGTGTATTTAGTGATTTTAAGTGTGTGTATAATCTTTATGTTGTAATTGTTTTTATTGAAGGCTTTGATATTTTGTTCAGCACCTTGGTCAACAGTTGTTGTTTTTAATGGTGCTATATAAATAAAGTTGACATTGACATCTCTGAGAGGAGAGTTTATGAGGGTGGGAAAAGGTTGCTGAAAATGGCAGCCTGAATGACTACCTTGGGCTGAACTAGGCTTCACCCTCCGGTGGGTTTTTCTCTGTACCTATTGTAAACAGATGTATGTAGAAGGGATACTACACTGTTTTTTCTTCACTGACCCCAATTCTGTGAGAACTGAATCCATTATAGATTATTTGACAGACATGTGACCTGTATTCTCCCCCTGCTTCTCTTTTTGATGCAGATTAATTAAAGTTTTCAGTGAGACGGAGAGCTGGAGGGCAGATTGGCCTCAACTTTGTCACAGTGTTCAGATTGGTGTACGGCACAATGCTTGCAGTTTATGGGGTCATCACACATTCCCAACACACACACACACCACACACACACACACATACACACACACACACACACACTGATCTGAATTCTTTTCTGTTGTATTTGACCCCTCACCTGTATGGTCATTTGTAACAGGAGGTCAGAAAATGTGGCCCCGAAGACAAGCCCCAACACACCTGCTAACTCTCTGTTGCTCTCTTTCTGACTGACTTAACCTTTGGGTGTGTAGAAATTGCCTGACACAAGTGACTTATTAGACTAAATGACGATGATAGTGCTGATGATGTGTTAATATTCTCTCAAGAAATAATGCAAAGGAAATCAGAAAAAAACATATATTTTGCAGCATAGCTTCTCAAGGAAAGTGGCCTTATTTTAGGAATGTTTAGGCGATTTTACTGGAAAACATGATAAAAATTATGATTTGGAAAATGAAAATCAGTGCATAGACAGGCCTCTGCAGTTGCTGTATGACCACACACAGAGCCAGAGTCAAAAATGAACGGGCCTGTCAACACACAACGCCACGTGTGTCTGTTTCTCCACACACATGCACACATTACATGAGCTATCACTTATTTCACGTCTGCCCCTATCCTATGCATAAGGGACCAATTTAGGTTTGGCACAAGTCCAAAAAGAACACAAAAATAGTGAGAATGTGAGAGAGAAAGAAGCAGAGTTGAAATGAATGGAAGAGAATTGAGATACTTAATAAATTGTCAAATTTTTAATGTAATTTCCAAATTACATCCCCTTTTGCCTCAATATTTCCTGTGCAGATATATATATATATAAACCACATTTCATGCACATTTAGAGTGATTTACAGAAGTGACATAAATAAGTAGATCAAGTGTTCATTTGAAAATAACAAAAAAAAAGTATTAAAATACAAATAACGAAATAAAAAGAACAAAAATCCATTCACAATGTATAATAAGTAAATACAAAGTATAAATTAAAGCCAACAACTGGAATAAAATAACGTGCAATGATGTAAAATATGTAAAGATTACATAATAAATCAAGTCTACCATAGCAGAGACTCACTGTACTTTAATGTCAATAGCTTCCAGTCAAACTCTTATTGCACCATTTGTAAACCAGATATATTGGGAAAGGGAAGAACCCTTGTTGCTCCCTCTCCAGTATCGTTCATCCCTTCTTTCCGTGGTCAAAACTTAACCCTTGACTTCCTTTTGGAGGAGAACCATTTACACTTAAAGTACACATACGCTCCAATACTCTCCTATTACACAGTTCATACACCCTAATTATAGGAAATACACACTCAAAAGCACACTAACTGCATACTTGTATTACAATTCCACTACAAATTACTCCTGGAAGTCTTAAAGTGCCCAGTTGAGCCCTGCAGGCATGTTTGAGATTATGAAAACACTACAAAGGCTCTAGTATAATCCCGATCAATATTAACTTCCTTTTACGCTAAGAAATGCCTTTAAATGAATATACACAAAATTAAGACACATACGTGTGAATATAATGTAAGACATTTTACTTCTTTATACATAGCAACTGCATATACATGCACTAAGACCACTCAGAGCACCCTAGCAACTGCATAACAATGCACTAAAACCAGCCAGAACATGCCGCAACCACACAGCAACACACTAAAAAAACACACAGAGCACCCCAGCAATATGCAATTGCATAGCAATCCACTATAACCTCCCACACCACAAAAAATACCAGACCACCCTAGCACTGCATAGCAACACACAGAAACTACCACAACACTAAAACCACAGAAGAACACCCTAGCAACTGCATAGCAAAACACTAACATTAAATCCTCACAACCACTACAAACGACCCAACCCCTAGGAACGGCAGGTCACACACTAGAAACCCCCCCCACACTAAAAACACAGAGAACACCCTAGCCACTGTATAGCACTGGCACTAAAACCACCCACGACACTGAAGGACCACACTCAGAACACCCTAGCAACTGCATAGCAGCACATTAAATCTCTCACAACACTACAACCACCCAGAACACCCTAGCAACAGCATACCAACACTAACAACCACCCACCCCTACAGACACCCAGAACACCCTAGCACCTGCATAGCCCACACTAGAAACCACCCACACACTAAAAACCACAGAGACCACCCTAGCAACTGCATAGCAACACATTAAATCCACTCAGAACACCTTAGCAACCACCCAGAACACCCTAGCAACTGCATGTCAACACACTAGAAACCACCCACAACACTAAAAACCACAGAGAACACCCTAGCAACTCTATAGCAATTCACTAGAAACCACCCACAACACTAAAAAACACAGAACACACCCTAGCAACTGTATAGCAATACACTAGAAACCACCCACAACACTGAAGACCACTCAGAACACCCTAGCAACTGCTATAGCAACACATTAAATCCACTCAGAACACCTTAGCAACCACCCAGAACACCCTAGGAACTGCATGGCAACACACTAGAAACCACCCACAACACTAAAAACACCCTAGCAACTGGATAACAACACACTACAACACACACAGAACTTCCTAACAACAATAGCAATGCACTTAAAAACACCCACAACACTACAACCATCCAGAACACACTAGCAACTGCATAGCAACACAGTACAAACCACCCCCAAACAAAAAAAAAAAAAAAAAACACTCAGAGCACCCTAGCAACTTCATAGCAACAGACAAAAAAAATGATGACACTATAAACTATCCAGAACACCCCACAACACATTAAAGACCTTATCAGACCTTAACATTATCAGAAGACCTTAGCAAATGCAACATTTTGTACATGAAAATGTATATATACATACTAACAGGGAAAATGTGCAATGACTAAACAATGTTTAACATTTATAATATTATATGTTTAATTTATGTCTGTTATCAGATTTTTCAAAATTTTTGTCCTTAACCTCCTAATCTGTGTGTTTTTATCTTTGTAGATGACGTGTGGGCCTCTCTGATGACATCACAGAACTGGCTCACTGCCATAGCAACTGTGCCATCTGTGCAAACTAACTGCCCAAACCCTCATCTAACTCGTTTTTCCACCACACACACACACACACACACACACACACACACACACCACACACACACACACACCACACACACACACACCACCCACACACACAGGGTTTTGTTGTATTATCTTGCCATGGTTTTGCCCTGCTCATAGTTTAGGCTAAGTGTGTGATGGGATTTTTCCTCTGGGGAAAAGAGCCGCATAAGTGATCCTCTAACTGACAGAGATGAAACCCTTCAGTATCACATAACACACAACTGTGTGAGTGTATATTTGTGTAAGTGTGTGCTTGTGTGAATGCATGTAGTACAATTCATTTTGTTAATCTCTAATGGCCCTCCACTGATTGGCATCAAAGACAATTTTTCTGCTGATTGCAATTTGGGCATTGTGTGGTATGTGTCTCAATATGGTCATATGTGATTAGACAATCTGTGTGTGTGATGAAATCTTATGCGCAATTGACCTCAAAGCAGTCAAATATGCACACACTGGACCCGCATGCTCAATCAAGGTTTTCAGTGGCATATGCCTATAATTAGAGGGAAAAAAAAGAGTATCAGGTTTTATAGACAATCTGATTATTACGGAAGGAAAGAGTGTACGAGAGCCAGAGCGCACCTGTGGACACATCTTGAATCACCATAAAATTATGAAGCTAAATGACTGACCGGATCAGCACATCTGCCAAAAAAATATTATTATGAGAATATGGGAAGGATGCTAGCAGGAAACACCTTCACCTTTTCACCATTAAACCTTGCACTGCTCTAAAGTGTTTTTGTTTTTATATTATAGTGGAAACTTCCCATTGACTTCTATTGTTTTAATATTCAGCAGCTCATACTGTAGCTGTTTTTCCAGATGCAATCAGCTTCGATTTCTGTCTTACTATCAACACTGTTGTTTTAAATGTGCTTTATAAATATGATTTGACTATAGCACTCTGGACTCATTATTTAATGTAATGTAATGTAATGTAATTTAATTAATAGCAAATATAATAATAAACATTGAACAAAATACTATATATATATATACAGTATATATGTATGTATATACTGTAAAGTTCTCGTCACATAATCTATAAAACATAGCAAGCTGAGCAACACATATACTGTACATGTGCATTGATAATCAGAATAAATTAAACTCTGATACTCTGCAAAAAACAGGAACTGTGAACAATGTATCATGACTGTCTTTGGGAATCTCACCTGTTCATTTAGATGCTAATATCCCTTACTGTAAACCAACCCATATCAAATGCACAACACACCTTCCCCAAAACACACAATCACAGGATGTTTCATTGATTTATGGGCCATTTATTAAACAAAAACATCTTTAAGAAGGGGAGCCAGTTTGGATGAGACACTTTGGCTGCATGTCAATAACAGCAGTCAGATTTAGTGCATCTGCATTTAGTGCACAGCGTATTTCCTATTCTCACAGGCCACTGTATTAATACATATGCAGACACACTCAAGAGCTTCTCTGTACGTGTCACAGCCCACTCAGTATCCGCTCTGCCTTCCCAACAATGCCACTGTGGTGACCTTTGACACCGGTGGGTCTGAGTTTACTTCCTCTGTTGTGTGTGTGTTTACTTTGATGTGACCGGAGGACATCTCTCTGCCAGCTTGTTTTTACACAGGAGACTAGTAGACGCTTCCTACCCTTCAAACACACACACACACACACACAACCAAATGCACAGGATAAAGGGGCACAATTTGTGCCATACTGGTAAAAGTTCAAAAAAGGAAAAGGATACAGGATACAGGTTTTTTTTTGGGGGGGTTGGGGTATAGAACTTCTACACTTCACTTTCACTGCACCCTGACAAACATCCCATCCTATATTACGGATATTCACTCTGAATCAGAAAGCAGTACTTTTTTTTTTTTTGGAAGACAAAAGGCGAATGGAAAAATAATTTACGTAAGCCTGGGGAAACCCCTTTAACATAATACTGCTTTAAATGAAGGAAAATGTAGAACCATAATCAAAATGATAAACATAAAACTTCAACCTTACACTATCCTATATATATTTATATATATACACACACACACACACCACACACAACACACACACACACACACAACACACACACACACACACACACACACACACACACACACACCACACACACACACCTCGTGGTGTGTTTTTTGACCAGAAAATTCTCTCAATTTCTCACCAAGGCTGCTTTAAATTTTTACAAGAACTGTTTTCTATTGTAATATATTTTTAAGTATATTATACATTTTTTTGTTGCTGATTGCTGCTCAATAAAGAATTTCAGATTTTTAGCATGTTATTTAAAACGTTGTGCTGTTTTATTTATTATTTTTGTTTTTGTGGAAACCTGACCATCTTTTGCAGAAATGATTGAACAAAATAGAAATAAGACCTATCAAAAGTACCGCATTTTTTTAAATATATTTTTTGGGACATTTGAAGTTGAACATATCTTTTTAATATATATATATATATCTACTGCCGTCAAGTCAAAATTTGGATCAGAACAATTTTTTAATTTTTGGAGTTTCTAATCTCAAGGCTGCATTTATTTGATCAAAATCAGAGTAAAAACAGTAATATTGTGAAATAGTATTAATGATGTAAAATTAAAATGTAATTTATTCCTGTGAGCAAAGCTGAATATTCAGCATCATTACTCCATTCTTCAGTGTCACATGATCCTTCAGAATCATTCTAATATGCTGATTTACTGATTATCCGTGCTGGAAACTGTTGTGCTGCTTAATCTTTTTTTAGAACCTGTGATACTTTTTTCAGGATTCTTTGATGACTAAAAAGTTAAAAAGAAGAGCATTTAATTTAAAATAGAAATCTTTTGTAACAAATCCACTACAGATTCAAAAGTTTGGGTCATTACATTTTTATTCGTCTTTTTTTGAAAGAAAGTAAACTTTTCAATTCAGCAAGGATGTGTTTAAATTTGTTAAGAAGTGATAGTAAACATTTAATATGTTCGAAAGGTTTATCTTTTTGCATAATGCTTTTTTTTTTTCATCAAAGAATCCTGAAAAATATTATCGCAGTTTCCAAAAAAATATTTGGAAACACAATTGTTGCCAATATTGATAATTCTAATAATAAATCAGCATATTAGAATGATTTCTTAAGGATCATGTGACACTTTATACTGCAGTAATGATGATGGAAATTCAGCTTTGCATCACAGAAATAATTTATATTTTAAAGGATATTAAAATAGAAGATATTATTTTATATTGTAATAACATTTTTGCAAGATTACTGTTTTTATTTCTGTATTTTTTATCAAATAAATGAAGCATTGGTAAGCGTAAGAGACTTCTTTCAAAAACATAACCAGTCTTACTGACCACAAACTTTTGAACAGCAGTGTATGTAATATTAAAAGCTCTCTCTGACCGCAAACTTTTGAGCGATACTGCATACTGTAATATTGTGTAATATTGGCAGGATGTGCCCCCCATAAATGTCAATGCTGGTTAAAGTATTGCATATGACATATGAAAACACACATTTGCACAAAAATGCACACAAACACCCGCACCAGCACAGCATCTCTGAGTACTAACATGTACAGAATAGAGTTACTGCATGGAGTCCCTTAGGGAGTGTGGAGACAGGAATTGGGAGACGGTGGTGGAGTACACATCGGGTGTCCTGCTCCTCCTTGTTTCACTGAATATCTACCATATGTTGTGTTAACACACACACACAAAAACCCACAGAAAATTCCTGGATGTGAAGCTCTCCCTAAAATCTAAAATCAATTCTTTCCAGGCATATTTTGACGTCATAATTAAATAACTAGCCTACGGCCTAATCTTTCTTTTCTTTGGTGTGAAGAAGTCGTACAGGTTTTTTGGAAGCCTTTGTGTGCTGATTAATTGCTTTTTCTTCAGGAGTCCCTTCCGCGTTGTCAGTCTCTTATCTGGCACAGACAGACAGGATGTCCGAGTCCAGGAGCTGCCATGCTTTGACAACTCAAGCATCCGTGTCCCGCTGAATATTGAACCGTCATGCTTTTAGACAAAGCTTTTGGAGCTCTTCTTTTCATAATGGGGATTCTATTCATTCAAAGTAGCACGATACGTTACAGCTAAAGGACAGTCCTCAGCTCTAACATCCTTTTCTTTAGTTTGGTTCTACTAAAACAACATTCTTGCAAAAAGCAATTTAAAAAGCAATACTACACCAGAAAAAAACAAAAACCACAAAAAGAATTCTGAAATCAAGAGGTTTGCAATTTGTGGGGCTTGTAAAAAAGTGCACACTTATTCATTAGAGCCGTACAAACAAAGTCAACAATAGTTCCCTAAAATTTTCCCTGAGCAAGATTTTTCAGCACTTAGTAGTATTCTATTTAACATTTTTACAGTATGTGATCACTACCTGTATTTCAGCTTATTGCTAATGAGTCATTTAATTCATGAATTACTGTCTTCCTACATAGAATATTGTAATACTTTACACAAGGTTTCATTGTTGAGATCATTTAACACACTCTAACGGGTCCTTGTCTTAGTTAATTGTTCATTTCAACCTTTACTAAAACACTTTTTTTAATCATAATTTTGTAATTTTTTTTTAAATTCGTTATGCCACTCGAACTAAAATGCAAAAAATTATCAGTTGTATTTTTATTAACTGACATTAACAAAGATTGTTAATTAAGTGTTGTAAAAACATACGTATATTGCTCGCTGTTAGTTAATATATTAACTAATGTATTAACAAATGAGACCTTATTTTGTTAACTTTAATAATAGTAATAATTTAACAAAGTTGCATAAATTAACACGAGTTAATTAAGTTATGTATAGCATACATGTAGCATATTGCATTATTTACATAATTTAATAATAACCTATATTAATAATTCCTAAAAAAAAATGCTCATTCTTAGTTCACGGCACCTAAATTAATTTCTAAACCTCACTGTCAAGTGGTTCAATTATTATTATTACTATTATGTAACCTCTTTAATTTATATTATCTTTCATAAAACTGATTAAATCAGTCAGGCATTCGTACGTAAACTATTACAGAGCAAATAGTTTGAAAATACAATCAAGAAATTCCATAGATTCCTGCAGACTCGGTGGTTTAGTTCTCTAGCTTTCTTGCATCTGATTGTGCTTATCCTGCTCTCTGCAGGAGTTTGATTAGTTGGATCAGGTGTGTTTGTGTGGGGATAAAGCCAAAACCTGCAGGAGTGCAGGCCACCCCTTCTTTGAGAGATAAAGATAATAACTTTATATTCTGACTGTATCTTAGTTATTACATTATTCCTGTGATCTCAGACAATAAGCCCACCCATTACAATAAAGAAGTTTAATTTCTTTTTTTCTCAAGGTCTTATTAAAAATTCATCATAGTCTTAATACTAGACTGATTTTCACTGCTGCATTGTGATTGGCTCCAATCACCAACTCCAAATAAAGTTTTACTGGAAAAAAAATCCTGTTTCTGTCCAGTAGAACTGCTCACTAACTGACAAGACACCTGATGGAATTTATTAGGAGAGCTGAGTGTTTTATATGAGCTGAGTGAATGATACTGCTTCTTTTTTTTCAGATTTTTATTGGCACAGTGTATGAGAGCTAAAAGAACAACTTTACTTTATATTGATTCCCCAAAGTTTATTTTACAGCTAGTCCTCCTGAAGATTCACGTAACGCTGAAAACTGATCATGTTTTTGAACTGTTCATTGTTTAAAACTGTAATGTTGAGAGTGATGTTTTTGAGACAAATTCTCTTCAGTGTATTCGTCATGGGTAGTCATGTTGATATATGAAATCCTTTCATGTTGATATATGAAATCCTTTCATGACGTGTAGAATTTACATGCAAAGATTCTCAGAAATATTTTTTCTGTTATTTTTAATCTGCTCCCCCAGTGCCATACAGCTGATGGGCTCTGCTCTGCTCTCTGTCTGCAGGCCAAATAGACCAGTATGAAGAATGGAGCTGTTAGGCGCCTGTGCAAATGAGGACCAATTGATAATGTCAGACCCCTAAAATATGTGGTATTATCCTGAGGCTTGTCTGTCTTTTTTCACAGGTAGGAACCTGTAGCACCTTAGGGTGAAGAAAGAAGTGCCATACCATGATACATAGCTTAAAAATGTCTGTTTCTCACCAGCACGCAAGCTAACCTGTCAAATATTAAATTTATATTATAGAGCACCAAAGCAGTAGAAGCATAAAACTGAATACAGGTTACTGTAAACTATAAAATAAACATCTCTCCAGCGAGCATTTTGTTTCTTTTAATAATGAAAATCTGTATCTGTTTACCATTCATTATCATATTTTGTAAAACAGCTGTCTTGTAATTCTCTTAAACACACATTTAATTGTATTATAATTTTGAACAGTCCACCTTAATTGATGGACTGGATCATGTGGATTACTTGTGGATTATCGCGTTTTTTAATGAGCGTTTTCACACCTGCAGAGATCCCCTGGTGAGCAAGTGATTTAATGTTTACTTCCCAAATCTGTGAAGAAACCAACGCATCTACCTTTGATGGCCTGTGGGTGAGGTAATTATATATTATATATAAGATATATTTTTTTTTGTTCTCTTTGAGCGTAATCAGCATAGTATAATATTTCGGAAGGATCATATGACCTGAAGACTGGGGTACTGCAATGCTGAAAAATGTGCTTTGCATCACAGGAATAAATGACTAATTTGAGAGTATGCATTAAACTGATCATCAGCATTAAAGCAGCAGTTTGTGTAAAGCTGTTTGACCTCAGGCAAGCAGTTGTCACTGGTAATTTGTGACCAGAGACATGGGTTTAGACCTCCGACAGAAAAAAAGTAAGGCGCTCTCTAATTTGCTACTTAGCACAGGCCATCGCAGATGACCCAGAGCATTAAGGTTTCAGTTTACACCAGCCTCTTTGATGGCTTTCCTTATGATAATTGAAGCACAGCAGTGACAGAAAACAGACACATCCTGTGACCCAGTGGGAAACGGTGCCTTCGTCCTGTGCGTAAAATACAAGAACACATTCACATGATCTTATTATAAGTGCTTTTATTTGTACAAAATCTACATAAAGGTCAGTTGACAAGTCAGTTGTTGAGGATTGATTATATATTAGTCATAGAAATCAAAGTTTTTGCCAAAGTAATTTGTAAGCATTTATAAAAAAAACAAAAACAAATTCAAACAGTGCTCCCATATTCTCAAATTATAAAATGCATCTGAAAATATAACAGATTAGAATCTCTCAAATTGTATTAAAATGTAACGCAAATAAAAATGACTCCCCCAGTAACATGTAATCACGTCTATGACCAAAAACAGCACTTTTAGCTGTTTTGTAACAAACCTCTCTTCACAGATGATGACTGTACAAGTAACTAAATTCCCAATGTAACAGGTTAACATCTCTGACATTTGACTTACTGAATCATTTCTATGGAAAGTGCGCCACCTGGTGGCTGGAGATGAAATAGGTTTACAGTCTTCAGTTTCTCATATTAGCAACAAAATAAATACATCAGATATGTTAAAGAGACACTCCAACATCATTTCAACATCACATCAACTATGTTTGTGATTCCAATGTTAACACACAAGAAATAGACTTTTTTTTTTTTTTTTTTTGCTATGTGGTTTATAAACAAAAAACACAAAAAAGTGTGAAAAAATTTACAGCTTGTCACTGGAGAAACATCCTTAATGGGACAAATTTGTACCTTATTTAAACCGAAATGGCTCTCAATGGTAATAATATGCACCTTTTAATGGTACAAATTTGTAAGTTGAAAGGTACTGCCCCAGTGTCAAGCTTTCATACACCTAAAGGTAAAACATTTTTTCACAGAGTAAAGTTTAATAAGGATGCTTCCACTTAAATTGCTTCTAAGAAAGATTATCTTCAAAAATATATATATATTTTAAATTTCACTCAGATTTGAGTGCATATGTAGCTACTGGTAACAGACATTATGTTGAAACAAGAAATGCTCCTTTGCGCTTATTATGACAGTTATACATTAAACGATTTAGTGAAATAAAAAATACTTTTAATAGTGGCAGTTGTAAGTAAACGTAAGACTGTTAAGATTGGAGAGTCATACATTATCAAGTCTTGCAAAGTGACCTAATATTGGTAAGCAGCGAATAACACAATTACTAGCCAAACATATTTGATTATAAAGTCTTTTCTGCTTATGACTGAGGAATAATGGAAGATCTAATAGTCAGATTTTTTGAACATTGTAACACAGAGACTGTGAAGTCAATTATGGACCAGCACAAGAGAAAAAAGGAGGTTTGTGTGCATGAACACCAAAATGAAATCGTGGAGGTCTTTAAGTCATTTAATCCTTGTCATTAAGATTTATATATTCCTGAATTCTTCACACTGATGGGCACAAGATACTGACGGCAAGGATCCTTGTCACCTCCAAAACTCTCACCCAAAGAAAATCTAAATACATTCATAGTTTTTCCTCCCATCTTGTTTTCATGCATAATGCTGGTTCCCAATACTGTTTTCTCCCTGAATGCTGAACTGGAGAGCTACAGGTACGTGTCCTCTGAACCCACACTCTCACATAAGATCCGTAAAACAGGAACTCTGGGAGCAGCGACTGAGTTGCCATTCACAGGTGTGTCTTCTGGAAGAAGCGGAGTGGAGTCTGTAGTGGGTGGAGGATCTGTCAGCTGGGCTGAGTTGTTGGTGTTGCTTGAGTCTTTAGGCAGAGAAAGTGGTTGGACGGTGGCTGCAGGGTTGGAGGATGGAGGATTTCAGTCGAGTGCGGTTTTGGTTTTGGGTGAGGTTGGGTAGGTGGTGGTGGTGCGAGAGAGATTGAGGTTCCGAAGGTTGGCTTGGAGGTGGGAATCGATCCGGGATCATGGTAAAAGTTAAATACATATATAATTATAGGTCAACCAACGATAAGGTAACAAAGGTGGATCAACAAACAACGGACAATCCATTCTATCGGTGCTTGAGGAGGGATTGCTGTAGTGATGGAGGAGGATGGTTGGACTGATTGTTTGAGGTTGTCTCTTGTGTTTGATTATAAAGAGAGGCTGGTTTGGGGTCTGTTGGCAGGGCATATGGGTTTGGGATGTCCAGTGTGGGATTGGAGGCTTTTCGGATAGTGCTTCTCTTCTTGACGCGAGTGAATTCGGATTTAGTGTCTGAGGGCACCGGATACTGGACTACGATGGTGGGCTTCTGGCGGAGGTCTTGGCGGGTGTGTGGCTCTGCAGACATGATGGCCCGAGTGCCGTGCATTCTGGGAGGGGACTTGTAGCTGAGCTCGCCGTGGGTTTTCCGCCAGCGCTTGAGCTGCATGCGGTGCTCTCGCTCGACGTCCCGAGCAGATATGGGCAGCTCTAATACCTGCATGTGCAGAAGATAAGCTTCATACTCCTCAATGTCTATCCTTGTTGTTTTGACCACTACACTCAACAGCAATGTCATGCTCATAAATGTTTTTTACATGATGCAAATAAAATGCATCAATGAGTGAAAGTTCCCACATGACAATAAAACCTGTTGGGAAGAATCCTTTGGCTAGCCAAAACAAACAACCAAAAACTGTTAATTCAAGGAGTGTTTAAAAGGTTGAGCAACAACTTTAAGTCAATTGCTTCAAATCCTCTACATAATATAACAGCGCATGAATGAATCGAGACATAACACATAAACGCTAGATAAGCAAATAAAGTATAGATTATGAGCATTGGATTGTCTGCATTTAAACAACCCAACCGTACAGAATCTATTTTAATTGCTGGGTACGGCCAATTGCTACCATACTTAGTATACACAAAACTCCACCAAAAAAAACAGCCACACAGGCATAAAAACTCTTGCAAGATTATCTTAGTGATAAGATTGTGATTATTTAAATTATATCCAGATCTTAGGTGACAAGGCTCTTTCAGCATATCCGTACAACACAACAATCGATTTAATCAGAGTGATTACCCACAACTAACGACATACTAAGTCTGAACAACAGTTTGTTGAAGTGTGGGGGCTGTAAGAGTTGGTTTTTGTAAGAAAGTGAAATGTATTCTTAAATATTATAATATGTTACAAAGTTAATTTCAAAATATGCTGTTTCTTTTTTGTTTAACTTCCATTCATCAACTCCTCCGGAAAAGGGTATACATTTTCCACAAAAATATTAGCAACACACCCTATATGAAAATAATATAAAGGTTTCTTGAGCCAATCACAAATTAGGAATGTTCGAGGACAGGTGACACTGGAGACTAGAGTAATGGCTGCTGAAAATTCTGTTGATCATCATAGGAATAAATTATATTTACAATATATTCAAATTGAAAACAATTGCAAAAATATTTTACTGAATTTACGATCAAAATAATTGCAGCCTTGGTCAGCATAAGCATAATGAAAGTATTTAAAATATCGTAATAACCCCAAACCTTTGAATGAGCGTGTATGATGATTATTATTGAAAAAAAAAGTTTTATTTGTATTATTATTTAGCTACTAATGTGCCAAACATGCATCAATAAAACAATTATTAAATACTGATTCTACATATCAGCTATTATACACAAATGTAAAAAATAATTGGTATCTACATCACTTTAAAAAAACAAACAAAAACAGGGTATATCAATCAAATCTACTCAAAACCCAAATGCAGTACAACAGAATGAGAATGTGTGATACCTGATGTATGAGAAACCCCTCCTGCAAGTATCGTGGCTCCAGGGCCCTGAGAAGCTCCATAGTCTCATACTGACCAGGACAAGCCTTCAGTTTCTCACGAGATCCCAGCATGCATTTCAGCAACACCAGTCCAACACGGAACATTATCTTCACTCCTATAGTAACAGCAAAGAACATCCAGTCAGAAAGAAAAACACAAACCTGCATGTGTGGTAATATGCGTATAAGTGAATCTCACCATCACACAGGAACATGTCCCACACTCTGAGAACAGACGACCAGGGTAGAGTTCTGGAAAATGCACACATGAACCACTCCGTCATGTAGAGGATGGGCTCCATCTTGTGTTTCTCAAGGTGGCGATAAGCAGGAGGGCATACGCGCTTTAATAACGCATTTAAGATCTCTCCATCCAACTGTATGGCCTCCTACAACACAAACAACACTGGCATAAGGACGGCGGGGTCTTTTACTTTGTCTTGGAGCTAGGGCTGTGGGGAATTTGGGGAAAATATCTAATTTTTTTTGACAGATAATGCGATTGCGATTTTAATTTTGCAAAGTCAAGCTTCAGCTTCAGTGTGCAGCACAGTATGGGTATCGTTACCCTGCTGAAAAAAAAACTATAGAAACCATCACAAAAATTCTTATAGTTTCAATTAAACCATTACAAAATTCCTTTTTGTAGTGTGTTTTGGGCATTATTCCAATAGGAATTACTGTTCTATTGTTTCCTATCTGCCAGTTTACATCCCACCAATAGAATCCATCAGATACTAGTAGACACCATTATAGTTTACATTAAACCAATATAATTTTCATTATACAGATGCATCTCAATAAATTAGAATGTCGTGGAAAAGTTCATTTATTTCAGTAATTCAACTCAAATTGTGAAACTCGTGTATTAAATAACTTCAATGCACACAGACTGAAGTAGTTTAGTCTTTGGTTCTTTTAATTGTGATGATTTTGTCTCACATTTAACAAAAACCCACCATTTCACCATCTCAACAAATTAGAATATGTTGACATGCCAATCAGCTAATCAACTCAAAACATTTGCAAAGGTTTCCTGAGCCTTCAAAATCTCATTTTGGTTCACTAGGCTACACAATTATTGGGAAGGCTGCTGATCTGACAGTTGTCCATGAGACAATCATTGACACCCTTCACAAGGAGGGTAAGCCACAAAAGTTCATTGCTAAATAAGCTGGTTGTTCACAGAGTGGTGTATCCAAGCATGTTAACAGAAAGTTGAGTGGAAGTAAAAAGTGTGGAAGAAAAGATGCACAACCAACCGAGAGAACCGCAGCCTTATGATGATTGTCAAGCAAAATCGATTCAAGAATTTTGAGTGAACTTCACAAGGAATGGAATGAGGCTGGGGTCAAGGCGTCAAGAGCCACCACACACAGATGTGTTAAGGAATTTGGCTACAGTTGTTGTGTTCCTCTTGTTAAGCCACTCCTGCACCACAGACAACGTCAGAGGCATCTTAACTGGGCTAAGGAGAAGAAGAACTGGAATGTTGCCCAGTAGTCCAAAGTCCTCTTTTCAGATGAGAGCAAGTTTTTTTATTTCATTTGGAAACCAAGGTCCTGGAGTCTGGAGGAAGAGTGGAGAGGCAAAGAAACCATGTTGCTTTAAGTCCAGTGTGAAGTTTCCACAGTCTGTGGAGGATTTGGGGTGCAATTTCATCTGCTGGTGTTGGTCCATTGTGAAAACCAACATCACTGCACTCGTTTACCAAGAAATTTTAGAGCACTACATGCTTCCTTCTGCTGACAAGCTTTATGAAGATGCTGATTTCATTTTTCCCATCAGATTTGGCACCTGCCGCACCTGCCATGGTGTTGGTGTGCTTGATTGGCCAGCAAAGTGGCCTGACCTGAACCCCATAGAGAATATATGGGTTATTGTCAAGAGGAAAATGAGAAAAAAGATACCAAAAAATGCAGATGAGCTGAAGGTCGCTGTCAAAGAAACCTGGGCTTCCACACCACTCAGCAGTGCCACAAACTGATCACCACCATTCCACGCCAAATTGAGGCAGTAATTAAAGCAAAAGGAGCCCCTACCAAGTATTGAGTACACGTACAGTAAATTAACATACTTTCCAGAAGGCCAACAATTCGCTAAAAAGTTTTTTTTATTGGTCTTATGAAGTATTCTAATTTGTTGAGATAGTGAATTGGTGGGTTTTTGTTAAATGTGAGCCAAAATCATCACAATTAAAAGAACCAAAGACTTAAACTACTTCAGTCTGTGTTCATTTAATTTATTTAATACACGAGTTTCACAATTTGAGTTGAATTACTGAAATAAATGAACTTTTCCACAACATTCTAATTTATTGAGATACATTTATGTACCACTTAAATCCATTACATTTTCTATTGTGTTTTAGGAGGGGCTCTATTGTTTTTTTCAGCAGAGAATATTATAATGATATTACTAGTTTTACAGAATTTACTTAATTACTGAATTTCACAGGAAAGATTAGTTTATTTTGTGTAAATAAAGAACTGTATTACTTTAGTCAATTATTAAAGTATTACATAGGTTACAGAGGCTGATTTGTTCATTTTTGAGTATTTGGGATTTTAAGAACAAAGTGGAATAGAACAGATGTGCTGAATGTTTCATTTCATCCAAGTGAAATTAGCAAAGCAGTTAAAGACTGAATTTACACTTGCTTTAAATTTGGAGCCAGGCACGAGTTGACACAGGCTGCGTGCGTGCATCAAGCCTCGTCCATATTGCCAAGATGCGCTCGTGGAGACTTGCGGTGCGGAGATGAGTGCGAGTATAAATGAGCATTACGAGACAGGCTGCGTGTGTGCGGCAAGTTTAAACGGCTCCTCCGTGAGACGCGGCAGAGAGGAGCGAGTATGAGAAGCATTCAGAGACACAGGCTGTGTGTGCAGTCTTCTGAATTGGGAATAGCGAACATGCATTATAAACTTCTTTCAAATTAGAATCTGTTGGGGAGATAAAATGTGCAAGATAACGTTCATGTACTAATAAAAACATCTAGGAATGTATCTTTTATTCTCCAGTACTGAAAACAGGACCGATACGGGAGCTTTTGATATGCGTTGTGACGCAGCTCTTGCAAATTAACGTTACCTTTTTTGTTTGGTGTCTGTCATTTTGAAGCCGAAGTAATCTCATATTACTAAAGTTTTTCTTTAGTATTAATTTGCCTAACTATCGATCTGACCCTGTAGATGCCATAATCACACACACACTCTCTCTCCCGCTTTCTGTTTGTTTGTTGTTTTTTTAATGGTGGGTGTTTACGCAGTTGGCTAGAGCAGTGCTGATTGGGGAGAACGGAGGTGCGCTCACTCTATTGGTTAGTAAGGCTGCCACTCAAGGCTGGCAGTCATGCATATGCTTTGGAACAGAGTAATATCGCGTCCACATCACAGGCTTTGCGATTAGCAAACCGCAACGTCTCAAATCGCGATTGCGATTCGATTTTGATTAATCGCACAGCCCTATTTGGAGCAAACAGGGCCCTTCTTTTCAGATTCTATAACTCACAGGTTACTTTCACAGCAGCAATTCCACATTCACATTAGAAAGGCATGAAGGATCATAGATTAGATCTAAATTAATTTTGCCAACAGCTATTTAATTTACTACCCAACATTCGTGACACTTACATCACCTTTGAGCAAAAACAAAAAAAAGCTTTGTTTTAATTTTTACTGGCAGCTACAGCATATTTTTTTGTCTCAGGAAACATGACTCAATGCTTGCAGATCGAAAACGGGAACTTCAGAAATGAATGCTATGAATAGAATGCAAACTATGAACCCGTGAACGTGTGTGAGGAACCCATATAAGCTTTCAATTACCTAAAACTATAAAAGTGCATAACAGTTGATCTTCGTTCACGATGCTCATCATTCAAATATTTTATTACATGGTTGGAAAATGCAGGACATTCATAATGTCATCAGGCAATAGATAATGAACTTTTACACATAATGTCACCTAGATCTCACAAGCACTTCCTGTTTCCCCTTTATGGATTAGATTTGTTAAGTAGTTACATTTATTTCTCATATAGCAAGTAACATTTAGAGCTCTTACCAGGCCTGCGCTGTAATATCCAGGGAGGTACTTCTCACAAATCTGAACCAGCCCCCAAAACGCATCCTGAGTACACATACACCAATAAAAAAAAAAAAAAAAGTATAATTTCAATAATCACTTAATCAATCAAGTAAGCATTACCTAATGAGAATGTGCACTAGAATAAGCATTGCAAACAACTTTATAATGCACTGTACCTCAGCAGGCATGTGCATCAGAAGCACTGCTGCTATAGGAGCCTGAGCCTGGCAGTAACCCTCATCTGGTCTGTACAGGGTGTAAGCCTTCAACACCCGGAACAGGTCCTTCTGCCTGTTCAAACAGACAGACAAATAAAATAGATCAGTCAGACAGAAATAAAATAGATCAAAAATGTATGTACAAATATATGTATATGAAATTGTGTTGACTAACCCATGACCTCCTCGGGACACAAACATCTCATGGAAGGGGAACTGTCTATGTAGGTCTCTTTCTATCACATCAACCCACTTAGGGTCTCCATCCATGCTGTCCAACTCCTATTTAACAACGACACAAACACAGGTTTATCTCACAGTCATAAACATGCATTAGTTTAAGCACAGGGAACGCTGCACAGGTTTAACACGTGTATAAACACATTTAGAAAAATAGTGGGGCCACAACTTTAAGTTTGAGAAGCGTTACAGTAAGAAATGCATAATGATACAACAACATCTAGAGTGACCTCCTCAAATCAGCTATAATCATGTGAATGCCTGACTCACCTCGAACTTCCTGCTGTTTTGTTCTCTTTTCACTTTTCCGCCCGACAGGTAGAGCCAGGCTCTGCCTCGCAACGAAGGTGGGATTCCTTTCTGACATCGCAGTCGCACCTGTGGGTGACAGAGGTCTGAACGTCACACACTGATGGGGACATTTTCAGATAAGCAGGGACCAGCATGCGTTCACTGTGATTACACAAAACAGGTAATCCAGACATCATTTTCAAATGGTTAATTGACACAAATATGTCAGTTTCCCTTTAACACAAAAGCCACTTTATGATTTAACATTTTAACTATGCTGGTTCTGATTCTACGTTCTGATTTGGGTTCCCTAAAGATTCTTGTCACACAACACTGGCTGCACTGGTTTTGTTATTACATGTGACCAATAAAGACAAGAACCAACAGAAAGATGCATTTTCTGTTTATTGCCTTTGCATTACTTCAAAGGATATATAAATAGGATGTACAGTATGAAAAAAAGACATTCATTTTGAATGTAAGCTACAGATTACATTTAATAGCGTTATTAAATTTTAACTGTAAAGGTTAATAATAGTTCACACAAAAATGAAAATTACCCCATGATTTACTCACCCTCAAGCCATCCTAGGTGTAAATGACTTCTTCTTTCAGAAGAATATTAAGTTAAATATTAAAAAATGTCCTGGCTCTTCCAAGCTTTATAATGGATGGATGCACTTTACTTAGCTTCAAAATCTCGACCTCCATTCACTGCCATTATAAAGCTTTGAAGAGCCAGGACAGTTTTTTTTAAATAACTCCGACTGTATTCGTCTGAAAGAATAAAGTCATATACACCTAGGATGGCTTGAGGGTGAGTAAATCATGGGGTAATTTTCATTTTTGGGTGGCTTTAAGCAAACGTAAAATTGACAGTAAAGGTAAATGTAAAAATAGGTGAAAATGAGCATGCAGTTAAATATATAATGTGTCAATATGAATCAGTTTTTAAAAAAATCTCTAATATCAGCCAATAACCGTAACAGTAGAGATATATCTTGCATTCTTTAATTTTTAAAAAATTTTGTATGGGATCTCATATTCAGTAATAGTAATAGATACAGACAGACAGACAGACCGACAGACAGATAAGATAGATAGATAGATAGAAAGAGAGTTAGAATATAGTAATGTCTATTTCTCCATAATCTTGATTATTTTACCAAAAAGGTAACATTATTCTGGATTCGCCATGAAAATGTCATGAAATTCATCTGGGTTCAGTAAGAACCGGTTCTCAATTCCCAACCCCACAATTGCGTGTCATTGCTTTCAAACTCTGTGTGACACAAGGACGAGCACACACAGTTACACAGGCATGCAAACATAAAGGCCATCAAAGACTGTTAAGAAATCCTTTGGCAAAACTCTTCTGTTGTCTTTACCTGAAGAGGCCTCACTCCCAGTGAAAGCTTTATAAAGCTTAAGAGAAAAACAGAGGAGAACACTCAGACTAATAGATACACACATCACTGAAGACCATATAAGGAAAGCTGATGTGATATTAGGCTTGTCCAGACAGGGCCGCGTTGGAACGATTGTGTATTGGTGTCATTCTGCTGAGGTTTTTAATTAATTCAAGCAGCAGTGGGTCAGAGCAAGTCAATGAGAGGAAAAACGAGAAGGGGAAGAAAAGAAGATGACACTCATAATTTAAAGCCCCAAGTCCTGATATATGGAGATGATTTCCTCATGTTTTCATGGTTTGGTGTACCTATGCCTTCTTTCTCAGTTCTAGTGCTTACATGCAAGACATTGACAAACATCTTACATCACTGATCTGTTCCTGGGAACATGCAGTGGACTAGAATACAACTGACTGAAGAATTTAGTGAACGTTGATTGTGGCTAGACTTGCTGCGATAGACGGTGCTGACAGTGTTAAGCCGCAACACCGGTTATGTCACTTGCCCACCGCGGCACTGACCCCCACCGTCGTTTAGATTTTTTGTAGTAATAAAAATCATTTAGTTCAGTAAAAGAACAGACACTACAATTAAAAAACTGAACGCGGCTACTCAATGCAGCGTGCCAAACGACAGTCGCATCACAGATCAGATTTAATTTATCCATTGAGGAGAGTGAGTCGAGCTGACTGACAAGAAGAGTGAGGTGAGACAGAAAAGACGATGGCGGATGATTTAGTTTCGAAACGCAATGCAAAAGCGCCTGTTTTTCATTTTGAAAAGCCTGTTGACTTTTGCCGTTTATCTAAGGTGATTTTGGAAGTTTCTTATTTAATTGGTTCCACATTGTTTGCTGATTTTTACTTTATTTAAACTTTGTGTCATTTATTTATTTTATTTGACATCAAGGTGTATGCCGTGCCTCCAAGCTTTCTTATTCGTTTTGTTAATAAACGTTCTATGTTTCTTATTTATTTGGTTATATATTATACATGTTTACTTAGCCTGTTTCCAGTTTTGTATACCTATTTAAACTTTGTAAGTTATTTGTTATTTTATATTAGGCATAGCCTGACCTTTAGCATGGTGTATTTTTATTTGTTTTTTTAATAAAAGTTCTATGTTTTATATATAGGCTAAAGTGAGTTTGACGTTGTATTTTGTTGTTGCATTCAAGCAATTGACGCTGAACTGCCGCCAATTCGAACGTGAAAGTAAAATGCGTACGGCGCTTTTAAGCTATTTAAAAGTGAAATAAGGACCACGTACGACTAAAAAAAAAACGCATCAAATTTTTTTAAACTCCGATTGCCGCTATTTGAATAGGGATGCGCCGATCCGATATTCATATCGGGTATCGGCTCCGATAGTGCCATTTTTCTCGGATCGGGTATCGGTCAGAGAGGGCCGATCCAAATCCGAGATTTTTTTTTTTTTTTCCCCGATTGTGCAAATTATTCTTTGTTACTTCTGAAGCCATACGATAGCTTAATGTGAGCAACATATGAATATTTAAGCCCTTACATTAAAGTTCACACAAACTCTTTTTTCTCCGCTGTGGCTGTCAGTCATCTGTTCAGCCTTTAAACCCTGGTCGCGTTCGGTAAAGCTCTCTCCAAGATCATTCTGTGTTCCCATTATACTTGATTTGTAAATACATGTCTATGATTTTGCAAAAAGGACTTTATCTTCTTGCCGGAGTTTAATGTTGTTTTGTTATTTGCTACCGGGTGTCTGTGAGAACAAAACACGGGCGTAGAAAAGACTATAAATAGTTTTTAACGTGCACAGTAACTGAAATTTAAAACTGTTAAGAGAAAGGCTCAATAACTGTTGCACAGACATAATACACTACGCATCAATTTCTCTACCCTTTGTGCTTTGCAGTTTTTAACACGAAACGCTTACAATGTGCGCATGCCGTGTTGCAGAATGATGCGCTTGAAGCTGTGACTCCGTGTTGCTTCAAGCGCGTCATTCTGCACACTGGATGCGCACATTGTAAGCGCTTCGTGCTCATAGACTGTATAAAAACAGTTCGTGCTGCACTGTATTTGTTTTGTCCTATCGTATCTATCATATGTTGTTGCTTTATTAAAAAATATGCTATACATTTAAAGTAAGTGTATTTTAATTTTATAGTATATACTTTTATAAGACAAATAGCAATGTGTAACATTTTACCATATTTAGTGCAACACTTTTATTTGTTCCCCACAAAATATAGTTTTTTCACTAAATGTTTGGATTTCAAAAATTATTGTGCACTGATTTTTCTAGAATAACGTTTGCTGCCGAATTATCCACTAACCTAGTTTAGGAATTTTTTTTGTCATAGATTCTAAATACACATAGGCCTATATTTTTTCATATTTGTTGTTTATTTTTCTTTATAATGAAGTAGTCTGTATCTAGTAGATTGTGAAAGAATGATTATCAGTTCCACACACTGAGATATATAAATTCTATATTTATTTAAATGAGGGAAAAAAACTTCAGTGGTATCGGATCGGTATCGGCCAATACCGAACCCTAGGTATCGGAATCGGAGGCGAAAAAGGCGGATCGGAGCATCCCTAATTTGAAAGTGAAAGTAAAATGAACACGCAGCTTTTACAAGCTATTTAAAAGCGAAGGAAAGCGAGAAAAAGAGGGAACGCCCCCTGCCCCGCGGTGATACCGGTGTTGTCACACGTCGATTAACCGGTGGGAAAATTTCCTCACTGTCACAACCCTAATTGTGGCTCCTACCTTCTTGAACCTTTTACTGATCCATTTGTCCCAGTGGTTCAGCATATCCAACCATTTGGCTTCCCTGTGCCTCAACACTTCCAGAGGCACTTCTTGAGCCCTGTGTACGAGAGAAAAAAGAATAAGAACTCTACATTTTCCTTATAAAAGGAGATGCCAAATGTTATTAGTTCTCGCAATTCTCCTAATCGATTACAATACGGCACATCTCACAACCGATTACTTCTCTAATCTTTACACTACTGATGTATGGAGAATAGCTGGGGAAACATTCTGCTTAAAGGGTTAGTTCACCCAAAAATTATGTCATTAATTGCTCACCCTCGTGTTGTTCCAAACCCGTAAGACCTTTGTTCATCTTCAGAACACAATTTAAGATATTTCTGATGAAATCTGAGGGCTCTCTGACCCTCCCATAGACAGCAAGGTAACTACCACGTTCAAGGTCCAGAAAAGTACTAAGATGATCGACAAAGTAGTCTGTGTGACATCAGTGGTTCAACTGTAAAGTTACGAAGCTACGAGAATACTTTTTTTGCACAAAGAAAACAAAAATAACTACTTTTTTCCACTTTTTCGTCTCTACTGCATCACTTTGGACGAAAAATATTAAATTGTGTTCCGAAGATGAACGAAAGGTCTTACGGGTTTGGAACAACATTAGGGTGAGTAATTAATGACAGAATTTTCATTTTTGGGTGAACTAACCCTTTAACTTCTCCTTTTGTGTTCCACGAAAGAAAGAAATGAAGTCATAAGGGTTTGGATATGAGGAGGAGTAAATGATGACAAAACGTTTCTTTTTGGGTCAACTATAAAACAAAATGTCACTCATCCCATTTAAGTCCTTCATATAGATACTTAACTACCCATACACCAAAAACGAAGAAAGAAAGAAGACGATACTGGGACATTTATTCACATCAAGATTACAACCAACACATTATATAAACCTATAGTAACTAATCAGATCTCAAATAAGATTCTTACACGCAAGGTTTAACAGCGCTAAGTTTTTTTGAAGTTTCCATATCTTTTAATGATGACTTTAACTGTATTAAAGGTAACTTATTTGCAAAGAGAAACCATTTCACGAAATCATGTTATATAATTTTCATATGAAGTTCCCCACTCACACCTGCGTTTGGTAAGTCATATAAAGAGGCATGACAAACCGTCAAACCGTTTTTTCACCCATATTTACTGACCACCAATTTTGGGGGGTCAGTAAGAGTATGTTATTTATTTTATTTAAATTATTATTAATTAGTTTTTTTATTTATTTACCTTTTTTTCAAGAAAGTCATACTATTGTTCACAATGATACATTCTAGGCTGCTCAAAGTGAGAGTAAGACATTTATACTGTTACACACAGATGACCGTTTCAAACAAAACTGTTATTAATCTTTTTCTAGTCACTCAAGACCATTAAAAATAATATCACGTTTCCACAAACATTGAGCAGCACCACTGTTTTCAATATTATTAATAATAAATGTTTCTTAAGCAGCATATCAGCATATTAAAATGAGTTCTGAAGGATCATGTGACACTGAAGACTGAGGTAATGGCTGCTGAAGATTCAGCTTTTCAATCACAGGAATAAATTACACTTACAATACACGAAAACAGAAAAATATTTATTTGAAATTGTAATAATATTTCACAGCACTGCTGGTTTTATTTCAATCAATAACCAGCCTTGGTGAGGCATAGAGCTGTAATCTTACTGACATAAAACTTATGAAGGAGAGCAACTTAGATACTGAAAAAAGCTTCATTATATATATAAAAAAAAAATGATGGCAGAATAATTCAAATTTCATGACTAATGTAAATAGCCATTCAGTAGATGATTAGACACTTTCATCCTGACTAATTTCAGTGAGAATCTCCCTGGGTTCGACCTGTGGTGAACTACTTTGCCTAAGGCTACTGCAAAGATAATGAACAGGCCTGTTATCTTTCCCTTTTGTGTTTCCCCTATTCAAATTTGAACCATTCAGCTTGTGGCCGAGACATTTAAATAGCAGTTTGCCAGCACACCTACCACCAGCTAGCTTCCCCTTTACTTAGACACCGATCCTAACCACTAGAAATTTGATCTGAAAGCAATGTTTCTTTAAATATTTTTGCTATTAAGCTACAACGTGCAGGTTTTTTTCCTTTTCATTTTCCAGAGCAATTTTGACTAAAAACAGAGGAAACTAAAACCGTTTTCATGAGAGTTCAGTTTGGGGCCGCTCTCTCTCCAGTAGTTGGCAGAGACCTCAGGGCACCAGCACTCCCATAAACCACAGGAAACGGAAAGCGGCTGTACACTCAGTACAGAGGGACAACTATCACTTACTCATCTATTCCATGCTCTTTAACAATTCACAACGAATAGCCAGCCCTGCTGCTGTCTCAGGCTACTGTTTAAAACCGTTATTCTTCACAATGGAGTGGTGACAATCCTAAATCCAGGTGTATCTGTAAACAACATGAATGTGTTCTTCTCTGTAGACTACAGTGTGTTAATTAAGACGCCAACCTGGGGCAGATGCCTCGCTGATAAAAGACAGGAAGCTTTAACAGGACTGCAACTGGCTGCAAAGCAAACGAGATGAAACACCCTGACACTCCATTCAAACCACATCAATGAAAACTAACATAGAACTTTTTAACCCCCTTTTTTCAATGAAAAGAAAACTGTCAGTTTTATACACCGGTCAAAGCAGGTTCAACGAGTTACATAAAACAGATTCATAAACTCTGAAAATAGACTAGTTAATCTTGGTGAATTTAAGATACATGGTTGCATGCTATGTTTTGATTTTGTTGGCTTTAGTTTGACCAGTCAACCTCCCATTTATCATTTTTTTAAAGGGAGGGATTGTGGTGCTTTTGTATTAAGCTAAATTACAGTTCAATTACTAATTTCATGTGAACATTTTCCATGGCTGGTGCAAACGGTCACATGACATGAGCTGTATACAGTACATATAATTATATAAATGTATACATGCGCATACAACAGAAAACAGATATTAAACCTGAAAACAGTTCTTCTCCAAAGAAAAAAAAATTCACAATATTTCATTTTTTTTTTACATTAATTTACAATACAATTATAATAATTTTATATATTTTAAAAATGCAATAATTTGATATATTTTCACTACACAAATAGAACATAGATATTAAAATTAGATTTTACAACTGTCTGTTGTACTAATAATTGTACATAATTCACTATACACACAATAGGTTAGATATTAAATATATATATTTTTAAAAAACTATCAAAATATTATTTACTGTATTTTTTGATCAAATAAATGTAGCCTTTGTGAGCATAAGAGAATTAAAAAACAATAGAGACGTTAAAAAATTGACTAGTAGTGTATATTACTATTATTATTACTACATTTAAAGGGTCTAATTAAAAGGCTAAATCTGCCACCAGGAATAAAGTATTCTTCAACTAACTTTTTGAAGAGATGCTGTTCTGTTTTTGCATTGGGCTATATAGTTAATAATAAATATGCCTTCATACATATATAATAAATTCATATAGTATGGCATTAAATAGGTTAAGCAACAGTAATTCCTTCACACATTTTGTTTTGAATGCTTCTGTTTAAGTATGTCACGAATCTAAACTATGTTGCTTTCAAATGCTTTCCTACTAACGTTACTCACACACCCATCAAAGTCCAAACATGCAGTACTTTCTGTTCCACGCTTCATCACGACCTCGACCACCCAAAACCAAGCAACACAGACAGGATCGGGTGGGATCCGCAGAACAGCTGGCAGACCAGCGCACTTACGATTCGGTTGAATACTTCTGGGCTCCTCCGATGAACCCATACTTGTCAGTTTGTCTCGAGCTGGCGAAGCCGTTGATCTCAGAGTCGGATCCGAAAGAGCTCTCCTCATCAAACTGACTGCCCAGAGTCATCACACTCAGAGTATCCTCAAACAGACGTCCGTTCTCCTGCTGAGCCATCATGATCCTCTACTAACACACGGCACGCTGGTTAGCTCACTTACAGGTCATCTCCTGCACCCGTCAGTAACTTTAGTCATCCCAAGAGAAAACGTGAAATTAAAGAGATGCTTCAGCTCTGATCCCAAATCAGGCCAGGCAAAACTACACAGTCCCACCACGACTTTAGCAAATCATTCAGGTTGACTTGAACTGTATTTCCCGTGTTTTGTATGTAGATGTGTGCGTCTTTCAAAGCAACAACGTCTTCTAAACGGATTACTGTGCGTCTGAATCACCTGAGTTAAATGCTAAATTAGCTTAGCGCGCAACGTGTCACTATCCAACCCAGTTAGCTAGTATGATCCCAAAACAACAGCGACCACTGAAAATGTACTTTATACGAGCAGAGACCTCGTCCGAAAAAAAAAAAAAATATGTGTAAACAACCGGACGAGCGAAACTACGCCTGAATTTCCTGAATCACATTTTTCCAGCCCATGGATTGTCAGGTTTCGCGCTCAACGGCTTCAGAGGACTGTTTTCTTTCAGCACGCACAGCTTTGAGGAGGAACACAGGTTATATTCCCAGTCGAGATGCGCCAGCAGGGTTGTTTTCGTAATTTAAGTCGAGGTCCCATGGCTGAAAGGCAAATCATAAAGTAACTGTCAGGTCAGCCGAGTCGTGTTTTCAGTGTTTGGGTGGTGGTGACATTAGCGCTGAGTTTGACAGTTCTGCACATGCGCGTCTGTGTCACTTCCGGAATCCACAGGCTATTTGCATATCATATCTCTGTGGAATGGATCTGGGCTGTGTCGAGGTTTAATTTGAATAAGTTTAATCTTTATGTGAAAGACGAGCATTAGGAAAGTAAAGGGACGTGTGTCCAATTTTTAAAGAGACGTCTTTCTTCTGTGTCTTCCATTAGATTTTACCAAAAAATATACATAGATCTATATATTTAATCAAATCATCTTCGTTGTGTTCAGCAGAAGAAAGAAACTCTTTATTTGACTTCATTTGAATAATGTTAATTCCCAATGTGTAAATATATGAATATGGTAAGCACTCACTTTAATTGTATAAAAATGGCAATTATATATATCAATAATGCCATGGTAGCAGTAAAAATACAGTCTAGCAGGCTGTTTTTACAAATGCACTGAAAAACAAAATGGTGTAGAAACATCTCACTGAGGAAATGCGAAGGACCTGCACAGTTAATTACAAAGAAAACAACAAGTAACACATAAAAAATGTATAAAAGTAGAAAGCCTGAAAAGGTATTTTCTTGTGAAACGAACTACAATAATTTTGGTAAACACTTTAGATTAGGAACACATATTTAATAACCAAAATTTTCCTCAATAAAATGAATTTGTGGTATTAATTTACGTTCAGGTATCGGCTCGGGTTAAGTGATGTAGAATATGGCAATAAAGAAAAAGGCATTAATATGTACATAAGTACTATTAAACAGCCAATATGCTAGTAATATGCATGCTAAGAAGCAACTAGTTAATAGTGAGAACTGATCCCTAAAAAATAAAGGTGTAAACCAAGTCTGTTTTATTGGGACACCTTTGAAAAAATTGGTAACACTTTATTTTAAGGTCCATTTCTCACTATTAAATAGTTGCTTGTTGGCATGCATATTACTAGCATATTGGCTGTTTATTAGTATTTTAAAGCACATATTCTGCATGACCATACATCCTTTAATCCTATACTCAATACCTAAACTTAATAACTATACCTTACACTTTTAAAATAAAGGTGCTTCACGATGCCATAGAAGAACCTTTTTGTCTAAATGGTTCCATAAAGAACCTTTAACATCTGAAGAACCTTTCTGTTTCACAAAAGGTTCTTTGTGGCGAAAGAAGGTTCTTCAGATTACAAAAAAGTAAGAAAGAGATGGTTCTTTAAAGAACCTTTGACTGAATGGTTCTTTGTGGAACCAAAAATGGTTCTTCTATGGCATCGCTTGAAGAACCTTTTGAAGCACCTTTATTTTTAATAGTGTACCCTTCACTTTAATAAGCAGTTAATTAGGAGTTACTGAAGCAAAACAAAGTCGTAGTGAATAGTAGTTAATAGTGAGACGGCCCTTAAAATAAAGTGTGACCAACAAATCGTTTTTTACACTGTGGTCACTTTTTTGAACAATGAATCTTTAGGGATCTTTAAAGCGGTAGTCCGATCAAAAATGAAAATTCTGTCTTCATTTAACTCACCTTAAGTCCTTCCAAGCTTGTATGCATTTCTTTCTGAACACAAACGTCGATATTTTGAAGAACACACACAGAATTTGTTTTTTTTTTAAGAAATCTTTGTTAGTTTTCCACAGAAGTAAGAAAGTCATACTGGTATCTCTTGACCATTTCTGAAAAGGTTGAGTTCTCTTGAGTTTATCATAGTCAACCCCCCCCCCCCCCGCGTGCACTATGCTTATCTCACTATTATTAAAATAATTAAACAAAGCATAGCAACTGAGCATGAAGTTTATTAGAGGTTTGAGAGAATGTGACACTCGTAGTCCAAGAATTCAAGGGCCTCACAAAGTTCTAGTTACTCATTGCAGTTCAACAAACTGTCTGTGGGGGGCAGCAATTACAGACAGAATTTACAAGTGAGCAAATATCTTTACATCATGACCTTTTCCAATGTTCAGTTAGTTATGTTTAGTATTAGTCCAATAATATGTAGGTTATGTATTCTGCACAATGATAAAATATGTAATTATATATAAAAGTGAAGTCAATGAGCTGACCTTATTATATATATTTTTTTGTGTTAAAAACATACAAGAACGCTGTTTGTGTTATGAAACGTGTTGTCTTGTAGTGCTCTGCTCCTAACAGTACAATACATGTGACAGCAAGCAATAGATTTGTATTACTCCTTTATTATATCTAGCACTACCAGAACAATAAATCTATTAAAAAATGTTTTAATAATGAAAGCTGTTGATATGCCTGAGAATTGACATAAACAGAATTGCTGACAGAACTAAACTGAGGAAGTTTCAAATGAAATGGAAGATTTGTCTTTATTTAAGACTCCTCCTTTTCATCACCATGCGTGATAATGTAGCAAAGTGATTTATAGTCAATATTCCCAGCCACATCTATTGGAGCCACTGCAAAAGCCTGGTCAACCTGAAAGAGAATCAAGTAGATTAGAACATCATTATAACAAGTGAAAAGTAAAAAGTACACATTCTTATCACAGCACCTGATAATATAGGCTATCAAAAGCCCATTGTTTGTGATAGCAGTAGAATGATTAGGAACATTATCTGTATCGATTGATTTTTTATGCATTTTATTTTATGTGTGATATATATATATATATTAAATGCAATTAGTATTTATAAATACAAATATTAACCTCTTCTGCTGTGAATTTATCAGCTTGGTTCATTAGCAGCCTCCTGAACCTGAAACAGAATGACATACAATCCATCAATTGTTCTTAAAAAAATACAGTAATGTTTTCGCAATCTGTTTTATACACTTACTCATCCTTATTGACAACTCCTGTAGCATTCGGGTCAAACAGTTTAAAAGCAGCAAGAATGGTTTCTTCTGGGTCTGTGCCTGTTTGGAGATAGGAATATTACACAAATTATAATAAATCCTCCAATTAAGTCCCTTATAGACTTTTTTCTTATTCATCAAGGCCTTAAGATCTTGAAAGTTTAGTTGTCATACCATTGAGCTTTTCTCCGAAGAGTGAGAGGAAGACCGTAAAGTTGATGGGCCCTTTTCCCTCTGCTAACATAGACTCCAGCTCTTCATCACTCACATTCAGCTTTCCTGCACAAACATAGTACTCAATGCTTCTCTAAAAAGCTGTCTGCTTATATGATGTTTCAGATGTATAATGGAAGTATACTGAAACTCTCCAGCAAATGCATTTTATATACCTAGCTGTGCATAAGTTTCCTTCAGATCAGATTTGTTAATAATTCCATCCCGGTTCTGATCTACGCAGCCGAATGCCTGTAAAAAAAGCATATGTATACATGATTTATACTAGATTATATATTATATTTAGTCAATCTAGCCTGATATCAACTGCTTCTGGTACCTTTCGTTGCTTTTCAAAATACATATTGTTTCAAAACAGCCTTACAAAAAAATTATGTTATATGTTTATAATATCATACCTTATTGTTTTTAGCATATTAGAGCTGGGTGATAATGTAGTTTACATTTTGTAATGATATAACAATCAAGCAATTGAGATTTGCTCGAGTACTGTATATGCAACTTTTTATAACCAGTTTAAATCTATATATTATATATATAGATATATATTTACAGTGGGTATAGAAAAGAATCACTCCCCTTTAAAATAATCAAATTTTTTTGCTTTGCAGCCTGAAATGAAGATGGATGCAGTTTTTGTTTTATCCAATTGTATTTACTCTGTGCAACTTATAACATACAAGTGAAAAATATAACACCAACATGTCAGAAAAAAATAATAAAAAAATCACAGAGTTGGAAAAAGGATCACCCCTTGTGTCAGATTATTGTTGAACCAAGATTTTTCCTTTAATACAGCTATTAGTCGGTTAGGAGTGTCACGTCTAACTTTGCAATATTTCTCTTCTTCTTGAAGAACGTCAGCCGGCAGTCTTCAAGTCATTCCACGTATTTTCATTGGGGTTTAAGTCTGGGCTCTGACTATAGGCCATGCAAGGACATTCGCCTTTTTCTCCTTCAAACACTGTGTGCTCAGTTTTGCTGTGTGCTTTGGGTCATTGTCATGTTGGAAGGTAAACCTTCTTCCCATTGACAACTTTATGGCAGAGGGCAGCAGATTTTCCTCAAGAATTTGACGGTATTTTGCTCCATCCATTTTTCCTTCTGTCCTGACAAGTGCTTCTGTCCCTGCTGCAGAGAAACAATAACAGGATATGACCACCTCCATGCTCTATTGTAGGATTGCCGTTATTTGGATGGTGAGCTGTATTGGTTTTCCACCAGACATATTGTTTGGTGTTGAGACCAAATAATTCAATTTTAGTCTAATCTGCCGCAAAGCTCAGTCTGACTGCATGTGGCCTTTCTTGAGGAGTGGCTTTTTTCTTGCAACCCTCCCATACAAGCCACATTTCTGGTGAATTTGTGATATTGTCACATGCACACAATGACCACTCTTTGTCATAAATTCCTGCAACTGCTTCAGAGTTGCTGGAGGCCTCTAGGTAGCCTCTCTGAGCAGTTTCCTCCTTGCTGTTTCATCCAGTTTGGAGCGACATCCTGATCCAGTGAGGGTCTGTGTTGAACCAAATATCTTCCACTTCTTAATAATAGACTTCACTGTGCGTCTAGGCATTGAAAAAATCTTTTTTATCATCTCCTGACTGTCCACAACTTTATCCCGGAGATCTTTTGACAGAGCCTTGCCAGTTAGTTGATTGTTTGCTTCAGTTTCACTACCAAGGACTGAAATGCTCTAGGAAAGCTATTTTCATGCTGAGCTAACCAAAATGACACAGCTAATCACAGCTGAAAGTCAAATGGCTTTATGTGCTATTGAGAAGTTGATTAGCTTTACACCGATTGAGTTACAAGTAATTTTTAGGAGGGGGGGGATCCTGGTTCCAACCAGTGACTCTGTTTTTTTTATTTGTTTTTTGACATGTTGGTGTCTATCTCCACTTGGATGTTCATTAAGTGTGCAAGGGAGTAAATACAGCGGATACAACAAAAACGGTTGTCTGTCTATATATTTGTATACGACAGACACACACACAGATATATATATAATTATATATATATATAATTATATATATATATATATATTATTGTGTAATTTGGTGTTAATAGATAAAAGACTGTATCCTCTTTAAACTCCTGTATTTGGATTGCGAAAAACATGGAGAAGGCATTGGAGGAGCCCCTTTGAGCAGGTTTTCCCCTCTTAGCTGCAGCTTTCTTACTAGCCTTTAACAAAAAACAAATGATAATAACAATAATAACTGGAAGCACATAGTATAGCAATCCACAGCAATAAATATATGTAATGAAATTGATTAAAATTACTTTTTTTTTTAGATTTGTCGCAGAATAAGGCTAACTTTACTTACATTAAATAACAATATTAATAGAAAAATTGATTAAATAAATTATACATCCTCATTATCTTAATTTCAAATTAATTGTTGCTATATTCAAAACCAGAAGAAAAGTAGCTGTGTCCACTCACCATGTTGACTATCTGCTTTGCTCTGTGTTTGTGCTCCTGGGTCAGTGGTGTTGCTAATGGAGTCTTTAAGTATGAGGACTCTTATCACTTGCTTCTCTATAAAGGTCTACAGTGCTTATATTAGTCCCCTACATGGGCACCAGAGCCTCCTAAATACAGGAGCCCTGATAACTGCCCAAGTACTTAGATTCCTGTGGGGAGGAAAATGAGATAAAGTGTTGGAGAGTAAATGGGGGACTTATAAGAGATGAAAATGATGGATGGATGCAATGAAAATTAGAATGTGAATGTGAAAGAAAGAAACAAGGGCCTCAGACAGTGGTAATATGTGAGTTTATGTGAGTCTGGGTGGTGGTACAAATGTTACATGTTCAAACCAAATTAGGGCAGCTCATGACCTGGACAATTACAGAGCTTGCGTATCAACATAGTGTCCTTGAGTGAAGCTCTGGGACATGCACAGTCCTTGTGACTGTTATATTTTGGGTTTGCTTGGATTGTGTTGAATTGGGTACAGTGTGTGAAGAAAATAAACTGTGAGACATCATTGTGCATGTGGAGTCATTAAGAACTAAACCCAACTTAAAAATGTATTACTCTTTTGAGTCAGTTCATTTTATGAATTGTTCACAATTTTCAGCAAATTTTCACTAGATTACACAAGTACGGTGCCAACCACTAATATTGGCACCCTCGGTAAATATGAGCAAAGGCGGCTGTAAAAATAAATTAATTTCACATAAAGTTGGGGAATCCAAAAATAACAAAATGCAAGTCTATCATTGAAGGAAAATAATGGAAACTGTTGTGTGTGGGTGGGGGGCGGGGGATGCTTAGTTATGAAAGGAAAGGTTTTCTTCGTTCCATAGCAACAATTATGCACCCTAATTATGTGCAATGTCCTTTTCTAAGGATAACAGCTCTGAGTTTTCTCAATAATGATGGATGAGTGTGGATGAAAACTGACAAGAGATTAGAGACCATTCTTCAGATCCTCAGATTCCAGCTCCATGTTGGTGTTTCTTCTTCAGAACCACAATCATTTTTACAGGATTCAGGTCAGGGAAACTGGCAATGACCATGGCAGGAGAAGCTTCATTGTGGCTCAGTGAGACATTTTTGTGTGGTTTTGAGTTTGTTTGGGCCATTGTCCTGATGGAGACCCACCAACGGCCCCCCATTATAGATTCTAACAGAAGCGGGGAGGTGTAGATTTTTTTATCTGTTGGTATGAAGAATCCAGTGATGCATGATCTGAAAAAGATGTCCAGGACTGACAGAGAAAAAGGCACAACATTAAAGATCCAGCCAATATTAACGTGGACATTGGGTACTTTTATCCCTGTCTGCACCAAACATCTGGTCGGGTTGGCTGCCAAAAAAATTTAATTTTTCGTTTCTCGGACCACAGAAGTCAGTCCTCGTTTGAAGTTCGAAGTCGTGCGCACTGATATACGGATTGGTGTTTGGATGAGTGACAAGGGATTTTCTTGAAACCAGTTAAGGAGCGCTGGACGTAGGTGCTGTTTGATATTTTTTTAGGCTTTCTGAACCCAAGACTCAACTATTCTCTGCGATTCTCCAGCTGTGATCCTTGGTGAGTCTTTGGCCACACAAACTCTCCTCCTCACCGTGCATTAGGACGATATAGACACACGTCTTATTCCACGCAAATTTGAAACATCTTTAGTTGATATAATGTCTTAATTTTTGCCCTGATGGTGGAAATGGGGATTTTCAATGCTTTGGCTATTTTCTTACAGCCACTTTCTATTTTGTGGAGCTCAACGATCTTGTTCTGCACATCAGAACTATATTCTTTGGTCTTACTCCTTGTGATGGATGATTAAGGGAATTTGGCCTTTGTGTTCCTCATATTTATAATCCTGTGGAACAGGAAGTCATTGCTGGGCAATTTCGTTCTTCTAGTTCACCCTGGTGTGCTAAAAAAAATGTAAATTTGAATGGGAATATAATTCAGAGATATGTGTCCTGGGGCAGGTTTAGGGGTGGGGTTAGGGATGGGCCTTCATGATTTTAGAAAGTTTAGTTAAGTCTAAAGGTCTACTAAAAGACAAGATGTTTACATGAGTTTGGCAATAATTCAGTACAGTCAGAGTACTGTACACCTTTAATGCAATCTTAATGTAACTTTACATTAATGCTATGATACATAATTGTACTAAGCAGTGATTGTCATAGGGTGCAAAATAGGACAGGACCAGCACAGTCGTCACAGGGCCCAGGCCTTGTATAAGGGAGAGATTATTTATTTTAGTGTCTGTATTATCTTTAAAAGATAATTTGATAAGAAGTTGCAGAAGTGAACTATGAATCCTTTGTTCTTGGCTATAAAAGGCGATATCAAGGAGGCTTTGCATCGTCACATGAGCATTTTTAACTTGGCCCATAGTTAAGCTTTAAATATGACATCCCATATATTTTATTTTTAAAATCATTGGCCGATATAGTATTGGACAAACAGCAACAATAATTTCTCTGTAATTCCATATTACAATATGAACTGTCCTACTGTCTATGAAGGTTAGAGTTAAACGAACACTATAGACTGTCACTTATTTTCACCAAACACGACTCACACTCCTCCAGTGTTTTCCTAAGTAATTTTGCCTCATTTAACAATTTCCCCTTGGGCACTTAACCAAGGGCAAGCAAAGTATTTTCCATATCAGTAGTGTGTGGTCTTCACAGATATCCAAGGTGACGAGTTTGCCACGGCAACAAGAAGGGACTGCAGTCTGAATTGGCGTAGAAGGAGACAGGTGTGGGTATTTTTCTACAAAAATAGGAGAAAATAGACATTTTGTTGCCTTAGTTACAGGGAGTCAGGGAGGGAGAAAATTATGAATGAAACCCGTTTTCCTCAACAGAGTATTAGCGTTTCAAAGGATCACAATACCCTGTTTATTTAAGTTAAAAGTTAAAAGATATCTTCAGTGGTGCAAGGTAAGCTGGTCAAGCATCATTTGTTAGTACACTTCTTACGCTGAACAAGGAATTGGTAACTTTCTGAGTGAACTGGAATGAAAATACTGAACAACATATTCAGGCTACAAAAATATTTGGATTTTGGTTTTGGGACACATGGATGATTGAACATGGACCACACAAAGGACCATCCAGTGTAACTGACTATATTGGAATATCCACAGCTGACCATGAAGAAGGCTGGATCGACAATTTTTTTTACATTTCATTTGAGCCATTTGCATTGAGCTGACGTTCAGGAAGAACCAAAGAAAAACCTGCACCTTATGCAGATTTTTCTTAAATGATGCTTCCATGAAGAAGACACACCATGGATCTTCATATCATGGATAAGGTAAAGAACAGTCTTTTAAAAATATTTTTATTTTCTCTTTTCGGTACGGTCACCATGTATTGTTTAAATTGGCATGTGATTCATGTTTATGAAGCTTTACCTATAATTCACTTGCTTCTTTATCAAAAGTATATAATATTTTACTAGTAAGTGTAGACCATTTTTATATTTAAATATACAGATTCATTGATTTTTATATCATAAAGTGGACATTTAATTATTTACAAAGTAGCCAACATTGTCAAGAGTACATTCTTAAATCAGATATCTTTTTATTATCTATACTTAATTGCACCTGGTTTCTGTCCAAGACATTGCCAGGAATGAAGCGTTTATCAAAGCATGCTGCAATGTCCTGCAAATATCTGTTGAGCTTTCGTTGGTCCTCACCCTCACGCCACAGTAGATTTCTTTGTTGCGAGTTTGCTCTTATGACTGTCATCTATGGCTCATGACCATGGACGAACTCCATGTGTGTAATTTGTGTCACTTTGGCTGCATCTTCAATTTAGAGATGGCATGATTGCACAATTATGTGTTGGCCTGCCAAGTCCATTGGCCTGCCTTTTTATGATATAACAGTGCATTGAATGTGTACCAATAAAAGCTGATAATAGATGATGAACTCTAGCTAGAATTATCACACCCTCTCATAAAAGGATTACAATTTAACATACATTTTTGGGGGATAAGCCTAGACAACATACAGAAGCCACAGCTGTAAAAATATTATGATACTGATAGCTGGCTGTCTTGATTACTTTAGATTGACGATGGGTCTTCTTATAATAATGCAGGCTAGTGCAATGTGTGTTTAATAAGAATGAAGCATTTACATTGCAATAAGTTGCATGGCATGTGTTTAATAAGTGCAGTGTTATTTTTTTATGTTATGATACAAATTCATATGTATTGTATGATAAAGATTCTAGTGTAGGGAAGTTCTACATTGTTCAAGAGTATGATTAAAAGTCAGTTCTTTAGTTGAACTATTTAAAGCTTTTATACCCAAGAATAAATGAAAAATGTGTCCAAAAATAAAGTTCTGTTTTCACTGATAAGCACCTTTCACAATGTTAGTATATTGTGACCATAACTCTCGGGTAGGAGTTCAATGGGTGTCTGATCACTCAGAGTACACATGACATTTTAAGGTCTTGATACACATACACATAAAAAGGCATTGTTTAAATATGTAGCACACATTTATTAAAATCTCTCTGTGTGTGTGTGTGTGTGTGTATTATAGTTTGTTAGTGAGTGCATATTACATGATCAAAATTTTGTAATAATATATAAAAAAGTAACTGCAATCTGATTATAAGTATTATGAAACATAATACAGTTTACTTACAAGTACTATATACACACACACACACATACATTCTCAAATACATGCAGTATACCGTGTATATATAGAAAATGGTCATAAGGAAATTAAATGTATAAATTTGTTACTTAATAATACTTATGTAACTAACCCAAATATGATAACATTATCTATTGGCAACATACAATATGAAGCCAAAACCATGTGGATATTTGGTCACACTTGGACCAATTCTCACTATTAACTAACAACTTTTGACACAATAAACTCCTAATTTGCTGCTCATCAATAGTTAATAAGGTAGCTATTAAGTTTAGGTATGGGGTCGAATTAAGTGATCTAAATATGGTCATGTGCTTTATAAGTACTAATAAACAGCCAAACTGCTAGTAATATGCATGCTAATAAGCAACTAGTTAATAGTCAGAACTGGTCCCTAAACAAAAGTGTAACCAGAAATTTGGGCCATTTAGTGCTCAAAATCAACACCCAATTGCCTTCATGTTATCAGCATTTTAGCACATGTTTCCGAGTTCAGGCCTGCAGAGTTCAATTTTCTAAACTGCAATTCTATAAAATTTAACTTGATATTAAAGCTTCAATTATTACTGTCTTTTGGCTATACAATTGTAATATCTTTCTCTTTCTTGAACTTCCATCAAGTTCAAGATAAACTTGCCATTGATGACAAATGTCAAATTCTTTATTATTACTATTTTTTGTAAATATTATTTGTATGCTTCTGGAGCAATTTAGAATCACATTTATGTGATTTTTTAATGGACTTAAAATAATGGACTTTTTTTTTGACCCTGTCTGACCACTTAGGTAACGCTTCAGAGTGCAATAAACGTTTGATGTTTGGACTTTCCCTCACATCACATTCCTGCAGACCTATTTCTGGAAAAATGTTTGCCCTGTGCAAACAAAATCATCTATATTTAGCAAGGGTTTAAATTCAGAAGCTATTTTTGAATTTAACCTAATTCACATTTTTAAAAATCTAATTCTAGAAAGTACATTACATATGACAAATCAATATAATATTATACATTAACATAATATCAATCACAATTTTATACCATTTTAACATTTGAAGAAAGCCACATGCCAGCTTAGGTGCATCCCAGTACAATGTGGTTAGAATTTTTTGTTTTGCCTTGCATCAGAATAATGCCCGTGTTTGTAAATATACTTAATATAACAGTAAAAATATAATAGTACTATAATATGTTCATTGTTGTTTCACATATATTTATTTATATTATGGAGATTATATTGTGTCAGTCTTATTTTGAATTTCCCATGGAGGCAAAGGTCAGGTCATGTTCGCTGTGAAGCGCGTGATCATGCTGAGTAGCCTTGACAGCTAGGTTTCCAAGGCGATGGGTGAGATTAAATGTGCATATGTGTGTGTGTGTGTGTGTGTACCATGTGTGTGTACACAGAAGGCAATGATCTTTGTGGCCACCTCCCCACCTCCTTCACTGGAGCATAAAAACAGCTGGGCATCTCTATGCACCTCACACACATTCAAATTTGTGCAAATCAACGATCATCATACACTTGTTGTGAAAAGACTTGCAAAGATGCCGTGTCATACTTCAGCTCGTAGGCAAGGGATGCTGAGTGACTTTGAGTCAGTACTGGAGATAATTCTCATGGTAAGAGCCAAAGCAATAAAACTAGAGTATCTATGTTTAGACTGACATGAATCATAATTTTTTGATTCATTGGCACTACTGTGAGTGTTTCAAACACATTTGAGATAATCTGAAGCATACAGTCTGTTAATATCAAATTATGACTGTTTAAAACTATTTACTTATTTGAATCTCTCTCTTTCTGGCATATTCTACAGGTGGAACAAATTTTGTCCGAATTCCTGTTGAGTAAAGAAGATCTAGAGGAAGTGATGAGGAGAATGCGGAGAGAGATGGAGAGGGGACTGCGAGTGGAGACACACAATGAAGCCAGCGTCAAAATGCTGCCCACTTATGTCCGCTCCACACCTGAAGGCTCTGGTAAGAGTTCTGCTCTGATCCTCATGCTGGGAAACTACATGTTAATATAAAGGGAAGTCAGATAAAACAAAAGTCATGTGTTTCATGTTGGTTGAGTATAATTTATATGCTGTATTTGATAACTTTTTGTCTACAAATAAATGTGTAATTAAAATTAAATTTAAATTCTTTTTTTCGTTTGGAACTGTATTTTATGTTGTCATTTTATGTGGCATCAGACATATGCTCTAGGAAGCATATATCTGTTTACTCACCCTCATGCCATTCCAAAACTGTATAACTGAATTTCTTCTGTGGAGAAAACATAAATTTTTTGAAGAATGTTTGAACTGTTTTGTCCTTACAGTGAAAGTCAGTGGAGTCTAAAACAATATTGGACCCCATTGACTTTCATTGTAAGGACAGAAATCAGGCATTTTTCAAAATATCTTTTGTGTTCTGCAGAATAATGAAAGTTGCATAGGTTTGGAATAACATGGACTGATGGACTGTTCCTTTAAGTGACATAAAGTAAATATGTTGCAGTGTGTTGCAGAGTTTAATCAATAATAGCTTCTTATTAGGTTAGTTTGTGTAAATAACGATGAGTACATTGACAAAAAGTCCTAATGGGCTTTCTTTTCTGGAATCAGATGTTGATTCCTATGAGTCATAATGTTGCGGATGCTGATTCATGTGACTCATCTCAGAGGTTGGTGATTTCCTGGCACTGGATCTTGGAGGGACAAACTTTCGAGTGATGCTGGTGAAAGTGGGTGAGGATGAAGAGCGTGGCTGGAAGGTGGAGACGAAACATCACATGTACTCCATTCCTGAAGACACCATGACTGGCACAGCTGAAATGGTAAGATATTAAAAGGTCAAACATTCTGTACATACACATATTCTGACATTTTAGACTCATTATACCCCCTTTTCTCTATATATAGTTGTTTGATTACATTGCCGGCTGCATATCTGACTTCCTGGATAAACATAATCTGAAACATAAGAAGCTTCCACTGGGATTCACCTTCTCATTTCCAGTCCGTCATGAGGATTTGGACAAGGTCAGTGTCTGTATGCATGTAAACATGAGCCTCTTAAGGTTTAATCACATTGAAGCTGTGGCAGATGTGTGCCGTATTTTTAAACTCATTTAATTACAAAGTGAAGAGGAGATGCACTTTAATATGGATGTTTTAGTTTAACAGATGTACTATTTTATGTTTCATTTGTTGCAGGGCATTCTGCTTAACTGGACTAAAGGCTTCAAGGCCTCTGGCGCTGAGGGAAATAACGTTGTGGGTCTACTGAGAGACGCCATTAAAAGAAGAGGGGTTAGTATGCATGACTTACCTTTCATACTAAAAATTTCCAGCACAAATTCTGTTCTTGAATCTTGTCTAACTGCTAATGGAAAGGTTTGGAAGGAGAATAAAAAGCTGCTTTTAAACCAGTGGTACATTAGACACCTTAAAAGCTTATAATAAAAGGTTAAAACAGCTGTCCTATAAAAGTGATTGAATAAATCTTTGTTTAGGACTTTGAAATGGATGTGGTTGCCATGGTGAATGACACAGTAGCCACAATGATCTCCTGCTACTATGAAGACCACAGCTGTGAAGTTGGCATGATAGTAGGTAAGAGAGTGACCGCACACACTTAGACCCATGTGAATATAATTAGACCACAGACATAAACTTTATTACAGGAAGATGGAATATTTTATCAACCATTCAGGAAAAAACAGCATGGCAATAAAGCAATAGGCCTGAAGCTTTTAGTTTAATGTTTTTGTTGTCTCTCTTTTTCTCTTTCATTTTTTCATGGTTTCTCAGGTACCGGCTGTAATGCGTGTTATATGGAGGAGATGCGTAAGGTGGAGCTGGTGGAGGGAGAGGAGGGGAAGATGTGTGTGAACACAGAATGGGGAGCGTTTGGGGACAATGGTGAACTGGAGGACTTCCGGCTGGAGTATGATCGCGTTATTGATGAGACATCACTAAATCCTGGACATCAGCTGTGAGTACCGTGAGCTTTTAAAAAAAAAAAAAAAAAAAAAGAGATGCACTTTAGAACATGATTAGAACATGAAACACATTTTTAGTGATCTCAGACTTTTGAACATTGCTCAATATCTTCAATTAACTAAAAAAAACTAAAATCTTGGATATGTTATAGCAGCACAACAAATAAGACATTTTCTTTAATTTTGTTTAATTTAAACATACTTAAAAATATGGAGTTATGCATTTTAGTCTGATATTTTAGGATATTTTTTTATGCAATTTTGATCTAAAAGAACCAGAGGGACTTATTATTTCAGTATTGCGTCTATGAAAGAAATATTTGACACGTGATAAATCTCAAAAGTAAATTTAAGAAAAAACATACTTGCAGATACATTAACAAAATAAAGGCCACTTCAGGCTACTTTAAGTTGTACTTTCATGACTGTTTCTTATCACACTTAAATACACTTTTAAAAAGGCATTTTGTAATAATTCAAAATTAAAAAAGTTTACTTTAATTACCATGTAGTCATCACAAAAATATGGATCTATGCATCTTTCTTTGCTATTTTTGATTTTGATGTAATCTAAAACATTTACAGGAACATAATATTTTAACTCCTCATCTATGAAAGTACAGTATTTGACACATATATTTATACAAGAAGGTAAATGCTCTCCTCATTGTGCAATAAAAATATGTGCAATATCACTTATATTTATTTGATACCACCCATCTTAGTCTATCCCTATATCTTATTCTATTCTATCTATAGCACATCTGTACATACAATTTTTGTCTATTTTTGTTTATTTATATATATATATATACACAAATATATATATATATATATAATATGTATGAGATAATAAAGATAATACAAAATATTATTTTCTGTGTGTTGTTGTTGTCTCTGTGTACTAGAAGCTTCTGTCACCAAAACAAATTCCTTGTATGTGCAAACATACTTGGCAATAAAGGTCTTTCTGACTTCTGACTAAAATGTGAAGATACATGCACAATTTCCTCAGATATCAAATACGTAACTAGATTAGACACTTTAGGAGCAGCAGTATGATCAATGTCTGAATCTGAAATGCAGATGTCCTTACATACTTGCTTCTAAGTTTAAGAAGAGCTTAGCTATATGACAACCTGGAGCTCTTATGTGGTCTCCAGGTGACAAAGGTTGTTTTTCTGTACATGTACAGATACTGACGGTAGCCACGTCAGTGCTGGAATACACACGGCTGGATTAATGGCCAGAGAAGGAGATCATTAGTGAAGCTGCTCGCTTAATGGGTATTTACAATGTATGCTAGAAGATACTCAATGGGCCGCTCCTCTGTCCACGTCACTTTAGGCCATTTGTATTTCATGATTATCCTCAGGCTTTTACTAACATTGAAATCTTTCATATTATCTACATATTCTACATAATATCTACACATTCTTTTCTCACGACTCTAGGTATGAGAAGCTGATTGGTGGAAAGTATATGGGGGAGCTTGTGCGTCTTGTGCTGCTAAAACTAGTGAATGAAAATCTGCTGTTTAACGGTGAAGCCTCAGACCTGCTGAAAACACGTGGAGCTTTTGAAACTCGCTTCGTCTCCCAGATTGAGAGGTATGGCTGATGGTTTTAAAAAGAGAAAAGTTACTGTAGATTTTTTGTTTCTTTAAACATTCCTGAATCAAGATACATTTGTTTGAGAATCAAAGTGACATAAGATATTACGTTTTGCTTTCTGAATATCAAAATGATACTGAAAACAAGTAAATATCTGCCTTATTTTAGCATAAACAATTTTGATCAGTTTTCAGAAAACAAGGCTTTATATCTTATATGTCGTTCTTTTAACAATGTTTAGAAATTTGTATTGTATTGAAATCAGAAGCTTCAAAAACCTTTGTAAAAAAGAAGTGCACTTAACTGCATTGAATGTACACTTCAGTGTAGTGTACTTCAAAACGAAATAAAAATCTGTATGTACAGATAATATATTAATGAAATTAAAGGTCACTTCATTGCACTTAAGAGTGCATTTAACACACTTAAATGTTTTACTTTAAAGTACACTCTAAATCATTATGATTAAATAATCTGTTGTGCTTGAAAGAAGTACACTTATTTAATATCAATTTAAACAAAACATTTAATTGCAAATATCATACAGTTTAGTATCAGAAAACATTACATTCAGTTCTCACTTAAAGGTGGGGTAAGCGATTTCTGGTAGCCAATGTTGACATTTGAAATCACCAAAACAAACACGCCCCTACCCCAAAAGGGTCTCGCCCCTATTTTGATAGCTCCGCCTCACACATACGTACGCAACCCAGGCAACTATTAGTTCTGTTAAACAAAGCAAAACCAATGTTACACTGTGTCTACACCGGACGCAAGTGGCGCGGCGTGACAAAATACTATAGAACTCATTATAATCAGTGATGCTGTCTACACCATAGATTAATATATACATATCTATGGTCTACACTGGATGCGGTGCGGCACGACACGACAAATCCCCGACAGAAAACTGCTGCTGCTTTCTATTAATGACGTATTGACACAAATTTCAAATGATTTTCAAGGTCACGTCCAGTGTACTAGACAGACTTTAGCTGTTGCGGCACAGACACAGTGTTACTCACCTATCGAGAAGAAACAAAGCAGCATCGGCTGATCGCAGGCCTTTCCTTGAGTTCTCTCCAGCGCTGGAAAGCTGATCCGATATTTACACGGGTCCTACTTCTTGCCGTATTGCCTTAAGCCTTCTTTTGTTCCGCAGACGTTTTCCTCTTTTGTTTTTTATCCACCATCTCTATCTTTCTGTCGCTTGGCTCGCTAATTGTCAGTCCTGTGCACTGAACGCTCTCTCCTCCACATCATGAGTAGACACACCCCATACTGCTGATTGGCTACAAGTTTGTTCTGCTATTCGGCTCAAATCAGTTTTCTAAAGCGTTTTTGAAAAATCGCTTACCCCACCTTTAAATATATTCATCTAAAGTAAGTCTGTAATAAGTACTAAAAATATGCTAAAGTATACTTCTTTTCCACAAGGGAAATGCCACAGATGATGAAAAGATGATACTATCTCTGCAAGGTTAAGAGAATCAGAATTGATATAACAATGCATATGCTTGTACCTTAATACACATTTTATTTGATTAATTTCAGTGACACAGGGGACAGAAAGCAGATTTACAACATCCTGAGCACACTGGGAATCTTACCATCGGAGCTGGACTGTGATGTTGTGCGTCTGGTCTGTGAGAGAGTGTCTACGCGAGCCGCTCACATGTGCGGGGCCGGCCTCGCTGGCGTCATCAACCTAATGAGGGAACGCCGCTGTCAAGAGCAACTGAAGATCACTGTGGGAGTCGATGGCTCTGTCTACAAACTACACCCTCAGTGAGTACAAGAGGAGTGAGACGGATTATGGGAAGGCAAACAAAGGGAAATGAGGGGGGAAATTAAGAGGAAACAGAGATAGAGTAAAGGATATAACACAATGTGATATAAACACAATTAAAATGTGTTTTCCAAATTCTCCCATTCAGTTTCAAGGAGCGGTTCCATAAGCTTGTGTGGGAAATTAATCCTCACTGCGAAATTACCTTCATCCAATCAGAAGAGGGGAGCGGTCGGGGCGCGGCTCTCATTTCCGCTGTGGCATGCAAGATGGCCACCTGCATCCTGACACCGTGATAAACCACGATTCGGCCTCGTCAGGTGGATCTCATGAATCACAGCTGACCCGCAATGTTCTAGCGGCCTCTCAAAGCCTCTCCATATGGTGAAAGTGCTTTTCTCCTTTTCAGCATTATGCATGCGCATGTGAAGTGGCCGGCTACAGGGTTGTTTGGCAACATCTATTAACCACATGCATACAGTCTATTGAAATATTTAACATATGTATTATTTTATGCCGTAAAGTCAGATGTTTGCCGTTTAAATACGCTTTTAGACACAACATACATCTTTTCTTGTTAGCTATTGTCCTGAGCACATTCAGGTAGTGTTACATATACTTGCACATTCATGACTGTTTGGCGTTTAGGTGAGACGTGCAGGGAACTATGTAGATGTGATTGTAAATATATGAACTGGTCAGGTTCAGCAAGGTAATTGTGCACTGTTTATTGCTTGTTTTATTTATTGACTTTTAAATTATGTTTATATCCAGTGGTAATCACAACTGTTAAATTATTTAATGCAGGATTTGAATATACTTTGTACATGTGATTCATTATTGTAAATAAAGCTGCTGTACTATTGAGTGACTTGTTGTTTTTAGAGGTCTGTTGTAATAAAAGTTTAAATTAACATTACACTCAAACATAAAGATAAATAGTGGAAAATGAAAGTATAAAGACATTTATCACAATGGATTTAATTATCCATCCTGGTCCAGCCCTTTATACGGTACAACAAGGCTGAAGATGAAGAAGCCATTGATTTAAAATAAACAATAAAATATTAAAATGATAAAATAAAAGAAGAATTATGATAAAATGTACTTCTGCATCCTACTCCATGAAACTGGCATGACATTTCAGAGTTTCTCAAGACCTTATGAGGGATTTTCAAGACCTCGTGGATCAGGATGGATCATGACAAAACTTTAAAAAGTGTTGTGGAGTAGTTGATTAAATTGCAATAGTCACAAATTCTGGATAATTGCGTTTAATTAAAACGGACGTCAAACAAAATGTCATAAACATTCTATTACATATACATATATGTTTATGATTAACGCAATTAAGTCTTGCATCCTGTTTTGGAGCAGAACTTTATGACAGCATTCAGGTGGATGACACGAGACGTGATGTATTACTGCCACCTGCTGCTTCTTACATGCAAATATTTGTATTCTGACGTAAGGGTCAAATGAGCCAAAATATACATAAACTATGAATTGTTTATTTTTTGTGTTTAAACATAAACCTCACAAAATATATTTATAACAAAAAAAAGAAATTGCTTAAAAACTTAAAACTTAAAGAAATGCTTCTTAAAGGGCTCCTAATATGCTTTTTCACTTTTTCAACTTTATTTAGTCTGTAATGTTGCTGTTTGAGCATAAAAAATATCTGCACAGTTACAACGCTCAAAGTCCACTTCAAAAGGAGATATTTTATTTAACAGAAATCACTTTTCAAAAACTACAACGAACGACTCGTTTGGACTACAACGCATATTTTCCGGGATTTGTGATATCACAAATATTGACGAATGGGACGAGACCTGGTTGAGCTGCACTAGAGAAGGCAACGAGTGTTATCATTATGTCGGAGACACGCTAGCTTTCCCAAAGCAGATGAACTTAGAGTGGTTACAATCATCCGGGTTTAAATCTCGCTCAATTTGATTTGATTTTGACTCAATATTTACACTGAAGCTTGCAGGCGGCTATAAGGGGCATGACATTTCCCGACCAGGTGCCGAGTGCTGCTAATCACAACACACACTGGCCCAGCTAACCAATCACAGCACATTTCGTATTTCAGAAGGCGGGCCTTTATGTGATATAGGAACTATTCGAGCCGTTCATGCCAGACTGGGGAGAGAGGTTGTAATAATGTAAAATATGTGAAAAAAAAAATTGTTTTTCGAACAACCTAGTATGAGAGCCTGTTCTAGTACACCCCCAAAACAAAATCAAGACTTTGTAAAATAGCATAATAGGACCCCTTTAAAATCTTTAAAAAAAATCCCCCTGGAAAACAAGACAGAAATGTTGTTTTTGCAGTGAAATAATGAGGTATGCAAACTTCTGGACATATTCAAGTCATCTGCATGTATAGTACAAGAGAGTGGGCTTGTTTTTTTGTGGTCACAGCAGGCAGTTGTTCATAACGGATGTGGCTCTAACCAAACAAAAGTTCGAATGACAGTGTTGGAAATATTGCCTGCACATCTTGTGAATATGTGGAAGTTATGTAGCAGGTTTAAAAGTGAAGCTGAGTAACTCTTAATTTTATTTTATCCTAGGTGGTCATGCACTGCTGAAAAGGCAGAACTATGTTATAGGCTACACTCAGAAAAAAAGGTACAAAACTGTCACTGGGGTGGTACATTTCAACAGGTAATCGTATGTACACTTTAGGCACTAATATGTACACTTAGGTACTAATATATACACTTTAGGTAATAATATGTACCTTTAAGGTACCAATATGGACAAATGTGTACCTTAGCTTTGATACGTTAGGGGTTCCGCCCCAGTGACAGATTTGTACCTTTTGTTTCTGAGAGTGTGACCATCAGCTAAATACACTAGTTCGCTACACTTCATTAGCAAGAGAAGGGACACAAACAATCGATCTGATTGGGGTGTTTTCCAAGACATACAAGTAGAGGCTGACTATTCTACATTTAGCAATGCTAATTGCAATCTTCAGCAAGGAGAACCAGTAATTTTGGCCTTACATAATATTGCTGTACGTCACTGAGAGCGAAAGCCTGTGGTCAAGGGCCGTTTCTCACTCTTCCATTTCTGCTTTTCAAGACCATCAAAAACAGAACTGTGATTAAGAAGTAAATTGATGAAATGGGTCACCTGCATCAACAAACACCCTTTGCATGATGGTAGACAGTGTGGCATAATCATTTGCTTGATGTCTTTCTTAATCATTTTAGTATCAAATTGCAGAATCAAAAAAAAAAAAAAAGTAAACAGGAGACAGTCTTTAACAGGAGGTCCATAATCATACTGCTGGAGGCTAATTATTGTTTGATCTCAAACTAATTACTACTAAAAATAAACACAAATATAAGTTAAAGTTCAGGCAATTGTTTCACTTGTTTCATTCTCACATTACAGTATACATAAAATGTAATGCAACTCTGTACATCAATAATGATTCTTTTACTGGCTTTGCAATTGATCATAAATTATTTAAATATATCAATATTTTGTAAATAACAGTAGTATTTAATGTTAATAATATTAAAAAGTTATGCTATTAAAGAGAAAGTTTTAAATGCAATACTACTCAGTTAATATGCACCAAAGTGTTCGCGCAACAAGATGGCAGTGTAACACAATAAAATATTGCCATGCCGTTTCAAATGTAGCACATTGCATTTGATGTGCTAATGGGATATTCCACGCAAAAATGAGAAGCCTGTCATTATTATTATTTTTAGATCTCTCTAATTTATGTGTAGCCTATTCTGCAAAGCTGAGGAGGAAAGGTTACTTCATTCATTCTATCATTGCAATCAGGTTAAATCTCTTTGGGAGAACCTAAGTTGTTATTTGTCTTCTTTTATTAAATATAATTTAACATTTTCGCTGAAAGATATATTTCTATATTTTATCTATATCTGGCAATGACCATGTGCTATCGATCTTGTTGTTATTTTATTTGTTTTGAACTGTACATTTTTTATTCACAAAAACAAATTTCTCAAGATTTTACCTAGATTTGATGTCTTTCTTGCCGAGATTTAGCTTATTGTTAAATCTTTTAAACTCATTGTTAACAATAAGAATTATAAGGCTTATGATGATATTTTTCTTACTGATTGAGGTGTTACTGTATATTTTCTTTTCTATTCCTTTTATGTTATTGTATCTTAATGCAGCACTGGTTGTTTTTGCTCAGGAAAAGCAATCTACATGACTCATGTGCCATATATTCCAAGTCTTCTGAAGTCATAAAACAGCTTCATATGTGACGAACAGACCAAAATTGAAATATTACCAAAAATCCTCCCCTCCACGACATAAGTGGGAATCAATTTCTTTCTTTCTTTCTTTCTTTCTTTCTTTCTTTCTTTCTTTCTTTCTTTCTTTCTTTACTTACTTGATTAGCCTATTCTATTCTCGCCTGTCAAGACAGATTATGAACAACTTTTTGTGCAGCTGAGAAACAAGTTTATTATACTCTGATTGAGCGGTTCTGATTATACAAGCTTAACTGTAGAGGCGGATGCCGGATTGTTGCCCCGCCCATGAGCTCTACTTACCCCGCCCACTTTAAAAGCAAACTAAGGGGGATTTTACATTGTTTTGTTTGAGACTCATTCGCAATTTAGCTCTCTTTACTCTGGGCGGCTTGTGATGGTCACGGGAGGAAACACAAACACGCACTGAAACATGTGGACGGAGGTGAGAGACAACAACAGCTCTGTTCATGAAGAACCACAGGACCATAATCTCACACAGGTACAAGCAAACACACGAGAAACAATGCAATGCAATACTGAACTCTTCTGCAGTGCATCTGTTATAAATGATCCACCTGTTTACAAGCTCTTTAAAGATAGCACCTTTTTAAGATGAGGAATTTTTTTTATTGCAAATGTTGGGATTAGGTTAATGTATCAGAATGACAAATGTGTTTTTTCTTAGTATTCAGTAAAGTAAAGTTACATTTTGAGAGACTTAGGACTGCACTTACAGCACAGATCAAATGTTTGAGGAGCAAGACTTCTTGGGAAACAGTAAATCTCTCTTGCTCTCTCTCTCTCTCTCTCTCTCTCTCTGTCTCATTTCGTCTTTCAGCATGTTTTGGAAACTTTCAGTCATGGCATAGTTTCTTATCTTTGTTAAACAGTGCTGGGACATGCTCCCCTCTCTCACTGTCACATATCAGTGCTTGGATGGGATAGGTTCTACAGAGGTGTATGTAACTTTTCCACAGTTTTACCTCTGGATAATTGAATACTACTTTTGACAGATATATTAAAAATGATGTACACTTACATTTGATGAATACTTCAAAGCTGCTTGATTCTACATGGGGCAGGTCGCAGGTCATGGGAGCTGCCATGTTGGAATCACATGACTAGACAAATACTACTTGCTTTATCTCCATAACCAGGCATTTTATGTTACAGAATAGATTAATCATAGGTGAGAAATATACATGTGGATAGGTAATGTCTACATTGACATTGTATCTGAAAACTTGCTCTGATTTGATGCTGCATCCACACAGATTGGTGTCAGTGTAAAGATCAAAAATCATTGTTGTCTTTCCATTCTTTTATTCTTACAAAATGTAGCCACGCTCCTGAAACAACTTACTTTTTTTATGTAACGTCACCCTGTGCTTATTTATATAACCCTTCCGCACCAATCAGGTTATCTTATTATTAAAGGATAGTTCACCCAAAAATGAAAATCACCCCATGATTTACTCTCAAGCCATCCAGGTGTATATGACTTTCTTCTTTCAGACGAATACAATTTAAAAAAATTCCAAGCTTTATAATAACACTGACTTTTTGCAGTCCATTTAGTTCCTAAAAGATCAAATTTAGGAAATACTGAATAGCCTGTTGTTTTCTCTCTCCAGATAGTTTCCCCAGTGTCTTCATGGCCCCCCTCCAACTCTGATAGAAATGGTAGTACATCAAACAGCCTTAATTACATCAGGTTAATGATAGTTTGTACATGCATGTTTTAACATAATCTTCATTGTCTCTAAAGGCTCAGCAAATACCAATCCACCCCCTCTTGCTGAGACCGCCATGAACAGAGAGAGTGGAATAATACCAGGTACAATCTCTCATTTTTGACGGTCACAATAGATTATTACATTTCAAAATATATAAAAATAGAAAACAGTTATTTAAAATTGTAATAATATTTCACAATATTAGTGTTTTCCAGCATTTTTGATAAAAAAAAATGCACACTGTAAAAAATTACCGTGAATTTAACAGTAAAAGACTGTAAAAATGCTACAGTAAAATCCTGTTAAATGGTTAACGGTAAATTCGCCTACTATATATGGTGAAAAACTGTATTGGACATTACATGTAATTTTACGGTAGCAGACAGTTGGAAGTGAAAAACAAGACCGCTAATTGACCAGTGATAACCGATCCCAAACATTCCCAGAATTCCCTGCGTTACATTTCAAATTTGATGTTTTTTTGGTGTTGAAATAACTATGTTTCTTCTTAGTGTTTCCTTATCAATTTTGTATATTAGGGTTGTATGTTACATGTTGTTAAATGAATGTGATTTGATATTTCAGTTTCATGTGTGTTACCATGATGGTGTTTGGAGTTTGTGTGAATGACACTGTGAACCTTCTATATATGTTATTTTTTTAAAAGCTGCTTGTGATGGGCTTTATTTCATCATGTGACTTTATCATCACCACCTGCTTTTGGTGGTTATCAGTGTATTACAAAGGTACAAAACAGATTTCAGTATTTCAATAGGTTGGTATATTAACATTATTTCAGTTAATGAAATTACGGTATTTAACTGTAAATTTAAGTTAAAACCGTAAAACCTAAAATGTTGCTACCGTATTTTTTACTGTAAAATTCCGGCAACCACAGCTGCCGTTTTTTTACCGTAAATTTTTTTTACAGTGCAGCCTTGGTGAGCTTCTTTGCCAACATTAAAAAAACATAGAGAGAGAGAGTGAGAGAGATCACTTATATACATATCAGTGACTCTTTATTTATTTATTTTTTGTGTACTTACTCTGTACATAAATACTTGAATCTGTAATTAGAGATTAGCTGATATGGTCTGCATAATTTCTCCTGACCATGCCCTAAATCAGATTTTATTTGTTTTTAAAACTAATCTAAAAACCAGGGTGTGGAAGAGAAAGTGAATGTTGAGTGTTAAATCATAGTTAAGGGTTGATTTTCCTTGTTTCAGCTTCTCCGCTCACAGGCTCAAATAGGTTTCCAAGTCATCACTGGGATTTTCCATCTCCCTCTGTTTCCTCACTACACCATATATCTCTTTAAACACACACTGTTTATGTCTATATATGTCTTGATTCTCAGGGTCAGTCTCCTTGATGAAAAACACTAATGAAAAACAAACTGACAGTTCTTTCCCATTTAGTGGGACCTTTGACCTTTCACATGCCTAAGATCAGTATATAAAGCAGCTGTGATGTTTCATAAATAGGAGATGTTTACTAATAGTACCAGAGTGTCTAAGCTGCATTTTTCACTGGAAATACCAGTGATTTTGAAGTGCCGACAATGAAACTGTAGCCTGTCACGCTCTATGTCAGTGTTACGGATCTCATCTCTGGGTAGAGGACACAGATTATGTGCCTCTGTGTACAAATGTTTTCCAGACTGCAGACAGCAGTGTAACAGGTGTATGTATGTGTGTTTGCAGGTGCGATTGCTGCGGCAGTGTTCATAGGCTTTCTGTTAGCCCTCTATGCTGCTCTTTGGAAATGTATGGTTACGCAACCGAGAAGGTATGAACTAAACCAAACTTTGACAAGGTGCGAGTGCAATGCTGCGTTTTGTTTTGTTGCATTTTGTTCTTTGTTTTACTTTGCGCTTTTTATTTTATTTTGACAATTTTGTTATTTATTTACTTTTTTGGGTGTGTGTTTTGTTTTTTGTTTTGCTTTGTGCTATTTGTTTTGTTGTGTTTTGTGTTGTTTAAATTTGTTTTGTCCTTCTTTGTGCTTTTTATTTTGGTTTTATTTTATTTATTTATTTATTTTTGTTATGTTATTCGGTCCACAAGTATGAGACCACATTTAAAACAAATAAACGTTATAACATCAATAATTATGACATACATATTCATTCAAAAAGGGGGACAAACCCAATTCAAAAATATTCAGAAAATTGTGATTTTCAACATTTTCAAGTTGTTAATACTGATAATATTGAAAAAATTTACATGCATATTCATTTTCCTTGGAAATGCATGGTTACACAATCACAAATGTTTGAACCAAACAAACCTTGTGCATGTGCAATGCTGTTTTGTTTTGCTTTGCTTTTTTTTGTTGTTGTTTTTTTTGTGCCTTTTTTGCTTTTGTTTTGCATGTTATGGGGTTCAAAAGTATCAGACCACAGATTTAAAACAAATAAAGAATATGCCATTCTTTCAAAAACTGTGAAATGGGCGACAAGTCCAATTCTACGATATTCAGAAATTCATAATTTTTCAATTGCCACTATCTCTGTTAGGAGGGAAAAAAGAGCAAGACTGAAGGCTCGTGAACACAGGTCTCTTACATGCTGACCTCTGAACGGGACGTCCGCCTGTCTACCAGAGATTCTGAGTTACTGATGTTAAGTCGGAGCTTCTCCTGGTGTGAAGCACCCTCATGAAACGTGTTTAGGTATTAACGCACAGTTTGAGACAATATTTCATGCAGGAGGGAACTAGATGCTTCAGATGCTTCAGTCACCAATCAGGTTAGAAAATGGTTTTAAAAATGTAAATGTAGTCATTAAACTAAGTGATTTTGTGTATATTGTGTGTATACATGGGGAATAGCAAGCCCAAATGTTCTCTTGAAGTGTGTACGAATGTTTTACTTTGTCACAACAAAACAAATGTCCACTAGATGGCAGATGGCTCAATGTTTTTTTTTTTACTTTTTACTTGATGAAACAAGAATCAGCCAAGATATACAGTCTTTCAGTCTTTAGAGGTTTATCTTTATAGACTTATGTGTTTCGGACGTTTATTTTATTGCTGATAGCTATGCTAATTAATTCATGAAAGATATAATCAATTTTAAGAGACTAGGCCCTTGTTTTTCTCCAAACATCCCCTTTGACCATTGTGAACTTTGCACCAGTGAATGAGTGCATGTGTGAGAGATAAGAGATTCCCTTAGGCGATCAGTATTTGCCGAGAGCACATATTCTGTTTTTAAAGTCTTTGGGTACGGTGCGTGTTTGTGTGTGTGTGTGTGTGTGTGTGGTTGAACGTAAGACTGCACACCTTTTATTGCAGGTGCTTTGTTTGCTCAATTGATAGTATTATATATTTTATTTCATTAGTGTAGTGTCATTAATTTCAGAGCTTTCCATTGTTAGGATTTGATTTTCCTTTTATTTTGGTCCATGCAGTGTAATTGTGTGGCTGTATAAAACCTGTTTTTCATTGCACAAATGTTTAATATAGAATGTTATGAATGATATGTGCCAATAAATGTGAACTTTGATTTACTGTAGGATGATTTTGTACAATAACGTTAAAAGCTGTTTAGTGACAGGCTTAAATATTTGAATACTTGCTAGATAATATTCATATGAGAAGGCAATATTACAGTTCAGTATAGTTTATTTTGACTGTTTATGTTTTTTACAGTGTTTTTACATTTTTAAATATTTATCCTGTAAAAATATCCTTTAAAAAAAGAAGTTAATTGATTGCATCTGAAATTATTATTAGCTTGCCTACATTCATACAGCCAATAAACTGCTGTAAAAGTGCTTTATTGTTCCTTTAACAGTAAATGGTAAACTTTGAATGCAAAGTTGAGATATTGAACTATTGAGATAATAATATTGAACATTTATACAGAATGTAGATATACACACAGTGCATTTAATATAATTACAGTAATGCTTATAATACAAGAGCAGATGCTCTTTATACTGGAGTGTTATTTGAGTTGCAGTGTCTACTTTCTGTCCTCAACAAGACAATTACTTGCATGCAAAAATGGCAATATGAAACATAACAACAAAATTAAATATAACTTTACAAATATTACACAATAAAAAGTACAATAATTCTAAACTATTGTACTACTTTTCTTATTTCTAAAACAGTGGAATTGAGCTCCTCATTTTTATCCATTATCACTTTGTCTCGGGTGTGACCTGGGCAAGATAATCTCAGGTAAAAATGATGGTGAAGGACTCACGAGCTGCGTATCTCTCATGAACATCTTCAGAAGGAGATAGGCCGTTTTATAGCAGTAATGCAACTACTGCGTCCACATAAAGAGGCATAGAGCTGACATAGCAAGATGAGATTCTGCTTCAAATGTTTCTGAGCATGCAATTGGTTGTTTTTTGACCCTCAGGTCTCACATGCAGTAGTGTATGTTATGGCAGGTGATCCCTTCTTTCGGAGGATTCTCTTATACTATCAGTTCACTAATTTTAGAGGTAAATTAATTGGAAGAAAGAGGGAGAGCAGGTTGTAAGAGCTACAAAACATCAGTTTCAAATTCGCTGGGTTCTTGGGTGGTCTTGGAGACAATGCCAGCCTTTACTGGATATGATGGCTGTACAGAGATTTCGCCATTTTACTTTTCATGGCTTTCGAAGCTAATGTTGTCATATGTAGCTTTGCTGTTGAGTTCCATTTCTTTGGCTTTCTTCTCTTGAATCTGGAGCAGAACTGCGTTGTTCACACCAGGACCTGAGCAACACAGACAGATGATTTTTATTAGTTTTGTTTAATCAAACCCTTTTATAATACACCAGATTTTATTTGGTTGGTTCAAGTGTTTGGAATGGAATATTAGTGCTTGCTACATAGTCTTTTATTGTTAACTAAAATGTAACTTAATCTTTTATTGCAATTGAATAAAATTAATACAAATAATTGAAATAAACCTGAAATAGAATAAAATATAAATATGAGATGAAAAACCTTGAACATACTAAAGTAAATTAAGTTGAAGTTAAGGTGCTAACATTACAAAAACTATAAATAAATAAATAAAAATCAATAGAAAAATATAAAAAAATGATAAAAATGACGATCACACCAAATTACTGAATTATTTAAACTACATTTAAAATGGAAATATACAAATAAACACTAATTCAACATTTTAATAAATACTACCATAGTATATAAATAATACTAAAATACTGATTATTTGGGAATACATGTACTAATTGACCCAACTCTTATACTCTCTACGGTATTTCTCAATAACACTTCAAATTGTGTAACTATTCAAATGGTAGAATGCTACATTGTTGCCTCATTATGTTGCATTTATTTCATCAAGTGGTATGTGGTAATGTCAACTAAAATAACATTTCCATCTGTTTCAGCATATTGGACTGTATAAACAAATTGCATCAGGTTTTTTTTCTTCTTCCTTCATGATGGAACTCTTGTTCTGACATGTCTGATGCCTCCCTCTTCCTTATCTGTTCTTACTGAATGATTCCTATATATTTTGCATTGTCTGTGTTTTTAGATTTGAAATGCAATACACATTTCTGGTTATTAGTTTGTTTGTGTGTGTGTGGTTTTTGTGTAAAAACTTTACATTTTGGCTGACTGACATTTTTGTATTTGCATTTTGGGATACGAATTTGCTTACTTGTTCAAAATGTACATGTTACACACTGCAAAACCAGTGCAATTACAATACTTTGTTAGAATTTTAACTAGTCTCTTTGAACTTAAACTCTTTGGGATTGAGCACCATGTGCATAATGACTGCATGTCTTTATAATCATGCAACATACCTAAGAAACTGAGCAGCACGGGCAGAAATATGAGGCCGTGGGCCATGCCGAGCAGAGTGATGACCAGATTGAGTCTGAAGAAGAAGATCTGGATGAGCTGTGCCTTAGCAAATGCCAACACCACTATTCCAGGTAGATTGGTCATCGCAACTCCAGCAAACACCTGGGAAAGAGAACACACGCGCATGAAACAACACAACAACTGGACATACAAACTAATGCATAACTGAGGAAGCTTCAACATGTTTGTTGTGGTACTCACCGCACTGCCCATGTTAGCTGTGGCTTCCTTTGCCCTCTCCACCTTCGTGGGCTGAATACTGAGCGCAAATGAGCATGTTAAATGAGACACAAACTCTACTGATATACCAACGGCCTGAAAAACAAACCCACAGTGAGATGAGAATGCTATAGATCGTTCCTGACTACTTTTATGAACTGCAAACATGCAGACCATACAGTGTTTCTCTGAACAACTCACCGTCACAAGGTTGATAAGCGACACAGCGTTGAAGTCGATGCCCCACAACGTCATGACACCAACCGTATCCACAGTGATCATCACTATGGTGAGCAGGTTCAGAAAGCCTGATCTCAAGTCCATGCCGAGCAGGATACAACACACAACGAATGTGGGGAGCAGACACACACCGATGTTGAACAAACCCTCGTTCACGATGGTCAGATACTGTTCGTAATACACATACGTTACACTGCGAAATAAAAGATCATAGAATCAGTGCTCAGAGATTTTTGATCCTGGGTCCTCTTTCTAGTCTAACATATTCATTTATTGCGCATATATATATACATATACCTATAATGTATAATATAATATACTTCAAAAGGATTCACTTGAGTTTGAACTCAACATAATGTTTTTGGACACCCACTTCCATATTATTTGCAATTAAATGAAAATGTATTATAGTTTAAATTCATATTAAACACAATTGGTTGAACTTAAGAGTGCTTTTTGACATAGGTAGAACTTAAGTGCATCTTTTAATGGAAAATCATAATTATTTCTATTTGAAATATGGTTAAACTGTACTGCCGAAAGGACTGACTATTTCTATTGAACTTGTATGTCATGTATTTACATATATTTGTAATTACACATTTGTAGTGATGAAGTTGCAATTTAGTACATTTGAAATATATTATCTTTAAATGTGACGTTGAATAACACACTATAGTTAAAATGAAGTAATAAATCAAGTACTTTACAAGTGCTTTAGCATGTAAGTGAACACAAATAGATGATCAAAAATGGATGATTTAAAATGCATTTTAACAGTAAAACTTTTAATCTGACAATTTTGCAAAGGGCACTTTTTAAAGGTGTAGTTAAGAGACCTCTCAAAGTACACTTAAGTGGCCTTTTATTCATTTTATCTGCAAGTAGTTTTTAAAAACATACTTTTAAGATTTGAAATACACTACAAATGCACAGGCATTTAAATTAAGCGCACTCCTTTTTCACTGGTGCCACCTTTAAAATATGTGCGTGACATCCCTGCTATACAAAATGTATTCCATCCTGTAGTTGAAAGAAAAATATGAAGTAGCTCTAGGATCCGTGATGCTGTTTTGCAATTTATTAAGTAGCTCAAGGACGCGTTATCATTAAAATATGATTACATGAACTGATTATTGCTTCTTATCTTATCCGGAAGAAGAAGCAGCAAGGGTGAGGATGGTAAATGTAGTAAGATAAGGGAGGATTAGAAGTGGACACCTACGTGTAAGGGAAGACCTCAAAGTCTTGAGAGGTGCCTGTGACGTTCCTCATGGTCATTGTGATATGATGTGCCAGTTCTCTGGCTTTCTCCAGCGCTGCCGTGAACTCCTGCGAGTTGACCAGAGGAGTGTGGTAGGCCATGAACCGAGACGCTAAAAAACGAAGAGATGCCATAATGAATCAAACACTTACATGTGTTTTATATGAGCTGTTTGTAGGCCTCAAACCCTGGAAGACAGTTAGCATTTTAACGAGTAGCGGGCTTCAGTTTATGAGTAAACTAGGGTCTGTGGCTTTGTCACGTTTTATTCTTTAACATAAATTACAGTCATACCTCAAACATTGTGAACAAGTCACTAAATAACGACTACAACTACCACAAAGGCGTGAGTTTACTTGCTTGACAACAACTGTTCTAGTCGTAGCTTAGCAACTTTTTAGCAACATAGCTTATTTCTAGTTTCAAGAGTTGTGTTGTGATATGACAATGTTTAACTGATGTTATAGAGCAAAACATTAAAGTTTCATTCAGTAATATTAACAACAAACTTTACTCATAAACCAGAAACTGCTGTTCTTAAATTGATGATGGAAACTAATGCAAAATAGCCTACAAATTGACATCATGACTGAACAGTTCTATAGAACAGTGATTTTCAACCGTTTTGACTACAAGTTTCCCCAATGCTCACAACAATATTTAAAGGCCTCATGACTTTTCAAGCTGTTCATAATTTACTGGAGAATTAAGGATAAGGAATCTTGGTAACACTTTACAATAAGTTTCATTAGTTGACATTTGTTAACTACTTTAGTTAACATGAACCAAGCATGAACAATACTTCTACAGCATTTATTAATCTTAGATAATGTTAACAGTTTATGTTTCAACATTTACTAATGCATTATTAAAATCAAAAGTTGTGCTTGTTAACATTAGTTAATGCACTGTGAATTAACATGAACTAACAATGAACGACTGCATTTTCATTAATTAACATTAACAAAGATGAATAAGTACTGTAATAAATGTATTGTTCATTGTTTGTTCATGTTAGTTAATATATTAACTAATGGAACCTTATTGTAAAGTGCTACTGGAATCTTTTACAAATATTTTATGCTTGGCATAACTAGGAAAATGTATATTCATTATAAAAATGCCCTAAAAATAAAAAATAAAAATAAACCATTTCCAGGTCTAGAAATCACATTATTAAAATTAGGCTACTGGTTGAGAACCACTGCTATAGAAGGTGAATGCAAATTGTTACACATACAATTCATGCATGCATCTCACCTATTATTTCCCCAGTTTCGTCTCTAACCACAGCTTTATCATAAGCTCCCAAACCACTGGAAATGAAACCATAATCATGAACATGTTTTATTCTAAACATTCATTCTGTTCAGTCTTTCAGGTGGTTGCTTTTCTTACCCTTTTGGACACTGTAGGTCAGGTCTGTTGCTAAGAAAGTCTGGCAGAAATCTGTTAAAATTTTCAACACTAGGTCGCAGAACCCCATTTTCGGGTACACTGATACACTTCTTGGCACACATGAAGAAACCAGCTGTCAAAAATGTTTATAATTAGTTCTCTACGAATGTGCATTTTAAACACACACACACACACACACCCACTCCCACACACACACACACACCCACACACAATATACAACAAGGCTTTATATGTTAACTGCTAAATTATATAGAAACACTTACTCTCATTGGCAGGACAAAATTCATCTTTGTTTGGGCCAGCCGTATAGATACGACAACATTTGGATCCAGGGTTCAGCCAATCGATATAGTCATCCACCCAGGAGGATGCTGGGATAGCCAAGTAAGATCTAGAGCAATCAGCAAGATTTTAGCTTTGATCAGCAGCTTAAAAGAAAAGTAAGTCTCACTTAAAATTTGTTTTATGAATTTCATTTCTTTAACAAAATATCAAATTAAGTGTCATCTGCAAGCAAAGTATTCTCACGACATAAACATGCACTTCCATTCAAAAGCTAGTTTTTTTTCTAAAAGTAATTAATACTTTTACTCAGCAAGCCAAAGACACATTAAACTTATTGATAGTGACACTAGCTATTTTTACATACATTTATGTTACAAAAGATTTATATTTCAAATAAATGCTGTTCTTTTGAACTCTATATTCATCAAAGAATCCTGAAAAAAAAGGAATCTAATTTTAACAAAATATTAAGCAGCACAATTGCTTCCAACATTGATAATAATAAGAAATTATTCTTGAGCACCAAGTTAGCATACTAGAATCATTACTGAAGGATCATAATGTGAATAATGAGACACTGAGTAATTGCTACTGAAAATTCAGCTTCGCATCACAGGAAAAAATATCATTTTAAAATATATTCAAATAGAAAAAATATTTCACAATATTACCGTTTGTACTGTATTTTTTTATCAAATTAGCCTTGTCTTCAAAACCTTTTTATATATAATATTTATAATATATATATAATATATATCTATATATATATTAATATATCTATAGAGATAATAGAAACCCTAACTTTTGAAGGGTAGTGCATAATATGACACAATAGCTCATAGTTTATCTGGCTCTTTACCAATATTATAAAAGCTCTGTGTGACTTGGCATTTTATTTGACCATTTTAATTAGTAAAGAAATCATGAACTGTAAGTAATAGGTAAAGAAAATGAGGTAAAGAGTAGTGGAGTGCTACCAGACCACCGAATATATAAGTAAATTGGTGCTAACGCCTGATTTTTTTCATTTACAGACAATAATTAAGGCCAAAATGTATACAATTACCTTACATAACAACTTTATTTATATTTAAGTAATGTTATATTTTACACTTACTGTAAGATTACATTTACAGATTACATGGAGTGCTTTTATATAGATATATAAGACTTACTGCTCAGGGTATTCAGTGGCGTATCGGATCTTCTGGGTGAAAGAGAACTGGTCACATCCCACACTGGAACACACTGCATTTATGCCCTCCTCACTGGTAAAATTGAACCCTTTGGTCGTGATAAAATACGTGGGCACACCAACCTCAAAATACTTATAGAGGTATGCGAAGTAGTCCAACATGTAGGAGTCCTGATAATATTTACACATAGACAAAGAGAGAAAGTCAACACTCTAACTTAATATTCAATAACTGGAAGGTTTTTTAATTTGCATTTTGGCATAATTGGTTATTTTTATTGGCAGGCTAGTAGAGTAAACTTGTGTACTTACAGATGGCATGGCCAGTTCCTGATTTAAGCCCACTTTTACATGGAACATGAGGAACACACAGGCACAGAAAATCGCAAGGAACACCACCATCTAAGAGAACAAGACATAATAAGATTAAACTATTACTAATTTCTTCATATAAGAGCATATAAAGGACAGAAAATCTCCCAGTTACAATCATAATATCAGCTTTTTTTAGAAAGCGATAAAATAGAATTCTGTGAATGGGTGTTTCCCAACAATGGGCACTTTTAGCCACATTTACTAGTTTTACATTGTAAATGTATATTTATTGGAATAAAATGCCTTCCTTTGTTCTGTTAAAGTTATATGTAAAATATAAATTTATTTTATGTATTTATGTGTCAAAATGGTTTTGGCTGTGCTTACAGAGAATTATGCTAAGGACAACTAATAAGATACAAAACTAAGGTAACAACAGTACCACATGTAAATAAATTTCCAACAAAAAACTGGTAAATGTTTTTATTTATTATTATTTTTTAGATATTATATTAAACATATTACTTTTATTTTCATATTTTATGGGACAAAGGAAAATCCATAAAATCTCTAGATCAGTAATTCACTATAAATGAATTTTCCAACTTTTCCAAGTTTCATGTGAAAAGAAAAATTATATTGAAATCTGTTGGTTAATATAAATCCACCCTGGGACATAAAAGTGCTTGTAATTAAAGAAACATGCTAATACCAATGTTGGCGAAATGGGAACGTACCACTAATACCCTGCTGACAGAGTTGAGCAGTGCAGGGGCATAGTATTTTTTCATTAATGGGAGCAGGATGCCCTGGTTGGGTTTGGATGGGTGTGGAGTTTTCACAGTAACGCAGCAAGCTATCTCACACCGGTTTGCATCTTGACGCTGAGCGTCAAGTGAGAGCAGAGCCACAAAGGCAGTCATCTGTAGAATGAAGTCCATGAGCACAGCAAGTGCCGCGTACAGAGCAAAAGACCTCACTGCTGGCATAGTGCTCAAAGCACCTGCAAAGAGACAGTAAGGGTGTGTTTAATCAGCCATATATATGTTTCCTCATAGATGGAATGAATCTGAACCCATTGACTGCATTAAATATGACTCATTCAGGAGCCGAAAGTACATTATTGGCTGTACTATACATGAATCATATCTCTCTTGATTTAGGATGATACGTATCTACTGCATCAGGTCTCGCTGACATGCACAAGTGAGTAAAGGTCAGGCAATATAATAAATGTTCCTGATTTATTTCCATAATGGATTTGAAAATTAGATTTTTTTTTCTCTCTTGTAGTTGTTTTTATGGATTAAAGTAGAGTTTGAGATCAGTAGGAGATTCTCACCCAGAAAGAAACAAACAGATTCAGACAAACTGCAAAGCAGCATGCTGGGAGCCACATTTCCAAGAACTCTCCCAATCTGTTCCTCCCTCTTCTCTCCTGGTCTGCGCATATCTCTCTGATAGAGATTAAACATAGAAAAGACAGAAAGCAAGCATGTTTTATGAAATTATAGCGATAGTAGTAGATACATACAGTAATATCTTTAAGTTCTAAAATAGAATATAATGGAAGATATACGCTACCAGTTAAAAGTTTGGGGTTGGTAAGATATATCTTATATGATATATATATATATATATATACATCACACACACACACACACAATTTTGCATTTATTTGATTGATAGTGAAGTAAAAACAACAATAACAGAAATGTTATTACAAGTCTCTTTGAATATATTTTAAAATGTTATTTATTCCTGTGATGGTAAAGCTGAAATTTCAGCATCATTGCTCCAGTCTTCAGTGTCACATGATCCTTCAGAAATCATTCTAATATGCTGATTTGCTGCTCAAGAAAATTTTTATTAATGTTGAAAACAGCTGCTTAATATTTAAATTACAAGTATATGCTTTCTTAGGATTCTTTGATGAACAGGAAATTCAAAAGAACAGCATTTATTTTAAATATATTTTTTGTAACGTTATGTCTTTACTGTCATTTATTATTCCCTTTAATTGCAGACTAAAAGTACTAATTTATTTCCAAATAATCTAACTGACCCAAAGTTTTGAATGGTAGAGTAAAATGGTGACTAAGAAAAGTGAGTTAAGAGCAACCTACAGTGTGATTATAGCTGACCCTAGTAAGGTAAGCAAAAAAACCCCCAAAAAAACAATTGAATAAAACTCAATAAACTCAACAAACCTGATATTCCAGAACAAAAATGAAGATGTTATCAGCTCCCACAGCAAGCACAAGGAAGGGTACGACCTGCAGAATGATCAGTGAGGACGGAAACCCGATCCAGGCATAGAAACCCATTGAGGCCATGACAGAGCAGCCAACCACCAGAATACCACCCAGTCCAACCAAGAACTTTGAGTCTACCTATGAAAACAATAATATCACCTTGTCAAAATAGGCCAATGGGTAGCTCATCTGTGTAGCGTCTCGACCAATCTGACACACTAATTTTAATTTGATTTAACAAATCAATTATTCATTAGGTTAACAAATCGTCACAGTCCCCCTCACTCAATAAACTGGATGCCATGATTTCTGCTGAACCAGCGCTATGGTCACCATTACAACTAATCATGATATCACTGGTTTTATGACCCCCAGGAATGTGAGAAGGATAGCCCTCTCTTTGTCCCAAGGAAAAGCAGAGTAGGAATGGACTGTGTTCTAGTTAATTCATTGGAAAACCGTTATTTGAATGAACACATATTCTTCAGGCCATTGGGTATTTTATTGTCATTGTGTATTTTGTCTTTGATATTCTTAGACTATTTTAGTATGCTTGTGAGGGGACCCATTCCTGATCCTCCCTTTTCACTATATGTAATCTTACCTTGTTTAGTATCTATGAATTTGCCTTCTAATGATCTAAACGAGCGTGTAAATTATATGTTGGTACATAGGAAATATATATTAGGGCCCTGAGAATCGATAATAATTTCGATTTAAGTCCATTTGCAAATAACCATGCTTAGAGACAAAGGGTCGTAAAAACCCTCCAGCAATTGCAACCTCCCGCTCGAATTCCATTTTGCTCATTGGACAGCCCATCTTGAAAGGCGAGATCTTCTCCGACCTTAAGGCCCGGCTCCAGGGACCCGCCCCATTCGGTGGCTCGGTCAGAAGCTAAGAAAATGTGAGAAAAACGCTTCAGGATACCAAAACATCTGTGCCAGGCCTTTTCTTCGGCATAGTCCTTTCCATTCATCAAGTGACAATGACTCAAACTGGTTCTTCTCATCGACCCGAATTCAGCAAAGAGCTACGGGAAGCTTTAAGATTTGCATCAAGAATCTCTTTCAGACCGCCGAGACTCACAAGTATCAAACTTAGTATTATTAATTGATACATTAAGTATCATTACCCTTTTTACAAAGGTGTGGTTTGAACGCATAATCTGACGTATCCCTGAAGGTGTTGATCTGTTGAATATCTGCAAGTGTTTCCATAAATCCATTCTTTATGCCTCTTTCTATGCTTAGTTAAACTTTAACCCTTATTCCTATAACCACTGTATGGTGTGTGTGTGTGTGTGTGTATTTGTATGTTAGACCAGTTTAAGTGTTTAAGTAGTATGTTAGACTAGTTTAAGTAGTTAATAAAACCTTACTTGTATCACACTTGAAGTGTTCATTGTTTACTCATAACCGGAGTCAATTATCATGCAGATTTACGTTACAAGCTTTTGTAGAATTGTATAGTAAGAAAGTTATTTCCCTTAACCGGGAATTTAACGTTCTTAGAATTGACAAGACGTTGACCCTGAGTGGTCAGCTAAATATCTACAGTGGATCTAAAAGAGGAATAGTTAATTATAACTAGTTATGTTTATTTATTCATATTTCCCCATGAGCTGATCCTCTACAAGATTTTGGTGGAGACTATGCGGCAGGATAAAACGAAATTTATGAGTTTAAACCCTGGCAACTTAAAAGTGTGTGCTTGATAGCCCCGGTTAAAATAGGACGTGACTTCAGATGCCTTGTTGTGTCCCTATTTGCTGGCTTGTTTAGATTCAGATAAAGTGGGGGTTTGAATTGGTTCCGCTATTATAATTGTGAGAGTCTTTTTGTATTTCATGCTTAATGGTATCAGTGTAAGGTTAATCTGATTTTAGCGAAGAAACCCTAATTTCATTATTAAAGCATAAATCTGTCTTGACATAGCGTAAGTCTGAATCTCAGCTCAGCTGCATTTCTAAACTGTACCATAATGTAATATGCTTTAGTGAAGAAATCATAAAATTGCAGTATTGTTTAAATTGTTTCTTTGAAAAAGAAATCTCAGTACAGTTATATCAAGGTAGATGTGAGCGCTGCTCCCTTTCTACAGCATAAAGGCCTTATAGTTTATAGTTTATAATTAGATTGAAGCAATTAATCTACATTTTGACTGCATATATACAAGCAACCTTGTGGTCATTATGTGTTTCACTCGCTGAGTGAATTTAAAGGTGTAATACTGTATTTTAGTATTCATGTGTGAGGCACACATGACTGCATGTATGTTTAAACCAGTTTTTAACTTACAGTAAACCCGTTTTGTTTTTCTTTAAACAAGTGCAAGAAGTTTATTTTTGCATTAGAGAAGCACTCACCGAAGTGGTAATGTAATGCAACAAGTCTTGAAGGTTGAAAGCACCACGTTCTAAAACTATGACTGTTTAACATAGACAGACATTAAACTGCGTTAATTACACTGGCATGCATTGGTTACCGTGACAACAACTTGTCACAGGAAGTGCTAACTTCACATAGCACAACACGCCGTGTTGTAAACAAACCACCTGAAGCAGTTAAGCTAACACGATTTAGCATAGTTTCATTTTAGGCTAAGATACTCAAATAGCTTTAACAATTAGGGTTTAGCACTCTTTAATTTAAGCTTTTAAATACAGATGTGTGTGTGCAGTGTGAAGCAATTTGAATTTAACCTAATCCCCGGTTTCTGTTTTTTTCCATTTCTCTTCCTTCTTTTTCGTCTTTTTCTATGTTTCTCAATCTTCAATTCGTCTCAGCGAATTTAACTATCTAGATGTATCCTTCCTGAATGCTATTGCTTAGTTACTAGTTAATTAAATCTAAATTTAATTAAATCTTAACTGTCTATCGAGGAAAGACTCATTAAGGTATTGGGGTGCTGTTAGTAACACACTAATCACTAGTGCTGCTATTTGTTCCTAATACCAGAATGATTACCTTGTTTTGTTAATAGCAGTCAGCTAATTTTAAACCATTTACATGTTATGCCCCCTTTTTGTTCCACTTTGATTTTATGTTCTCTCTGAACCTCAAAAGGAAACAGAGACATTTCTATTTTTGATTTGTTTATTTAAAAAAAAAAATAATAATAATAATAAGCATAATTTGAATAGAAATGCTCTCCTTTTCCTTATGTTTTTCCCTTTTCTCCTTCATACCTCAGAGTTTAAGCCTGTTTGGGGAACCGTCAGTCAATTCTGAGTGATAATTTGACAATAATTTGACAGTAGTCTTAAGTCATCAATCAAAATCCTGTTTACGCCCTTTTCAGCAAAACATATGCTGACCCAAAACTATTTTAGCATTCACACTCTGTTTTGATCTTGTAGTAGTCTCTAGCCCTTACTCTCAACACCAGTGTGTCAAAACGGTGCAGATTCTCAGACTAACTGCCCAGAATGCAGATCAGAGAGGGCTGGCCAGGCGTCGTGAGGACCACCCCCTTTACCCAGGCCCGACGACCACCTACTGGGCCGAAAGCGGCTGGACGCGGAGAGGTGTGTGCCTCAGACTCAGGACTCGGGCGAGTGTTGTGGCTACAAAAGCTCGCCAAGGTCATCATCTTCCTGGCCCACAACCTCATGGGTCTGAAACAGGAGGTAAATGCTTTCAAGCAACAGATCACAGCGGTAGCCCACAAGGACCCCAGCAAATGGAGTTACAGGAGGAAATCAATAGATTTAAAAAGTCTCTGACAGCTGCTGAACAGCAAGAGCACTTGGAAAAGGTAGCCAGAAAGGACTTGGAAAGGAAACTTTCCCACACAAAAGTACTATTAAAGCAGCAAATTCTGAGCTCTTCGACAAAGTTGCCAGAATTGAGACTCTGATCCAGCAGCTGAACAAAACTCAAGACAAGCTTGACATGTTCCGAGGAGAACTCAGGGGCTCCTACAGGCTGTGAAAAGAGACGCAGTGGGAGAGACACCCTACTCCCGCATCCTCATTCAGCCGTGCAAACTCCCTCATATGCAACAAGCTACGAAGGGGAGAGCCAACACTTTCTGCTTAACAACTGACAGAACAGAACTGTAATACGTCCAAGCATCCCCGCAGCAGCGCATGATGTGACCCCCATAAACTTTGACAAGCTAGCCAGAAAAATCCCGGCATTCACATTGCTGGGAAACAATAGTTTCCTACTTTAGGCAGTACCAGCAGTAATTTAGAACGGTGGAGTCGTTTTAAACCTTGCTTGCAAGCAGACCCAGTAATCAATCTTATGTGTCTGTTTCATAAGTTTTAGTAACTTCTCCTCCATGCGCATACCAGTTCCTGATCAAAACCAGATAAAACTATAGCTTGAATGTGCCTTGCTACAAGCAGTAGAAAGTTTTCAGTGCTATTATGTTTTTAAATCGTACGATAAGAAATTAACCTGATTTTAGCGAAGAAATCCTGATTTCTGTGTTAGTAGAGCACAATTCTATTTTCTGACGACGAAATCTCGGGTTTAGCAGCTCATATAAATGGTACCAGATTAAATCGGTCTGATTTTGGGCGAAGAATTCCCCTTCTTCAGTACTGTGTAGGTGTTCTGAGCGATGCTCCTCATTTCACTGATTTAATGCCTTATTATGTGTTACATATCATTGTATTCATATTGATCCGCTCATGTGAAACATTTACATAACTCTTATACATGCGAGCACCAGTTTCTGATCAAAATCAGATAAAACTATAGCTTGAAGGTGTCTTCCTACAGGTATTAGAAAGTTTCACTGCTATAATGTTTTTTTAAATCGTACGATAAGAAACTAACTTGATTTTAGCGAAGAAATCCTAATCTCTGTTGTTAGTGGGGCATAAGTCTATTTTCTGACGACGAAATCTCAGATTAGCAGCTCGTATAAATGGTACCAGAATAAATCGGTCCGATCTTGGGCGAAGAAATCCCCTTTTTCGGCACTGTGTCGTTAGTCTCTTATCTGCAACGGCACACACATACCGCGACTACTCCTCATTTCATTAATTTAAGGCCTTATTATGTGTTACGTATCATTGTATTTCATTTTGACTCGCTCATGTGAAACATTTACGTGAAGTTAATGGTGTTATTTCTAGCGTAGCTAACTACGATTCCACCATTGCCTGTGAAGTGAATGTTCTGTTTTGAGTAATGAATGAATTTGTATGGGACATGCATGAGTTTCCCATGCCTGCTCACAGCAGTGCAAGTCTGCTCCACCTGCACCTGTTGTGAGTTTGCATTGGTCTCCTAGCAACACGTGACCCCGGAAGTGTGATCAGACTCTTCCGGTTAATCTGACAACAGCATCCACTTCACAGACCCGTGCTTAAACAAAGAATTGCGTGTAACTGACGCTAACTCTTAAGCTAAGCCCTTTACCTCAACTGCTAGCTGTTAGCATCTGGCTAACGCTTATAGGCGTGTAAAGTGTAACTTTCTAACCACACCTCTCTCTCACTCTCTCCCGATCTCTCTCTCGCGTCACTCCTGGTTCACTTCCTGTTGATGCCATCACACGGTCCCTGTGGGACCCACCCCATACTGGGGTTTTACCTTGTGTTATTGTTATCTTTTGTTTTTGACTTTATCTACCTCTTTTTATGTTTATTTCATTTACTTACATTTGTTTTAGCACAAATGTACCATTCATCTAAATGAGGGTTATTAAATTTGATCTATTTTAATTAAATAAATTTTTATTTATTTTTTTTTAGTTTTTTCATTCCATTTTTATTTTTTTTGTATTTGTTTATTTACTTTCCCCTTTTAATTTCCTACAGCTCTTAGGACCCCTTTTTATTTTATTCATTTTTTTTTTTTTGTTTGTTGTGTTTTACTTTTACCTTATTTTAGTATTTTCACCATCACCATCGTCGCTTTTGGATAGGATTACAGTAGTTCTAGCAACTGTCGTTTCCTTAACGAGTTATACAGGTTATTAGTAGCATAATCCCTGTTTCCTCTCTACGTCTCCTCACTCCTCAGTGCCAGGCCTATTACATTGAAGGGCAGCTACCATTCAACAATGTAGGCCAAGATAGAACTAGGAACAATTCCTACTGTTTCTTTTTCTTTTGACGAGGTTTTTGGTGGGTCCCTGCTAGTTTAGCTAACAGCCTAACCCTAGGGTTATGAAGTCTATTGCAGCATCACACACAAGTGAAACCTGCTTAGCCATATCTCTTAGGAAAAAAACTAAAATAGGTAAAAATGTTCCTTTTTTTTTTTTTTTGAGTTCATCTTATTTTATTTCAGTTTCGTCATAGTGACCAAACCCGTGAACCATCAGTAGTATAGCCCGGTCATCAGCTGACCCTGCTTACGGCCCCTCAACAAAGTTACTCAAACTCGTCCTTTGTGTT
>JADLZN010001738.1:0-244240 GCA_018155175.1 Sinocyclocheilus anophthalmus | reverse complement strand
CAATTTGCCTTTGTGCCTCTCTCTCTCTGGTGTTCCCACAAGTGTGCCAGTATGTCGCAGACATTCCACAGACATCCAGCCCTGGCAGCTCACCAGGACCACCTGGACACTCAGCAGAGCACTGTAATGGACATCCTTCAGCTCCAAGCAGCCAACTACCTGCCATGGCAAAGAAAGGAACAGCGAGACTGCGACATAAGAGAACACCTGAACAGCATCATCCTCTCCTCGGCCCACAACCTCAAGGGCCTCAGACAGGAGGTAAATGAGCTGAAACTGCAAGTCACAGAATTCTGCAGAGAACTGACACCTGCTCAACGAGAGAAAGCACAGAACGGATGCAAAGAACCTCACAGAATGGTGCGACAGAAAGAAATCACCAGTCTTCACAGAGGCTCTAACAGCTGCTCAACACCAAGCGCCGCTGGAAAAAGCCATCACACAGGACTTGAAAAGAGAACTGTTTCACACAAAGTCACTCTTAAAACAACATATGTGGAACTAAATGAGAGAGACACCACATCTAAGGCCTTACAAGGCCAGCTCCATACAGCCAGAGCTGAGGTCCAAACCCTGACTCAGCAATTAAAGAGGAGCTTGACATTGTTCAGAAAGAATTTAAACAGTCCTACCGACTGCGCATAGACTTAAGCAAAAGACAGCAGGTTGAACACCACGTCGCCAGCAGTGCAAGCCCTCCACGCCTGTGCACAGCTACGAAAGGGGGGAAAGGGAGCCAAAGCCTTCTGCTTGACACTTCACAAGTCAACCCCCTGAAAACCCCTGCAGCTGCAAAAAAAAATTTTAGGAGAACCGACACAACGCAACGAGGTGAATTCAGTGTCACAAATTAACTGGAATATGCTTGCAGACCACAAGGTGAATAGACAGGGAAACACGAAACAGAACTTCCCCTGGCCAGCAGGCCCACCCCCTCAGCCAAGAGTCTGAACCTGTGAGGGGGGGAGAGAGCCACTGTTCACACGTCACCAACCAGCAGCCACAAAGGGGTGGGGCAGGGACTTTTCCAGAGGATCACTGCAGACACACACACCGTGTGACCCCACAGACCCCAACGAGCTGGCCAGAGACAACACATCTGGCAACCTAAATACTCTCAGACCCAGAGTCTGAACACGGACTGATCGCTGCCCAGACACCAAGCAGGGCCGGCGTGAAACTCCCATGCTTACTACCACAGACTTTGACAAACTTACTCCAAAGCTCACGATTACCCTGGGATGGCGGAGGACACCAGCTGCAAGAAGTCATCTAGGCATTAGGGCCTGCCGCACAATGCCTAATCAACAGCTGCGTAACCTGACACAGAAGGCCTTTAACAAGCACAAGGCCTCCACTAAAGGTGTTTGTCAAACCCCACTGATTCTGAACTTCACAACTCAGAATCCAAAGCGGGCACCAGAAGGCACCCAGCATTGCCACAATGCAAAACCCTTCTACAGAAAGCCCTAGCCAGAAGAGGACAGAGCCATCACCATGGCAACAGACCCAGGTTCCAGACCAACCACTGGGAAAAGGCGTCCTCATCCTGCAAACACCACGGTATGTCCAACAGCAGTCCACCACAACATCCTCCTCCACACGGGTGCTGAACGGAGGCTACACAAGGACAGCTGGACACGCCTACTTCTGGGTTACAGGAGCTGCTGACACTCGCAAAAGAGCTCCTTGAACAAAACTCAACTAAGGAGTATTGAGAAGGACAAACCTCTGACTCCTTGCCTGCTGCAACACAGCATCAGGCCCCTCCAAGGGAGGAGCATCCCTTGAAACCGGTCGACACCCCCAGAAGCAGCCAGACAACGTTGGATTGAGCAACGGGCCCACATGCCCAACAGCGAAAGCTCTACCAACACAACTCAGGCAAGCTCAAGTCGGTGCCGCCACAAGAGCCAAGCGACACCGCAAACATCGGATTTCTAGTGACGTTGAATAAAGCAGAGACCTCACAACCACCTGCCGCTTTCCTGCCATCATCACTAGGTCAGTCAGAAATTCACTACACATGATAGAATCTCCATAACAGTTCCCGGCAATCCCTGGAACCACCTGCACTCTCACCAGTGAGAGTCTAACCCGGCTGTCCCACATCACGGGTACCACAGATAGCCTACTGGATAACAGCATCAACAAAAACATCCTACCCGGACTAACTCACTTCAGGATGACAGGTGACACAGCCTCGACACCTGCTGCATAAGCTCGAGGACCCACACCTTGCTACAGCCTACATCACCACAGCACACCACCAGACAGCATCCAACACGGCACCAACAGCCAAAAACCACCACTGGCTCCCAGCCGTGAGTGCCAGGTGTGTGTTCGATTGTTCTGCACCTTGACATCGCTCGTTGTTGTCTATTCTACGGACAACAACGCTCGAAAGGGGGGAAATATGTAGCGTCTGGACCAATCCAACACACTATATATTCTCTTTTTATATAACAAATACTCTGTAACCTCAGTTAACAAGCCATATGAGGACCCATGAACCCTTCCCCCCCGGAATGCGTAACACCCCAGGAAGTCGAACAGGCCTCTTTGTTGCATGGCAACCAACGCTGATATCACTGGGTTTATTGGCCAAAAGTATGTAAAGCAGGGAAAATCCCTGCATGTCCCAAGGAAAATCAGAGTAGAAATGGACTGTGTTCTAGATAATTCATAGAAAAACCGTTATTTGAAAGAACACACATATTTCTTCAGGCCATTAAGTATATTATTGTCATTGTGTATTTTATCTTTTATATTTTTTTAGACTATTTTAGTATGCTTGTGAGGGAACCCATTCCTGATCATCCCTTTTCACTATATGTAATCTTACCTTGTTTAGTATCTATGAATTTGCCTTCTTATGATCGAAACAAGCGTGTATATTATATGGTGGTACATAGGCAATATATATTAGGGCCTGAGAATCTAGTAATTTCGATTAAGTCCATTTGCAAATTACCATGCTAGAGAACAAAGGGTCGTAAACCCTCCAGCAATTGACACCTCCCGCTCGGAAATTCCATTTTGCTCATTGGACAAGCCCATCTTGAAAGGCGGAGATCTTCTCCGACCTTAAAGGCCCGGCTCCAGGGACCCGCCCCAGTCGGTGGTTCGGTCAGAAGCTAAGAAAATGTGAGAAAACGCTTCAGGATACCAAAGCATTTGTGCCAGGCCTATCTTCGGCCTAGTCCTTTCCATTCATAAAGTGACACTGACTCAAACTGGTTCTTATCATCGACCCGAATTCAGCAAAGATCAAAGGGAAGCTTTAAGATTTGCATCAGGAATCTCTTTCAGACCGCCGAGACTCGCTAAGTATCCAACTTAGTCTTATTAATTGATACATTAAGTAACAGTTACACCTTTTTACAAAGGTGTGTTTGACCTCAGAATCTGACGTATCCCTGAAGGATTTGATCTGTTGAATATACATGCAAAGTGTTCCATAAAATTCTTTCTTTATGCCTCTTTCTATGCTGAGTTAAAATTTAACCCTTTCATATACCAACTTGTATGTGTGGTGTGTGTGTGTGTGTGTGTGTGTGTGTGTATGTGTATGTTAGACCAGCTAATGTGTTTATGTGTATGTTAGACTAGTTTAAGTGTTTATGTAGTTAATAAAAACCTTACTTGTATCACACTTGACGTAGTTCATTGTTTGCTCATAACTGTAGTCACTTAATCATGCAGATTTATGCTACAAGCTCTGTAGAATTGTACAGTAAGAAAGTTATTTTCCTTAACCAGGAAATTAACGTTCTTGAATTGACAAGACAGTTGACCCTGAGCGGTCAGCTAAATATCTACAGCAGATCAAAAATATTCATAATTAATCATAACTAATTATGATTAATTATTAATATTTCCCCATCAGCTGATTCGCTACAGCGATTAATAAACCACGGTTGAGGTTTGGCGAACATCTGCAAATTAAGGCAATGTTTGACACCAGCTATAAATTAATTTAGCAATTTTTTACAGATGTAGTGAAATAAAATAATAATTATTGTTATTAAATAGCTTTATTTTTATTAAATTACTTGATGTGTTCAATTTACGGTGTAATATTACAAGCAATATTATTAGTACTATTAGTAATATTTATTTTTTATACTTTCAACAACAACAACAACAATTATTATTATTATTATTAAATCACAACCTTTTGGGCCAAATTGTGCAGCACTCCAAACAAGGACAACAAACCTGGAGTTTTTTAAATAATTAAAAATAAACACATTGCAATTACATTTTCCCCCAGATTATGCAACTTTAAGAGACATATTTAGGTGACCAAGTGTACATGAAAAGTCTTAATAACACTGCATTATAATGGAATCTCAGAAAATAGCTCTCACAAACAAAAAAAAAAAAGAATTTTTCAAACACACAAAAACACTCACACAGAATACACAGCGGAAAACAGAATTACTTATAGGATGCTGCTCAAATTAATATTTTAAATCATTCCCAAATCTTTTCCTAAATGATTTAGTGTTGAGCTAGTGTGGCTGACGGATTCTAGTAAACAAACACAAGTCTAAACATGCTACATGCCTGCATCCCAAAATAATATCACAAATGATATCCATGGCAACATAGGTGTGGTGGCCCCCCCAGAGACCCGCAGGAAATGAAGACACGGAGGCCTTTTTCTCATGAGACTCCCTTTCCATTATGAACAACAGAGGAAGAAAAAAACTGAACTTTAAATACATTTCTGAATTCAACATAAAAAGAAGATTTGATTGTACACACATGCACAGACCTGGAGGGGAATATCAGAAAACGTCATGCCATAAACTGGATTACTAGGTCAATCTGCACTGAGCTTTACATAACATACGTGCACATTCAAAGACAACATAACATATGCATATCCCGAAACCTGAGCAAACACACACGCACATAATCAAATCAAACCCAAGATAACATATGCATGTCCATGAGAGCTTACGCGCACACACACACACCAAACACAAGCTCAATGGCCACTTTATTAGATATGGCTGCTTGTCAAAATAAACAGCCAAACATGTGGCTGTGAACCCCATTTAGAAAGCAAGCAGATATCATCGCAATGCTTTAGTGGCTTTCGGACTATCGGATCATTAGAATTGGCACGTTATGGCATGTGATCTGAGCAAATGAGTGTGGGAGGATTGTTGATGCAAGGTTTCTCAGAAACCGTCGACCCTGTGGGATTTACATGCTTGGGTTCACAGAGAACGCTGTGTGAATTCAGCCAGATCTATGAGAGAAAACACCTTGTTAAATAGAGCTCAAAGAAGCCAGCAGTACAGTTCTCTTTACTGTTGTGGAAAAAGGGTTTGAAAGTTTTGAAATGCACTACAGGTCAAAGCTCGAGCAATAAAGCGGAATGCAAGAAGAGCTTTTAAATGACACTGAATCAATAAAATTGGCCAATAAAGATTTGTCTAAATCTCCTTTAAAGACATAAAGAGAAAATGGCTGACCAAAGTTTGGAGTCATTGATTTTTTTTAAAGAAATTAACTTACTCGGCAATGATGCATTAAGTTGATCAAAAGTGACAGTAAAGACATTTATAATGTTTCAAAAGGTAAATAACTGGTGTTTTTTTAACTTTCTAAAAATATATACACTGCCGTTCATAAGTTTGGGATCAGTACGATTTTTTATGTTTTTTATGGAATCTCTTATGCTCATCAAGGCTGTATTTATTTGATCAAAACTACAGAAAAAGCAGTAATGCAGTAAAAAAAAAGCAGTATTTGCATTTTAAATAGCTGTTTTCTATGTGAATATACAGTAAAATATTATTTATTTCTGTGACGCAGTGCTGAATTTTCAGCATCATTACTCCAGTCTTCAGTGTCACATGATCCTTCAGAAATCATTCTATTATGCCGATTTATTATCAGTGTTGAAACTGTTGTGTAGCTTAATATTTTTCTGCAACCTGTGATCATTTTTTCTTTGATTCTTTGATAAATAAAAAGTTAAAAAGAACAGCATTTATTTAAATATAAATCTTTTCTAACAATATATGTCTTTATTATCATTTTGATCAATTAAACACATCCTTGCTGAATAAAAGTATTAATAATAATAAAAAAGAAAGAAAAAAATGTACTGAACCCAAACCTTTGAATAGCAGTGGATATTGTAACAAAAAAAGTGCTATTTTGAATAAACACTGTTCTTTTTACTCGTTTTACTTAAAAGTAAATCCTGACAGTATCACATGACTCAAAAAAATATAAGCAGCCACAACTGTTCAAAACACTGATTATATATGCATATTAGAATGATTTCTAAAGGACATTGTGACACTTAAGACTGGAGTAATGGATGATGAAAATGAATTTGCTTTACAGGAATAAATTATATTTTAAAGTACCTGTATATTAAAATGGAAAACTGTTATTTTAAATTGCAAGTTTTTTTCTGTATTTTTGAAGATACAACCTTGATGAGCATAAGAAACTTATTTTAAAAAAACAATAAAAATCTTACAGATCCCAAACAGCAGTGTAATCATGGTTTCCACAACTTTTTCAAACATTAATAATAATAATAATAATAAATGTTTCTTGACCAACAAATTAGCATATTAGAATGATTCCTAAAGGATCATGTGACACTGAAGACTGGAGTAATGGCTGTTGAAAATTCAGCTTTGCCGACACAGGAAATAAACTACATTTGAAAATATTAAAATGAAAAACAGTTATTTAAAATGTAATATTATTTCAAATTTTTTTTGTGGAACTTTTGATTTCAGACTTTGATATTTTGGTAAATCTGAGCTCAGTGTGTAAAATTTTGACATCTCTTCTTACACTCTAGATTCAAAAAGAACTATGCATTCACAAGTCCATATCACTCCTTCTCTCTTGAATTCACATCAACACCGCTAGGAGAGCCAAAGCACAAACTTCATGCACAAACATCCCACTTGACATGAATTTTCATTTTGCCCCAAGGAATGCTCCAAGCAGCTTGCTTAATCCAGGTTATATTCAACATCTAGGCTGTTTGGGAAGCTAGAGGGGGTTCTACCCAGCAAAAGGACTTCAGACAAGCTTGTAAAATCTGGTACAGACACACAGTCAAACTTGCTGACCTGCTGTTCCATCAGAGAGCTCAGCTTACTGGCCTGCAGCAATGATCATGACAAGAAGACATGATAACATCAGTATAATAGTTTATGATTTATGATTCTCTGAAACACAGGCTACATTGTTCAGACCTTCACTGAAGGTGTGAGAGTCATCTGACCTGAAACTGAAGCTGATTATTGATGGTTGATTGTGCAGATTGCTTCCTTTTGCTGGTTTGTAGTTTAGCCTTATATCACTCTAGTAATGATAACAGAACAACGACAGAGAATAAAAGTACACATGTCTGGGTTGTGTAACAAAATGATTAAATTGAGTGTAACTGGAAAAGATGATTTAATCACACAAATTTAATCACAATAAAGATCAGTAATACAACATGAAATTATGCATGACGACCCGAGTAGACTATCTGCAATCATATCATTGTGATAAAAACTATTACATTTATTATTATTTTAATTATTTAAAATCTAAGTGAAGCCCAAATCCATCCCTTTTCGGAATCCTTTAATTCATGTAAAAGCATGATATTTCTGTCAGACAGAATATGACTGCTCTGAACTTCAGTATCTGGCTGATGTTCCGCTGGTTTCCCGTTTAGAGATGTAAGACTAGTAGGTGAGCGCTTAACCAACCAATCTAATACAAACACCATCATAAACAGCATAATAAAACTGTATGTAGGTCACGTCTTACACAAACACACACTCTGCTCTAAGATAGCCTGCAGCTCTAGATGAATGCAAAAGCATGGAAATTAGGAGAGAACAAAATTCTTCAGAGAAAGAGCACAACATTCCCTCTATAAAACAACAATATTTATGATTACATCAACTAAATAAAATGACCATGAATAATTCTAATAATAAAAGAGAAATGGCTTATATCTTTGAGGCAGTAAGCTGTATGTGTGTGTATGTGTGTGTATGTGAGTGTGAGTGTGAGTGTGAGTGAGAGTGTGAGTGTGAGTGTGAGTGAGAGTGAGAGTGTGAGTGTGAGTGTGAGTGTGAGTGTGAGTGTGAGAGTGTGAGTGAGTGAGTGAGTGAGTGAGTGAGTGAGTGAGTGAGAGAGTGAGAGAGTGAGAGAGAGAATAAAAATAGCATCTTGACAGGCTTTTGGACAGCGCAGTTGTGGAAAGAGTAACTTCCCATGACAACCCCCCCCCCCAATAAACATACACATATGTTAAGCATTAAAGGGTATGCATCTAGCTGTTCACTTAATAAACATTATGAGGTTAAATATTACAAATGCACACCCAGAGAACCCATTTACATATACAACACAAATGTATTGTTGGAAAATTCCCAGTGGACCATTGGAAAGAACAGTAAAAAAAAAAATCCCTAGCATTTATAAAAAAAAATTCCACCCTTATAGATCTTTGAATGCAGACTTGAATGTCCGAGAACCTTTAGTCTGAAACAAGGTTACCCAAACTGGGATTTGTACATCGATTTATCAATTATTAAAACATAAAATATTACATTTACATTAATTAATTAATTTTAAAAAAACAATCAAAATAAAACAAAAAAATTAACATGCAAATGTAGGCCTATTGCTCAATTATTGAAATATAAACTTAAAATCTCAAGAGTATAAATAATAAATAAAGTAAATATTTTAGGTCAAAGGGTTCTGGCTGACAAAAAAAAAAAATGTTGGAAAACCCTGGTCTGGACAATATAAAAGAGAATACAAAAAACTGCCAATGCCTATATAAGAAACATCTCTTCTGAAGATAAATGAAAAGCAGCTTTGCAGCCAAACAGACCTGCTTCACACTGAACAGTCCATCTGCTACATCGGTCATAGAAACTAGAATACAAACTCTGTTACTGAAGCTTAAAGGAACACTCCAATATTTTTGAAAATAGGCTAATTTTCCAACCCCCCTAGAGTTAAACAGTTGAGTTTTACCGTTCTCGAATCCATTCAGGCGATCTCTGGTTCTGGCGGTAGCACTTTTAGCTGTAGCTTAGCATAGATTATTGAATCCGATTAGACCGTTAGCATCTCGCTCAAAAATGACAAAGAGTTTCTATATTTTTCCTATTAAAACTTGACTCTTCTGTAGTTACATATTGTACTAAGACCGACGGAAAATGAAAAGCTGCGATTTTTCTAGGCTGATATGGCTAGGAACTATACTCTCATTCCGGAGTAATAATCAAGGAACTTTGCTGCCAAGGAATGGGTGCAGCAGGCGCAATGATATTACGCAGCGCCTAAAAATAGGCTTATTGGAAGTTACCTAGCTGGAACTATTTTCAGGCGCTACGTAGGGCGGAGATATGGCCCAAAATGATACACGAAATTCTCATTTCGGGTCGAACGATATAATTTACGATATCGATATGACCACTATGTATCTGAATTCAAATCTTTTGTAACATTATAAATGTCTTTATCATCACTTTTGATCAATTTTAAGCATCCTTGCTAAAAAAAAGTATTAATTTCTATAATTTCTTCCAAAAATAAAAAATGATACTGAAGGAATAGTTGTAGAATGTTACAAAAAATTTTTTTAATTAATGCTGTTCTTTTGAAATTTCTATCATCAAAGAATCCTGAAAAAAAAAATTACTCAACTGTTTTAAATATTGATAATCAGCAGATCAGCATATTATACTGATTTCTGAAGGATCATGTGCCAATGAAGGCTAGAGTAATGATGCTGAAAATTAAGCTTTGATCACAGGAAATAAATTACATTTTAAAATATTTTCAAATAGAAAAATATATTTAGTATAGTAAATATATTTCAAAATGTTACTGTTTTTGCTGTACTTTGGATCAAATAAATGCAGCCTTGGTGAGCAGAAGAGAATTCTTTAAAAATATATATATATATAACAACAACAAAACCTGGAAATGTTGCTGGAGACCAAGGTTATTATAGTTTTGCATTTTTAAATTTGTTTTATTTTAATATCGTTTTCAAATTTGCAATACAATTTAGTTTCGTTTTTATTAGTTTCATTAATAATTTTGTTAGTTTTAGTTTAGTTTTTATTTTGTGAACACATTTCTATTAGATTTTATATAGTTTAGTTTCAGTTTTAGTTTTAGTAATTAAAGTTGATTAGATTTAACAGATCACTTCCAGAGCGCAGGCCAAAGAAAGACTTAGGCTAATTTAACCTTAGTGATGCAAACGTCTAGCCACACCAAATTAAAGCATGCTGAGATTGATTAGATGGTAAAAGTATACAAATACACACCAAAATGAAGCAGTCATGCCTTTTTAAATCTACACAAGTTGCGCTTACATTATATGTAAAACGCACTAGACTGAATGATAAATGTGTGTTGTGATATTTAATTTGAAAATAAATGTAGCTAATTTCTTTATATTATAGCCTATGTCTTTCATCTTATTTAACTATAACCACTGTCGTGTCTTGCTCACTTTCCCACGAACAAACGCGCATAAATAAGTGTGACTAATTAAATTCAATAATAATGGCAGAGCCTCAACATTGGATTTGCAGCGTTGCACATTCTAGCCAGTCGCGCTGCAGCTGAAGTGAATGACAGCTCGGGAGCACTCGTTTCTCGCTTTCTGTAGCCTATATCATTTTATTTTTAAGATTTATTTTTAATGCTTCTGTAAAGGACTAACGGCCGCATAGCCTATACACTGCAGAGTTTAATGAGAGACAATGGCACTTAACAGTAAAGTCATATCTAAATATGTTCTTTTCATTTATGAAGATTTAAGTATGTAGTTTATGCACATTTGTTCAAAACAGCCTGGCAGATTGTTCACAAGATGTAGGCAAAAGTTTGTATTGTATACAGGAAGGACGCGCGTTCTTATCATTCCTCTGTTGCGCTGCTTGTCTATTTCTCTTCAAAGCACCAACTTAAAATGCCTATTTTAGTTTGATTGCTTGTGTTGGTGTGTGGATTCTAGTGGGAGGAAATATAATCATTTTGCCTGACTGATTGCAGTACCCTATTATGAGGGTGCGGTTTCAGGAGCGCGGTTCGGGTGACAGAATTAAATTGGTGCTGGTGATGGAAGATAAGGGTGTGTGTTCTTGTTGTTAGATGACTGGATGCAGTGTACCTAACAGCTCCAGGCAGGACTATGCTTAAACTGCTTTGCGTCTATCTCGTCTCAGATAACCTCACGTGAATGATGCCCATTACGGGGGTTATTTAAAATGGAAAACTCATTCTCTGCCAGCAGGAGGCGCTTTTAGAGTGATACAGCTGGTAATGTATATCGAAATATCGGAAATTTGTTTAAAAATCATATCACCGTTATTGGAAAAAATTATATCGCGATATATATTGATATCGAATTATTGTCCAGCCCTAGCGCTACGTAATATCATTGCGCCTGCTACGGCAAATCAAGCAAAGTTCCGTGATTATTACACCGGAATGAGAGCACAGGTGCATCTCAATAAATTAGAATGTCATGGAAAAGTTCATTTATTTCAGTAATTCAACTCAAATTGTGAAACTCGTTGTATTAAATAATGCCTATGCACACAGACTGAAGTATGTTAAGTCTTTGGTTCTTTTAATTGGGATTTTGGCTCACATTTAACAAAAACCCAACAATTCACTCTCTCAACAAATTAGAATAATTCATAAAACCAATAAAAAAAAAACATTTTTAGTAAACTGTTGGCCTTCTGGAAAGTATGTTAAATTACTGTACATGTACTCAATACTTGGTAAGGGCTCCTTTGCTTTAATTACTGCCTCAATTCGGCGTGGCATGGGGGGAGGTGATACATGTGTGTGGCCACTCTGAGGTGGTATGGACAATATCTCATAGATTCTCTCTGGGGTTCAGGTCTGGTGAGTTTGGAGGCCAGTCAAGCACAGTAACACCATGGTTATTTAACCAGCTTTTGGTGCTTTTGGCAGGTGCCAAATTCTGCTGGAAAATTAAATCAGCATCTTCAAAAAACTGGTCAACAGAAGGAAGCATGAAGTACTCCAAAATTACTTGGTAAACGGGTGCAGTGACGTTGGTTTTCACAAAACACAATGGACCAACACCAACAGCTGACATTGCACCCCAAATCATCACAGACTGTGGAAACTTAACACTGGACTTCAAGCAACTTAGGCTATGAGCTTATCCACCCTTCCTCCAGACTCTAGGACCTTGGTTTCCTAATGAAATGCAAAACTTGCTTTAATATGAAAAGAGGACTTTGGACCACTCGGCAACAGTCCAGTTCTTCTTCTCCTTAGCCCAGGAAAGACGCCTCTGACGTTGTCTGTGGTTCAAGAGTGGCTTAAAAAGAGGAATACGACAACTGTAGCCAAATCCTTGACACGTCTGTGTGTGGTGCCTCTTGATGACTTGACCCCAGCCTCAGTCCATTCCTAGTAAAGTTCACTCAAATTCTTGAATCAATTCTGCTTGACAATCCTCATAAGGCTGCAATCCTCATTGGTTCTCTCGGTTGGTTGTGAATCTTTTTCTTCCACTCAACTTTCTGTTAACATGATTGGATACAGCACTCTGTGAACAGCCAGCGTCTTTTGCAATGAATGTTTGTGGCTTACCCTCCTTGTGAAGGGTGTCAATGATTGTCTTCTGGACAACTGTCAGATCAGCAGTCTTCCCCATGATTGTGTAGCCTAGTGAACCAAACTGAGAGACATTTTGAAGGCTCAGGAATCCTTTGCAGGTGTTTTGAGTTGATTGCCATGTCACCATATTCTAATTTGTTGAGATATGGAATCGGTGGGGTTTTGTAAATGTGAGCCAAGATCATCACAATTAAAGAACCAAAGACTTAAACTACAGTCTGTGTGCACTGAATTTATTTAATACACGAGTTTCACAAATTGAGTTGAATTACTGAACGAAATGAACTTTTCCATGACATTCTAATTTATGGAGATGCACCTGTATAGTTTCTAGTCATATCGGCCTAGAAAATAGCAACTTTTCATTTTCCATCTGTCTTAGTACACGATGTAACTACAGAAAATCAAGTTTTAAATAGGAAAAATATAGAAACTCTTTGTTCATTTTTGAGCGAGATGCTAACGGTCTAATCAGATTAAATGATCTATGCTAAGCTAAGCTAAAACAGCTACCGCCAGACCCGCAGATCGGCTGAATGAATTCGAAAACGGTAAAACTCAACCGTTTAACTCTAGCAGAGTTGGAAAAAGAGCCTATTTTCAAAAATAGTGGAGTTTTCCTTTAAACATTCACAGCACGTCTCTGGCTGCACACTATAACAAACATTCAAGTTCATGGCCAAAGCCTTTCTTACCAAAATGACTTGAGAGCGCAATTACTGAATCAGGCAGCGAAAAACATATTCAAAACATAACACTACATCTCAGAAGAACGTCAAATTGCAAACACAAGCATTGCAACAGTGCCAAACAAAGACAAGTCGAGCTAACAAATCTTGTTTTAGGCTTCAAACTGCCTTGGGCTGAACAACACAGAATGACTCTGTTTATAATACATGTAGAGAGTTGGTTATAAAAGCAGAAATGAGGGTGAAGGGCTTACTAATAGTTCACTCAAGGTGAATATGACTCCTGGAGATAGTGAATCTTTCCTTAACCGAATAATTTTGCCATTATTTACTCACCATCATGTAGTTCCAAACCTCTATTTCACTTCTGTAGATCAAAAGAGATTCGTTTTTGAAGAATATGCTGCAGGTCACTCTATTCAGTATAATGAAAGTGGACGGGACTGGGGCTGCCAAACGTCAAATTTAGAATAAAAGTACTATAATACAGCAGAATATAGCATGACTTATGAGCTATTTTTTTATATAAGTCTTCTAAAGCCATATGGTGAATTTGTGTGATCAACAGACGGAAATCATTATTCATTTTTATTAACGTCAAAATGTAATCATTCATGTATCTGAGTATTTCATTTATATGTGAATTGTGATGTTAAATAAAGCCCCCAGAATACTGCAATATGTCAGCAGGAAACTTGCACAGACTTATATTCTCCTCTCATGCAGTTATGCAGCATTTTGACTGCATCACTTCTCCTTTAGCTGCAGGAAGCTTCCCTCTCACATAGTCAGAAATGCGCACTTAAACAAGCTGATAAAACACAAGTTGAGATGTTTACGAGCAGGTGCAATTGGGGTAAATGAGCAAAAATCTGTTAAAACCTGTTTCGTTGTAATTAATTTCCTCGATACAACAGTTAACAGCCTCTTGAAGAGTAAGATGTCAATAAACTACTTTAATTTCAGCATTTTCATCACAGTGTAAAATTAGTATCATACAGCCTCAGAAGACTTGGAATATAGCAAACAAATACTTTTTGATGCTTCTTCGGGGCTTTTGTGTTGTTTTTGAAGCTTGAAAGCTCTAATTACAGGCACTGTCATTGCAGTAAGAGCAATCTGTGTTCAACAGAAGAATGAAAGTCACACAGGTTTGAATCGACAAGAGGGTGAGCAAATGATGACAGAATGGGGCGGCGAAATATCACTTTAAAGGTGAAGTACGCACTTCACCTTTAAAGTGATATTTCGCCACACCATTCTGTCTCTCTCTGGGCCACTATAGTGAGTTTATGAAAATCTGACCTACCTGCTCAGGGTGGCCTACCAGAAGTTTAAACTGTCATGTTTACTAGTACAACATGGGCAGCACAATTCTGCAGATAGAAAAGTATGGTTGTACTAACCCACAAGCCTCATTCTAAAATGTTAAAAGTTGTCTCAACATATTCATCTGAGAAAGTATTAGCATAAAAAAATGTCACCTTTAAAGGGATAATTTACCCTAAAAAGAAAACCTGTCATCATTTGCTCACCCTCATGTCATTCCAAACCTGTACGACTTTCTTCTGTGGAACACAAAAATGATCTCTGCTCGTTAAATTCAGGAAAGTGACTGGGGACACAGGGGTGTCACGCTCCAGACATAACAAAAAAGCACCACCAAAGCATAATGAAAGTAGCTAATAGGACTTGTGTACTATATTTCAAGTCTTCTGAAGCCATACGATAGCTTTCTGTGAGAAACAGACCTTCATTGTATGAAAAGACAAGCTTGGAAATTCTGATAATGACATTCCCATTTGTGTTCCATGGAAGAAAAAAGACATTAGGGTGAGTAATGACAGAACTTTCTTTTTCGGTTGAACTATCACTTTAAAAAACAGCCTTTATGTAATTGATGTGTAAGCTGGGTCACAGTGACCAGAAGTTTGTCCCATAACTGAAAGTGGCAGATGGTAAAAAAAAAAAAAAAAAAAAAACACCTCTAAGTTAAACCTAAAAATCTCTATCATTTAACATTAAGCTACAATAGCTTATGAAACACCCAAGTATTTTTTTTTTTTTTTTTTCAACAATTACACACAATTAACAAAGGCTATACAGTATATGGACAAAAAGTGCATGTGGTCAGATGCAGGGTCCTACTTAAAAAGAAATGCTACAAAAGGGGGGATCACAGCGATGCCATAAAAGAACCATTTTTGGTTCCCCAAAGAACCTTTCAGTGAACAGTTCTTAAAAGAACAAGGTCTTTTTCCACTATAAAGAACCTTTTTTGAATGGAAAGGATCCATTGACGTTAAAGGCTCTTCACAGAACCATAAGATGCCAACCTTTATTTACCCAAGAACCTTTATTTTTACAAGTGTATAACTTATATTTCCTTTTCATTGCCAATACAATGAGTTCTGCTGTAACACCTTAATGCCCTGTAGAATCCCACATGTAAACAGTAAGAATTGTGCCAGTGCTGACACCTGTACACACAGGTAAAAATGTCATTCTAACACACCCATTTTTACACACAGTCCTCCTGTTTGCAATCATTCCAACAGAGCTGCTCACCGAGGATATAATAGAATATACAGAATCAGAATTATTTTTTTGGATCCATAATAAACCAGAAACAGCAACATTATTAAAACAGTTTCTTTAAAAAGAAGTCATATCATCGGTTTAATAAAACTATGACAGACACTTGTCAGTTATCAAAATCAGACCACATAAATACACGATTACATTCTGCATGAGTGCATTAGTGTAAGTATATGTAACTCTGATCAGATGAAGACCCTAATCCTCCAGAATGACTCTTCTGCCCCCATAAACCTTTGTCCGCAGAGCCAATCTGAATACAGCATGAGAGACTGTGAACCAATGAAACAATTGCCTGTGGCAAGAAAGCCAATCAAATGACAGCATGCGTGGAAACTAGGCCAGAAGCCAAAGCAACAGAACAGTGACAACAGATGCCCCAATCCATACACACAAATAGGATATTATAATATACGACAAGCTTATGAATCCACATGTCACATATGCTAATTTATTGAAGCTCATCTGATGTATATGCACATGGAAATGTTGTAGTCTGAAGAACACAATAAAAAGCTCCAAAACGTAAGGTCGGCCCTACTCTGGGAAATATTTCCCCCTTAAGTATCCTACCCCGTTTCACTGGACCGGGTCAGGAGTCAATGGGAACATTCTGAACTCCTGAACTGTTTTTGTTGGAACAAACATCATGATGGATTACTTAATATCTGATTGAAGTACACAAAATAACAGAGCACAGTCTCATGCGCACAGGGACGGCTGCAGATGTGGCCTAATAAGGGGAATCATCCTTCTCTGGGTCTCTCTGTTAGGAGGAATGATGCAATCTACATGAAACATAAACCACAAAACACAAACACCCTTCTGCACTCACTGGCCATGTGGCACCACTGTCTTCATGAACCGGGTCAAGTCTCCACTCATTACAGCAATGGTGTGACATTCATCCGAAACGATTTTAAACTATTTTCCCATTCTTGTACAATTATTATAAAAGCGGGGTTTTCCTTTTTTGTAAGCAGCTTAAAAATGAGAAACTACATGGAATATTTGTACTTGTAAAAACATATTTCTCACATTGCAGGAATAAGAAATACAATTATCTCTCCTTGACGCCGTCCAAAAAGTGGAGCAGACTTCTGACCTCTATGGAAGGGGATTTCAAAATGGGGTCCACCTACCCCTAGGGAGACTTCTAGGGGGTCAGTGAAAAAAAAATAGAGAAAATGTTTTTATACTTAATGCATTTTCACATAATGTTGTTATACATCTATTTCTAAATTCTCACCTCTCCTTCTTCTCTGCAATGTACATGTGCTCAAAAATACTTTGCTCATAAGCTTTTCTGTAAAGCTGCTATGGAAAGATATTTATTATGCAAAGTTTTATACAAATACATTTGAATTATCATTAAAGATGTTTCTCTTATATACTTAATACAATAAAATATTTTGCAGATAATATTTCAATAATTTTGGCTTTAGTACAATGAAAAATAAAAGGAAATAATTTTGATCTTTTCAATATCACGCTTAAAGTTTTCTCACACAGTATAAACAGGTCTGTTTATACATAAGGCTATAAAGCTTCATTAAACATTCTATTTAAAACCTTAATAGTTTAGGAAGAGGGTCCCTCACAAGGAGATCCTTATATTTGGGGGTCCTTGGAATAAAAGTTTGAAAAGCCAGGTCATAAAACATTTTCACTGGCACCCATAAAAATTCAGTTTTATGACCATTGTGAATTCTGATTATTTGCTTGCTTGTACATTTATTTATTTACTTATTTGCTTGTACATTTCATATTCATCCCAATATGTGTGACCAGAAAACTTTGACAGGAGTATCTCATATCACATGGGCTTCTCATGTAATATCACAGAGTGAGAGAAATACACTGGGTGTTTGAAACTTCATGACCAAGCGCATTACTTGCAAAATGCACAACGAAGGAAAGCCAGAGGAATGTGCCAATGCTTTACACCTTCTTCACTTATAACTGATTTACGTGCTCTATATTCACAAAGGCGGTGGCCGTGTTATGAACAGCTCACTGGAATGGAGAACGGAAACGGAATATGAGAGGGAGGGAGAGAGAGCCCCTTTATACATCCCAACAGCAACGAATCAAAAGTGTGTTATAATGTCTTAAAATACACATTTCTGTCCACATCCAAGGTCACCGGAACCGCTCTGTCCGGTTCTGCAAACGTAAACACGCGCTCACTTAAATCTGATGCATGTATCGAGCGCGCTGACCCGTTCATCTCTCCTTCTGTCGTTCACTTTCTCCCTCTCTGACCGGACAAACGGGCAACTACTCACCCTCCGATAGCTCCAGCTCGAGCTCTGCGAGCCGCGCGCGCACCTCCAGCGGCAGCGGTAACGAATCACGGTCTGCCATTGCGACTCCAACACATCCGAGCCTCGGTGCCTCTCTGTGTCTCCCGAGCACACGGTGTCAAACGTGTATTTCACGGTGCAAAAATAGACCGCATGAGTGTGAGCGCGGACGGACAGCGAGCAGACGCGTTACTGGAGACCGGTCATCACCGGTCGCGTTTTTTCGGTTTCGCTCGGCTTCCTTCTGATCCTAGATTGTAGTGGTGCACAGGAGAGAAGCTGCCAGTGTATCCACTGCGGTGCCACCGTGCCCGCCGCTGCCGTCTCGCTCACGTGACCTCGGTCTTCGTTCAAACGCAGTGGAGAGCGACAGTGCGCGCGCGCACCGGCTGTAACGGAAAGCGGCAGCTGTGTGAAGATACAACGACCTACAGTGCCATCTAACACACCCCGGGGGAATGAGGGGGGCACATCGGCGCTTTCTGCGTCACATTTTGAAGGATAATCTAATATAAAGATTCTCACCTTAAAAAAACAAAAAATATATATTCTCACCTATTTTACGAGATAATAGTGTAAGCAAGCGAATAAAATTAAAATTCACTAAATAAATACTAAATTGATTAAATATTTTTATTATCAAAAGAGAAAAGTATGCTACTTTATTCATGTTACACGTATTATGTTAATATTTTATATTCATAATTATTAGCTATTTGTTTGCCTATGGCAGGTATATATAATACAATTATATTATTATTATACAAATAATAATTTGTGGGATATAATATTTATTTTGTTCGAAATTATTTGACTAAATTCTTTATTAAAATGTTTAGAGTGGTTAAGATGCCTCCTGCTGGTGAGCGGTGGTATGAAAGCAAAGCAGTCAGATCCAAGAGCAAATCTTTTATAGCCAAAATGTGCATCTTTAAATCAGCTTGAAAAAGATTGTTTAATTTAAGCATGGATGCTGAAATTCATTATCATGTAATCTATAGCCTACATTAACATTTACAGATCTATTCAGATGGCACTGATCTTGTGTCTTTGTCTCTACGTACATGTTTCCCCCCATTTTTATTTTATTTTATTATTCAATTTATAGCTGTTGTGTCTTCCATTACTGGCCAAACTCTTTGTGTGTGCTAGCATAGTTGTTGAATAAAGCTCATACATTCTGATTCTATTGTTTTTCATTCTGCAAAACACCTCTGCATCTCTCATCTTTCTCATGTCTTGTATTTCCACTTTTCCAGTTGCTTAGATAGCTGTTACATTGTCAAAATCAAAAATCAAAAATGACTTAATGTGTTGCACAGACTATGGAAATATGGTAAACATCTTCTGACATGGGTTCACTAAGGTCACTAAGGTTCTACTAAACAAGTTAACATCCATTTAAACCACAGCAAACCACATTATTTCCTTTCTCACCTATAGACCTTAGTCAGGGTTGACGCCATACTGAATTTTACAAAGGATGAAACCAAAGCTGGGAGGGATACACTTACAGTCTTTACAACGACTTGGACTGTATTATGGATTGTAAACTATTTTATGGAGTGCTTGTCTATTTTAATTTTTTCCCCCCTTAAATATGTCTTATCACATGAAGAATTGGCATGTGTTAAACAACTGAAAGCACTGTACTTCTATCCCTCGCAGCCTTATTTTCATTCAGGTCAAAAAATAAATGAGGCGCTACTACCCTGACTAAGGTCTATAGGGCACGCTTACAGCAAAATCACAAAGTAAAAGAAACAGTGGCTTTAACCTCTAAGTAAAGACAAATCCAACCAGGAGTTGGATCTATACTATTTTATTACCTGTGGTAAGCAAGTTATGCACATGTTCCAAGGCCTACCTAATACTCTTGAGAGAAACACACAACATAAAGCCAATAGCCGAGAACCAGACAGTAATAACCACCTCAGAGGAACCATAAAACACTGCACACATATGCCTGTGGGACAGAAACACCACATCAGTTGATTAACTTTATATCTGGCAACAGCACTGCATTTGTACCAGTAAATGTGACAAAGGCACCCATGGAGATCTGTGGAAAGCTAAAATTAAACTTTTGAAGGCCTGTTTGATGAAAAGTAAGAGATGACTCTTCACTTATACAGTATCTTGGTACGGATTTAGTAACAGTAACAGGACATTCAAAAATAAAGACAGTAAAATCACAACAAAACATGAGGGTTAAATAAGTACAATTGTAAATTATGCACAGATTAAAGTAAATGCTTAGATCAGAAATGACGCAAACACCTGAACGCAACAGTTTGACCAATCACAGCGACTTCATTTACATATTCCCACCTCGACAGTTTCACTGGGAACAGTTCAAATTGTTTTAAACAGAATACTGTCATTAAATTGGAAAACATAGAAACAACATAGAAACCTAGAAACGTATTTTATATAATTAACGTTTTATTCGTTGTTTTTTTTTTCTCCAACCACCAACGGAACGTGTGTCTCACTCGAGGGGCTACTTAAAGACGCGACTTGAAACATTCTCTCTCGGTGCGGTGGGAAGTTCACTGTAGAGGATACAAACTGAGTGTTGATAGATCATCCAATCACTTCGGGGAAGGCCTGAGACAAGAGCCAATCGCTGTCTTCACAGGACATCATCTGAACAGGTGAGCGCGTGCACAGGAAAGATGGGTCAAAATGCGGTGTTCACGCACAAGGCGGTGGAACGCAGAATAGCGAATCAACTGATGCAAACCCCGTTGACTTGGAAACACTCGCGGCTGGCGAATGAGTTCAATGTGTAAGCTAGTACAAGATGCTAGAACCCAATTCAGACTACTCTCCTACCACTCCTTTTCTTTCATTTGGAAAATATATAACATATGTAATAGGGTGGAGGTAGGATTGGTATTGGCTCTATATTAGGCTTGTTTAGTACTACAAATGTGTTGGACTACAAACCCCATGAGTCCAAGTACTATAAAGAAGAAATCAACCTTTTTGGCCTTCCTCTTTGTGGTACCATGTGCTAAGCAGGAGAAGCTGTGTGGCATGTTTCAAGGCTGTGTGATAGATGAAACGACGAGTTGCCTTGTGAACAGTATGGAAGTAAATTGTGGAGGTAAGGGTTGTGACTCTCATGGTTATAGTTAGTGTGTTTAGTTTTAACGTGTGCTTACTGGAGATATACTGACTGGTGCCTGGTGCCTTTATTCAATAACACAGGTATTGATTTTAATTGAATTATTGGAGTATGTGAAATTAGTTTTTAAGCTTTTCTATTGTAAGTTGTGTGTTATGTTTTGTGTTAAGTGTTTTTAATTCCAATATATTAAAGGGGCAATCATGAATTGTATTTTCTTTGTTTTTACAGATGACACATGACTGACATTTCCTTTTATTGAAAATATTGGTGGCTTGATGTTGGGTCGTAAGATATGACTTTAAATGTTACATTGTGATGAAGTAACTTGAATTTATTGTGTTTTTGGGGTTCACATTTTCTTACACACGGTTGACTCTTGTTAAGGTGAGGGGGAGCAATTTGTAGTGGTTTGAGTCAAGTGAGTGTTGGGTTTTGACACTTGTAGTGGTATTTGATTTTGTGCTGTGATTGAGTGTATTTTTGCAGAGGAATTGCCATTCTATATGATTGGGGAACCCTATGGTCTGTAGTGGGTTTAACTTTTATTCTTTTGTTTCTTTGCCACTTCTAAATACCTTTTTGTGTTCAATAAATTTAGTTGTACTGGCAAGGAAACACACTGTAGTTGTTGCCCTTCTTTACATCTTCCCCATCACTTGTAAGGTCTGGGTTACACGTATAATAAGATACAGTGTTGGGAATGTTACTTTGAAAATGTAATGTAGCCTAATAGTGTAACTATTTCAATTACTTTATTAAAGTAATGTATTGATTACTTTTCTAAATGTCTAACGAATGTTTTCATCTCAATCATTTTGAAACTTTTAAACCAGACAGGGTTAACCTTACAGTAGGACTCGACACTGATTACTGTCAGACTTTCAAAATCCTTTGTCACTTGAATTAAGATTATAATAATTTAATTTCAAGTTTAATAGCTATATTATACTGTTTTTAAAATCAAATCTTATCTTTACATAGCTATGACAGGAAACACTGGCATCTAACAATGCTTTGGGGGAAAAAAAGTTAGGCCTAATCTTAAAAAATGAAAGCATAAATGCATAAAACCAAAAAGGAAATAAAACCGTATTAAATAAACAACACCCTCCTGTTCTGTGAACTGAACTCCTGAAACATTGGTGTCTCATATTTTAGAGCAGTCAATGCAATTTGGGAAAGAAATCAATCAAATCTGTAGCCTATGTGTGTGAAAATATTCAGATATAACCCCCTTTGTAATCGTTAACGCTTTCATAAGTGTAATATAATTACACATTTTTCTCAGTAACTGTAACGGATTACAGTTAGCCTACATTTATTTTGTAGGCTAATTAAATTATGTAATTCCGTTACGTTACCCAACACTGATTATATATAATAAAATGTATATTCCCAATAAAATATAATAACCTTGAATTTGCCAAAAGAATAGAATATGGTTATCTTTTTTTTTTCTTTTGTATTTATTTATTTATTGTTTGTTTTTTATAAAACGCTATCAAGCATATCAACAATAGCTAGCCTTTTTGTACAAGTAAATTATTGAACTATATTGGAATTCAATTGCTTTCGTAATAATAATAAAATGGTAATGTCTAAATCACTTTAAATTGATCTATCACCGCTCTAAAGGCAAATGCCAAAATATATTTCATAGGCTATATTTAAGCTATTTAGCTTTAGATGGCACTGATGACAATTCCTTTACTGATAGAATAGCCTACTGGATGTTTAAAAATCCACTTGAAAATGAAGAAGTACCTGTAGGCTATCACACGCCCGTAAGATACTTTCAGAGTCTTTCTACTTATTTGTTTCATAGGTGTGACTTATTTCATTTCATATTAGGGATAATAGGCTATCAAATGACCACCGTTTTATCCAATCGGTATACGGTTACCATGGTAGGCTAAATCTCGGAAAGGGCAATAAGCTCAAAGGGCGGGTGGCTCGCGGGTCCATCACAGAGCAGCCAGTTACCCAAACGACTTTCCCGTCAGAAACAGCTTCTCAACACTCACACACTCAACCGGTACATCTGATTCTTTTGTGAAGGTTGGCTGTGAGGTTATGCGTGTTCCAGCACCGCGCCCGGATGGAAATGTGTCTTCCGGGGAAAAGCTGCTTTCAGCCAACGAGACAGCGAGCACATCGCGCCGCACAGCCTGGACATCTGCAACTTTCAACAGAAGCGAGTGCCTTTCTGAGAACGCATGCGGTTTGAGACGCAGATCAATGGCCAGACCTATGCGTCTCAGAGGGGAGAAGAGCCGTGGAAAATCTGACAGAGGCCCGTAAGAACTCAAACCCCTAATTTTGCTATTTCATTCTGATCCCAGTGCCGTCATTCATGGATGTGCACGCAGAGGCGGGTCCGTTGCACGTGCAGACGGTGGATGAGCCACCGGGAGGCGCCACCGTTACCGCCGCCGCCGCAGAGTTTCAGGTCCAAACGGTGCTGGACAGCGATGGCGAGCTCAGCGAGGATGACCTGCAGTCGGGCGCTGGAGCTCAAACACCGGCAGCGGGTGATCCGATCACAGAGATCGAGAGCGAGGAGGGTGCGCGGCCAGGGACGGACACACCGGCCGAGGACATCGTCGGGCAGCGCGCGGGGAAAACGGAAACGGTGGGCTCCAGTTGCAGCAGCGAGAGCTGCATCCCGACTCCCGGCTGTCGGATCTGCTTTCAAGGAGCCGAGCAGGTGAAGTCGGGCCGTTCATTCGTTCCGTCTGCGTTATTTACTGTCGGTCTATGTATATATGCGTCACACCGACGTCTTTGGTTGTTGCCAGGATTGAGCCGAGCCTTTTAAATTCTAATTCAATAAAAAATAAAATCAATTAAAAAAAATTACAATAAAATGTACATAACTGTAATAAGTTTTGCATCATTTATAATATATTGTATATTTCTAAATATGTAGTGTTATATATTAAACGATTACAAATGTACCCAATATAGTAATTTGGTTTTTATGTTTAATCTTTTTCAATAAATTAAGTTTTGTGGAGCAGAAATTAATTTCCTACAATGCTCTACCTGTGTTGAATTTATTTGAATTACAGGTTCAGTAAATTCTCGATTCAGTTTCAGCTTCCTGTTGGTTAATCAATCAATCAATCAATCACATTTTTAAAAATATATTTCCAAACAAACTAGGTACAGTCCAACAGCAGTTCCGAAAAAAAAAAAAAAAAAAAAAAAAAGAAAAACAATTAAAAAGATTCACAAACGTGTTAGGACGTCCTGAGAAATAGAAACTTGTAAAACCACCCTTTTTAACATTACTAAGGGCCCTACATAATTAATGCAAATATTAGAATATCGGAAACCTCATTATTCTTAATGGTTTAAACAGACGGTGTGTGTGTGTGGTGGGGTGTGTGTTTGGTGTGTGAGGAAATTGGATACAGAGTCCATTAGAACCCTGCCTGCACCATTTCAATGTCTAATGCTCTTCACTTCCTTCCTCTAATTGGTGCTTCCTCTGAGCGCCTTGTGTGTTGTGCTCTGTAAGATGTGGTGTGTGCATGTGTTTCCACTCTTTCAACTCATTAGTTCTAAATGAGATGTTTTTCCTGAAGTTTATTCATGAATCAACAGATAATTTTCCCGTCCTACTCACAGAGATGAATCTCTAGGTATAGTTTTCATTCACCTCCAAATGTTCTGCCCCTCCATTTGGATAAATCTCATCTTCCCCACTGTTTCAGGTTCCACAACCTCAACGCTGCAGACTCCTCTAGCAAATGCGTACAATCAACATCATACAGCATGTGAAATCATCCCTAGCTCAACTGTCGGCTTTACTCTTTTTTGTTTTTGATTGCCTTATAGACATTTCGTTTGTTTTTTTGATTGTGTTTAGGGGGAGCTGCTGAGCCACGTGCCTGCTGTGCCCGGATCTTCCGAGCATGCTCATCAGCAGTGTCTGCTCAAAAGTGGATAACGTAGAGAATGGCTCCTGGAGCTGGTGAACTCTGCAACTCTAGATTCAACATCCTGCCTATACATATCAAACCACCACAACAGGTAAACAAACACACACACACTGAGATATATGATATATTGGTCAGGGCCTTTGTTGGACAAGAACATGCTAAAATGAGCCTTTTGAACCATTTCACTTATGATGGTCACGTCCCCGTTCACCCAAAAATGATAAAGAATAACGGTAAAAACCGTTTAACTATATTATGGTTCCCATACCCACAGGGGATGGGACGGGGGCTCTAGTGTTTTATTCTTTTATTACTAGGCTTTGCTATGCATGCTCGTCTGCTGCTTTAAATTCTCAAGCTTGTTACAGCAGGAATTATTTTGATTGGCTGTCAATGTTTTTAATCATTCATCAGCAGGAAAAAAAGTGATTCTAAAATGATTCCCATAACATCGCTACTAGGTTTCGCTATCGTTATAGTCGTAGTTTGGCTATTTTGTTTTGACTGACTCAATAAAATTAACTTGATCAGAGTAATTTGTTTGCAAATCGGACACCACAGCTTGTGCTTTGTTGTTGTTTTTGACTGCCCCTGGTGACTGGGATTAAAATTAATATTAATTACATTTTTATCGTATATAATCGCCTTTGTGATCATATACGGCTGGGTAATGCATTTCATGACTTCTCGTTTAGTGTTTTTTTCCTCGTGTGACCATTTACAAAGTTTAAGATTCCCGGGTGTTTAAAATCTGTCTTTTGAAGTCATGTAGTGTGACTTTAGGCGTTTAGTCCTCGTCCCTGTGGCACGAATTGGTGACTGTGTTTGTATGTTTTACCAGTGGCAGACTGTCACCATGACTCTGGTGGAGAAAGTTCAGGTTATTGCAGTGTTTGCTGTTAGGCACTTTCGCTTTGGCCAGTGTACAGTTTGCTGCTGTGGTCAGCACTGAGGCCCAGAGGCCTATGGCAACGGCAGTGACCTCCTGTTCTCAGATCCTGTTAACGCATGTATGGCAGTCAGGGCCCTTGTGCTTATCGTTGGAACACATTTAGGCACTCAAACCACACATAGTCCTTATACAATGCAATTTTCTCAGCTAATATGTTATTTTTTGCGGGACTAGGTTTTAACTATGGCTGAACAAATCTTAAAAACCCTGTAAAAGTAGGCTGTGGTCGACAATATCAATGATTGATTATAATAAACGGGAGGGAGCAAATTAATATGATGCGATTTAAATTCTTCCTTTCTCTTTGAAGTGTTACAATCTGATTGACCACACTAGATATATCCCTGAATTGCTAAGCACCGAGAGGTCTCAAGTCCCAAAGAGACTTTCTTATTCTTTATAAAAGTTAAGAGTCAGCCACTCCTATCTAAAATGGCTCGTTCTAACACGCTCCCCACATATCTACCTCACTATGTGAAATATTAGCATAATGCGGCCCAAGTGTGCACGCAATGAAAGAAGGCGTGGCTTCAGTAACCGCGGTTAATGTTGAAGCAGCATGTCAGGGAGACGCTGTTTGTTTCAGTGCGAAAGAAAAAGCACTTTATTAGGCCTTCCGGAAGTAGATGCAATTAGAAATCACTGGTTAAGATTTATTTACAACACACACACGGAATGCATTTTATGGACGCCGTATTCGTGAACGTCTAGGAGGGAGGTAATTCTGGACTTTGCTAGGACAATACATAAACAGCGCTTTCTGATCAGCTACTGTTTTTTTAAGTGGTGTCAGTATTTTGCTATGTCTTGTTCAAATTCGGATTTTTTTGCCGCATAGTGTGCGCTTAACCGTGGCTTGTTACTGCAAACACATACCAGCTTCATCACTGTGTCTTTCACGAGACTCTGTTCCCCTTTCGGGCGCTGTCTTTACCATTTATTTTGCAAGATGAAGCTCGCGATTAGGGTAAGGGGCGTTACATTTCAGACACTTGCTTGTGGTGTTCGGTCAATCACAATGCACTGGGTCAGCTGGCCAATCAGAGCAGACTGCGCTTGTCGGGAGGAGGGACTTTGTAGAAAACGAAGCGTTTGAGAGAGGCGGGGCATATAGGACATACAATAATGTACAGTATTTTAAAAAAAATTGTTTTTTGAACATTAAAGCATGTCAAAATATTCTGATACACCAAATACACAAAATAATGATCTTTCAAAAAGCATCATATGACCCCTTTAATCAATCTTCATTTCGATGAACTGAAGTCGATTCTTAAATCCCAAGATTGATCTTCACAGATAGCACGTACGTCTGCAAGATTTCTGGTAAAGATAGCTTGATCTGGAAAGCACATGCTATGTACAAACATCTGATTAGATTTTTTACCTTAAGAAAAATGTATATGTATTCTACTATATACATACAAAGAAATCAATCAATATCAAATTGAATTTAAAAGTTGAATCATGAAATCTATTTCAATACCCAGCCCTACTAAAAGTGTGTTTACATGTGCAAATAATACGTTTGTGTTTCAGGTCTGATTGTTCATGAAGGTGGTGCTGTGTACAATGTGCTGATGCGCTGGCGAGCTGTTAATCTCTTCTGGGACGTCCAGAACTACGATAAAAGCCGAGACCTGGAGAACACACACAGCCCGCACCGTAACCTGTGGCTGCCTCTCACACACACACATACAGTCTCCAACACACACTCACAAACCACCCGACTGGAGTCATCGCCTCGATGCCCCCTTCGCCTCCTCTCCATGTGCCTGAACGTGACCTCTGACCTCTCCCCGCAGGAGCAAGACTCAGGCGAGCTGGTCGTTAGGGTCACGTCAGTTTGACACCAAATTAAACTCATTTAGGGAGCAATCGAACATCCTTTGTGGGAGTGGCTAACTAGTGGGAGGAGCCTCAGTGTTGGGAGGAGCCTTACTAGAAAACCACTTTAGAAGATACACAAACTGAATTGAATACAGAATTATGTTGTACTGCAAACTGAACAGGTGTTTCCAGCCTGAAGTTCAGCCTTTGAGAATCAAAGTAAGACTGCAAAGCTCTCCGCACAAACACAGACTTATAACGAAATTATAATGCACACAAAATGTATTACTGCTGTTAGATGAATGAATTAACTGTTTTTATGTTCAGGTTTTTAATAATTTCAGTACTGATAAACTACAGCTTATCACAGCTTCTGTTCATTATGCTTCATCTGCCATAATGTAGAGGTACCACAGTTACAGGCCTTTTCACATTAAGCCGCATTTCCACTATCTCAGACTCAGACATACTCGTGCCATCGTTACATTTTGCCCCTTGTGGCAGCCGCATGGTATTTTCAAATTGGTTGTGAAGCAGCAGTTACCCTTTGCTTATTCACCATGGTAAAAAAAATAAATGAATGCATATCCATACAAAACAAATGAGCACCGATAACGACAACGCTGCTGCAAACATTGATTTCACAAGTAGGTAGTATAGAAAATTTGCAAAGGGGTAGCAAAAGTCGTTGAGAAAATGTAAAAAAAATTTAATACCAAAAAATTATTTAGGTTTATGAATCTAGCAGACACTTTTATCCAAAGAGACTTACAATGGCAGAGCATAAGCAGTTTGTCATAGAGCCAATAATATTGACATATGGCAGGTTTATTAGAAAGCTAGATTAGGAAACAAGCTAAAGCAGAGGTGGAATGCTATGGAAGCCTGTTTCCGTCACAGAATAAAAAATGAAAATATTAATTGCGACTTTTTGTCTCACAGTTCAGAATTGCGAGACAAACCCAGAATTCACTTTTTCTTCTTCTCGCAGTACTGAGTTTTCCCTCTGAATTCTGAGTTTACGTCTCGCACTTCTATTTTTTGTTTCCACCACGGAATAAAAAATAAAAAGGTATTGCAACATGTCACAATTCTGATATTTAACTTTCAAATTACAAAATTTACATCTCCCAATTCAGACTTTTGTTCTCAGAATTGCGAGTTTATCTATCACAATTCTCAGTTCATATCTCGCAATTCTGATGAAAAAAAAAATTAAAGAATTGTAAGATATAAACTCAGGATTGCAAGAAAAAGGGTCTGAATTGTGAGTTGCAATTACCTTTTTGGGCTTCCATAAAATGAAGAGAAGAAGAAAAATGAATTTTTGGAAATGTCAGTAGTGTTCGTCTGTGTAAAACTTGCCACAACAATGGGTATTGTGGGTGGTTGGACAGGGCGGTCTCATGTGCTCTAGATGCAGAAGTTTAAAAATTTCAACACGTCCAAAGCTCAAACTGGATCTGAATATTCTGCATACAGTCAGAACGCCACACAGCTCCTGTACTACTCGACATTGAAAACGAAAGACTTCTAGTGGAGAAACTCAAAGGATTGCAAAAGTTGAACAAACATTAACTTTTGCTGCAGTGGATTCTGTTGTAAGCATCTGTGTCAATTTATTCTATTCCCACCTGATTTTAAATGACCCTCAGAAAGATCTTACACACTGTCATCTGTCAATGCTTAAGTGCCCTACATCTCATGTTGCATATATTACAGCAAAAAAACTACCTGACTTTGGACTATTAGTCTAGACTCAAACAAAATTCATGAAGAAATGGAGTTGGTGGTTAGATATTGTGATGGTGGTAAGCATTTTAACCATTGTGCCCTTAAGATACCAAGCCCTGGATGAGCGATTTCAGAAGCTTACTAAGACCGATATAAATGTAATAGAAAGTGTTAGGAGTGAAATAATTACAAATATTTGTACCATTGTAAGCACATTAAAAATCTTCCTAAGCAGCTCAAGTCTACACCGAAAATGCAAATCACAGGAATACTAAAAAGTTCACTAATTCCATCTGGGCACATTGCGATTCTGTCCTAGAAACTTGACCAGCGTTCCAGCGTTCATGCTAGCTGATTAGCATAGCCTACAAAAGATTTCATTCAGATGTCCCAGAGATGTAAAAAGTGTTAAATGAGAAGTTCTTCTGTCAGAGAAACCCGTTCTGCACTGCACAGAGCAAACGAGGATGAACATTGTAATGAATGTAAGAGTCTTTGAATTTTGTTATATTTATTGCCTATAAACGAATGCACAGTAAAGATACAAAATGAGAAAGATTTTCCTGTTGTTTTAGTGTTTTTACAGGCTTACAGTAGAAAAATAACATGACCAGAGGGAGTAAATCCAATAGTATCATCACAATCCTGCAGTTCAACAGAAAAGGTTTATAAAATATACAGCTCCTCAGAAATATATAACATACATTATAAACATTGCACATATAAAACAGACGTAAAGGGCACTCTGTGTGTGTTTGCACATGTGTGTATATTTCTGTGTGTGTTTTTTAAAGGCACTGGATTTGAGTGCTGGTTATTTTGGACTGGACTTTCTGCCTGCAGAATTCCAAAGAAATGCAACTGGACTGGACTTAAAATGTTAATACAATGTAAAATATGGGGCTCAGTGAACAGACGTGTATGTGTGGCACAGTTTCAAGCACAACAACTCAATGTGTGTCTGTGGGAACATGGTAGTGTCTGTCGTGAAAGTGTCTCATGATATTGTCTTTGGTTTTTTGCACTCAGCATTGAAGGGTCACTCTTTTTTGTGAATTTGTAATTAAACTGTCTGATTTGCTGACGCTTAACCTCAAAAAAGGCACATTTATTTGAAGTGTTTGTCAGGACTGAGAGATCACCAGTTGCTGCCGTGGCTGCTGATGGATTGACAAGTGCTGAAACGTTTCTTCACTATTAGACTGATGTACGCCTTCATAAGCTTTGCAATGTCCATCACCTACAGAGACAAACACAAAGGAATGCAGTGTTATTTTAGCATAATTTATATACTGTTATAGTTTTTATGAATGTTTAGAATGTTTTAATTTTTATATATATAGATTTTATTTATTTTTATTGTCATTTAGTTGTTTTTATAATTTCTTTTTTTCTATCTTTTTTTCTTTTCTAGTTTAATTATGTTAAACTGAACAAAAGTGAGAAATGTTGCTCTTGCAACTATCTAAAATAAAATGTTACATTTATGTATTTTATTTCAGTCAATGTCTGTTTTATTTAACAGATTTTTTATAAACACATTTTTAAAAAATAATAATTTAACAATGTTTTATGGTTTTAGTTAAAAATAATCCTGAAAGAAACATGAACATTCAGGCCTTCATAATGACCAAAAAATAAACAAATAAAATAAAACAATTACTTTTTAAAAATATTTTCTGAAGTAACTGTGAGGAGTGTTCTCCTGTGTAAAACTTGGGTGTTATGGGTAGTTACTAATCGGCAATGGTGGACACTGACAAAGCATTATTAGTCTATTACTGAACATTTTTCAAGTATTTGTATAATTTTTATTTTGGGAAACACTTCTTATTTTTATTCGACTACATAAAAAAAAAAGCCATTCCATCACTCTGAGACATGATAGTGTTGTCTGATTCATGATGAATAATTTTTGAGCAGATTTTATTATTATTTTTCAATGATCCCGTTAAACTGATCTTACAAACCGCCCCTGAATGATTCCTTCACGAATGGACTGATTTTAGCTGCAATTCCCGAGCTAAAAACTCACTGATGAGTAGATTGATTCGGTTGGAGTGAGTATCAAATTAATTCACTGAATAGGTCATTTCCATCTAAAATGATCCACAGTGGAAGTTTGTGGAAGATTTGACCGATGAGGCAACAAGTTAATATAAATAACTAATTTTAGGGTTGTTTGCTGTGGAAGCATGCAAGTAAATATGGAAAGTTTGTACCATGTTGGTGTTGAAGAGCAGCTCTCGTCCCTCCACGCTGATCTTGTAGATGTTTGGCTGCGGTGCACCAAAGGACAGAATGACCTCGTAGGGAAATAGCTCCAGAGGCCACGCCTCCCCACGCTTGTACAAACACACCCCCTTACGACTCACGCCCAACCACAGCTCTCCAGGATACACACCGTCTACACACTGACGAACAGAGAGAACTTGTTTTCAGATCAGAGCGCACTGCTGTTTGCTGAGGATCATGTGTGTTGGTGTGTGTGTGTGTGTGATGTTGGGTGTTGTGGTTTGTGTGAGTGAGTGTGTGGTGAGTGTTGTGTGGTGTTGGGGTGTGCTCACCTCCACATCAAAGAGGGTTGATCCATATCCCTGCCACTCCTTGATGAGACTCATGTATTTTTTCATGGCTTGGTCCTGTTCCATCCCCTGCAGTTTACGCCATTTCTCCACCAAACAACTTCTCAGCCCCGCCTTCTCATCGTGCAGCCACGCCTCTATGGCTGCAGGCCCCTCCCCTTGTCGCTGTCGCCCCAGTGACCCTCGGAAGCTCCGCCTCAGCGTGCCTTCCAGAAAACTACCCCTCTTTCTTTCTGTGGATGGCGTGGCAGATGCAAAGCACTGTGCGGATTGCTGTACTCGAGCACGCAGGCGGTCCATAGGGAACACCTGTTCCAACTCAGGCAAGGCACTCTGGGGAGTGTAGTCTCCCAACAGATACTGAAGCCGAAGAGCAGCCAGAAATTGCAAAGTCTCTTCTGGAGCGGGATACTGACCTCTAATGACAGCTTCATGGGCCTGAGAGAGAAAGAGAAAGAGACATTGAAATTGCATCTGTGAAACACTGACAGCAAAGAAATCAGCCTAAAGATCTGTTAGATTCATTATTAAAAACTATGTACATGCATACTTAAAGGGTAGTTCACCCAAAAATGAAAAATCTGTCAGCATGAACTCACCCTGAAGTTATTCCAAGCCTGTATGAGTTTCTTTCTTCTGTTGAGCACAAAAGCTGCTCATCAGTTGACGGTAGCCATTGACTTCCATAGTATGGAAAAAAATACTATGGAAGTCAATGGCTACTGTGAACTTTTCTTCTGGAACTTTCTTCAAAATATCTTCTTTTGTGCTCAACAGAAGAAAGGGACTCATACAGGTTCAGAACAACTTGAAGGTGACTAACTGACAGAATTTTCATTTTTGGGTGAACTATACCTTTAAGTGTGTATTTTCTGTGTAATGAACAGAATAGAACAGAATGCAGGGAACTCATGATACATTTTTTTTACAGTCATGATATTAATAAATATGGTGCTATAAATGTAAGATTCTAAAAACAGTGAGAAAACGCATTTGTTTGCATATGCACACGCATCAAAAATACAAATATAGTATTAGTGACTTTTAAAGCCACTTTTTGTCATTACTAAACATTTTTTCAGCTGACACAATGTAATGTATATGTGTATGTGATTAAACAATTAATACGATTAATTAAATGAATGCAATTTTAACTGATTGAAAGCCCTATTTTTATGTGATTTGAGGCCAGATCAAACCTGCTCAAACATGAATGCAAACTCCACACTGTCAGCAGGAACGCTCTCAGGCTCTGAGAAACAGAAGAGCTTGAAATAAAACTTCCAGCTCTCTCCTTCCTGTCCTTCATTTGCCAACCTGAATGAGAGAAATAGTGAGAGAGAATTTCACAATGTTATCCCAGATAATAAAAAATAAAAAAAACCAAATAAAACAAATAGAATGTGCTGTAAACAATGATTTTCTGTGTAATATGATGCATACAATCTCTCTAGAGTACCTAACAGAAATAACACCAGTCTTAAACAATGAGCAGCAACCCACTCTTTTTTTAGCCAATCAGAAAGCACTTTCTGCCTCTCATGTTTTTAGAGGGCAAAGTTCTAAATAATTTTATAGCACCTTTAAATAATTTTACATCAGATTAAGTGTTCTATGGTTCTACAATTGTGGTTTTAACTGTATATATTTAGTATTTTATATTTTATAAATTCTCTTTCTATATATGTATATAATTGTAGGGGATGGTAATTCGAGAAGTGAGACTCACTTCTCAAATTTAGCGAGGACGTCGGCCACCACAGTCCTGCTCTCTATGGCTCGGTCTGTAGTGTCATTGTGTTCAAACAAAGCAAACATGTTCTTACAGTCCTCCATTGAGAGACCCTTCAGCAGCTTCTCAACCACCTGGAGACCATCAGACACACACACATGTACAGGTTAACGTGGTTCTGCTGCTCACATGTATATGTGTGTGGATGTGTTTACGTACCTCTCCTGCAGTTGTGTGCGAGTAATGGTGATTTTGCAGGACCCTCCACCGTGGCAGTAAACTGTCGATGTCATTTCCTGTCTGCTCAGTATGGCCCTCAGCTCCTCCTGTGAAGGAACGTATTCACGTCCACGCACGTGCCGCAAGGCATCTTGGGAGAAGCCAGCATACCGTTCCATCTCGGTGCCTGGGTACAGCTCTCGTGTCCTGAGCAGAAAATCAGTCACAGTCTAATCAGTTGTGACATGGTTAAATCTTGCCCTCTAGAATGCAGAATATATCAGAACATTTTCATTCATCAGTTGTGTATTTCTGCGATTTTTTTATTTAGATTTAAATATTTTTATTTATTTATATACCTTTGTTGTCATCTAAGGCTCAATTAAAGTTAAAAACTATTTTTTAAAACTCTAAAAAATTTAATAACACTACTACATGTAATCTTAAGTGAAACAATTATCAATTTTATACTGTACATTATAATGTTGAGGTCTAAATATACTTGTATCATTTAAAATATTTAATTTTTAGTGTTTAATTATTTTTTATTTTAATGTTGATCCTTAAAATCTTAATTATTTGATGAGACTGTCAAAAATTTTACACAAAAACAACTACAGCATAAAAGATTTAAATAAAAATTACAATGTTTTTAATTATCAATGTTTAATAGAAGGACAGTTGTGCTGCAAAATATATTTTTATGGAAATCGTGATTTTTTTTTTTTCAGGATTCTTTGATTAATAGAAAGTTAAAAAGACCAGCATTCATTTGAAATACAAATATTATAAATGTAAGTGTGGTAGTGTACTGTGCAGTATGCATGCAGTAAGCAAGAAATGATCTTATATGATCTAATTTCTCTCTTTTAACCTTATGTCAGTCAGAACAAAATACTCCAAATACACACACACAAAATTCTCACTGACCTTTTGAAGTGAAATTTCAGGTATTTAAGAATACTTCTGGAGGCGGGGTTAAATGTGCAGCACATGCAAGCTATGATTCGCCAGCCACAAATGTGGGCGGGGCCAGCAGGCTTTGGGTGGTGTGTTGTCTGTTTGATGAGCTGGCAGAAGAGTTCATCTCTTAGGGGTCGTAGGTCATGAGCCGTCTGCAGGAGCCCCTGAATCTGAGGGATGGGATTGTCCTCAGTCTCTAGCTGATGAAGAACGTTGAAGAGCTTGAGGGCCTCAGCTTGCAGCGTGCCGTAACTTCTCCCTTTGTCAGCTAAAAACATGCATATACAGTGTTTATGAAGGTTAGGGTGTATTTGAGAATGTGTTGTGTGTGTGTGTATGTGTGTTTTACTCACAGCTTTGCTGTGCATCTCCATAGGATAAAGGCAGGAGGGCTGTATGTAGAGGGTGGTGTGTGTAACGCAGTATTGGGTTCCTCTTGTAGATCTGCTCCACCACCTCCGAATTCAGACAGTTCTCCTAAAATCAAATGATTACAACAGTAATTCAAGAAAATTATGTTACAAAAACATGAATGTATGTGCATATGTGTGTTACCTTGATGTCCTGTATAAGTTGCTGCGTGGGTGTATCCATGAGCGGTTTGCTGTCGATGACAGTCTGTACAGCGCTGGCCCAACGACTAGCCTCCGTCTGCAGCTTAGAATACAGGCGATATGAATGCTTACGACCAAACACGCTCACGTTCCAGTAGCCTAGACACAAACAAATATAGGTTAGAGTCTGAGAAAAATGTAAAGGTTGGTTGGTTTGTTGTTTATGTGTGTATATGAGTGTGCTAACCAGTCTCTCTGAAGACTCTCTCATCAGGAACGATCACGGAGCAGAGGCTGTTGAGCACTAAAGAGCCCAGTTTAAGAGCATTTCTCTCTGAGCTTTTATAATAATCCACAGAATTGTGAGTCAGCACAAACCAGCGCTTCTTCAGCTTAAGATTCCCAAGACTGCTGCCCCGAATCTCTTTATACAGCCAACCTGGAGAGAGAAACGGACAGGAAGAGATCAGAGACATTTTCAAATTTTGCATTCAAATTCAGTTTAAAGTTGAAGGCTTCCTAACAGGGTGCTGTTGATTTGAAAGTGAACATTATAACATGCAATTTTACTCTTTATTTGTCCAAATAGTATATAAAATAACCATATTCTTCAACAAAAAAAAAAGTCAAGTATGCATTACATATTACACCTATAATTTGACAGCCAACATTCTTAACACTATTTTTATATTAAGCTTTCAAAAATGGATAAAATATTAAATAAAATAATATAAAGTCAAATTAAATAATCAGAATAGGAAAAGTGATTAGGAAGAGTGATAAATTATCCTCATACAATTAGAAATAACTGCATTACTGCAAAAATGAACTAAATGTTAAAATAATTTTCAGACAATCCATAAATAACTAAGCATGACGTTTGAATTGTTGAGTAGGTGGCCTCTCACCCCTGATTATGAACTCTTGTCCCTGCACACGTGTGTCTCCTTTCGTGCGTTGGAGCAACGTAATCCAGTGATGCATTTCTTCTGCTGACTCAGCCATGCAATGTAGCACACGATGGGCTGTAATTATAACAAAGGCATTTGGCCTGGATAGAGAAAAAAAGCAGAAACATTTAAAATATTTTAATGTCTGTACAGGACGTATGTTTCCACAGAAAAACTAAAATGGTAAGATTTGGTGATTACGTTTAAACATTAATTTCGCAGATGCCTTTATCCAAAGTGACTTACAAATAAGAAGCATCACAAGCTATTTGTGATAGAGCCAACAATATTCATAGTACACAAAGTGTAGTAAAAAAATTAAAATGAGACAAAAATGAGTCAATTTGCAAAATATAGTCATAATTACAAAATGTTGCAATTGTTCGATATAATGCTGCAATTGAAAAAAAAATTATATATGTAATATAATATAACATATATTTATCATATAATAAAATAACATGTATTGTAAAAAAAAAATCTTTTTAAAAGTGCAGTTCTCCAATCCACTAAACTGCCTTTTAAAGTTTTTCTTTCAAAAACAACAAGCCGGCGTGAGAACAAATAATGCATATAAGTGTATGTGTGTGTGTTTGTGTATGTGTGTTTGGGACTTTGTGTTTACCTTTCTGGGTTGTCAGAAGCACATACAGAATCAATTATTCCCACATCTAATGTGCCCTATAAAAAACACAAACATCTTTTCTAAATATATTATGAGCTGTCTGCAAATTTGTCAGTGTTTAAGTGTGTGTGTGTAATACTTACCACAGCATTCTGAGGATTTGCTTGTTCATCATGCATCTCTCGAATTTCCTGTTCTGTCGACATGTGCACCTGACTCAACACGCTGAACCAATGACTGCACACAATACAGAGATTAATTAAAAACCTCAGTTTAACAGTTCTACACATTTATGAAATAACATCAAGGCTTGAAGCATACAAACACACTTACCTGGAATCTTCTGCAGTTTCTGCAACAAGGTGGTATGTTCTCCCTGGCATGACAATGTCAATCCCATTCTCCTTCCCTGTTACGTCAATAATCTCTCTAATAAAACCACACAAAATGAAAGAGAAATAAATAAATAACCATACATAGAATAATTGATGCTTTGTTGTCTTTTATGTACTGTTTCAAATCAAACATAAAAAAATAAAAAAAGTAATCTTAAGAGTGAACAGGTCTTTAGGCTACAGATTTAAAAAATAATTTTATATACAATATTTGTCTTTTTGATTGACAAGTTTAGCATGACTGTAGCACTCCAGTTCCAGTGTCACATTGATTATGACCTGAAACCTTTGAGCATTCCTGAGGTCTTACTTTGCTTCGTGCATGTCCAGCATGCCTTTCATCCGCTCCTCTGTGTCGTTCTCATAGTAGATGAGTTTGCTCTGTCGCAGGACGAACCAGCGGCGTCTCCAGTTGCGTCGAGAGAGTGTAGAGGAGCCTCCGCCCTTCTTCAGCAGCCAGCCCTGTTTGAGCGCCTCCTGTCTGCTCCTGAACCACAGAAATGTTTCATCCTTCAGCACACACCAACGACGCTTCCAGGAGTTCAACAGGCCACCTGCAACACACGTGTGATGATGACAAAGGTCATAGGTGCGTCTAGACTTCCCTTAATGAAATGCTGCAACAGGTTCAGTGTAGACAGGGTGATAAATTTTGCTAACAATCTAAGACGAAACTTTAATTTCTTAAAAAATATAACATAAAAAAAGCAAAGATAGACAATGCACCTACAGCTGAAATAAGCTACAAAAGTTACGTTTACACCTTCAAGTTAAAGGGGTCATATGATGCGATTTCAAAAAAATGTTTCTCTTTGGAGTGTTACAAGCTCTAGGTGCATAAAGAAGATCTGTAAAGTTGCAAGACTAAAGTCTCAAATCCAAAGAAAAATTCTTTATAAAAGTTAAGAGTCAACAACAACTACCTAAAACGGCTCATTCTAACACACCCCACATGTCTACCTCACTATGTGGGAAGATTTACATAACGCCGCCCAAATGTTCACACAAAAAAAGAAGGCATAACTTTCTTCTCGCTGTAGTATTGTTGTTGCCGCCGCCGCCATGTCGTGAAGACGCTGTGTGTTTCGTTGTGAAAGCGAAACTACTTTGTTTGGCACTCCAAAAGAGGCACATTTTATGGAGGACTGTTTACTGATCCTGGGAGAGTAACGTTAGACTAAAATGTCGGCAGTTCTGACTCACGTAAGTACGTTTTCTTTTATCATTTGCCACTGATGATTCAAACGCGAGTTTTGAGCAGTTGTAGAGTAGTGCTTGTTGTTTGTCATATCTCTGATCACAAATGCAGACAGGGTTTGATGTTTACGCGGAACGATGCAATGCAACGCAACGCGTAAAAAGACAGTATAAGTCATTATAATCAGTAATTATGTCCCCACTGGATGCAACAAATGCCTCGTTTGTAATGGGTTTTAATGTTTTTGTCTCGTCGCTCCGGCTGGGACACAGGGCATCACATTATGGTGAGGGGCGTAACATTTCCGTCTCACGCTTGAGGTATTCGGCCTATCACAACACACTGGATAGCTGGCCAATCACAGCACACCTCGCTTTTTCAGACGATGAGCTTTGTAAAAAACATCAATTCAGAAAGCCGGGGCATAGAGGAGAAAATAATCATGTACAGGGGGTTTTTATGTGGAAAAATAATGTGTTTTTTGGTTTACTTTAAACCGCAAATCAAATAACACATTTCATTACACCAAATACACAAAGTAATGTTATTTTTAGCAGCATCATATGACCCCTTTAACTTCAAGAGAGAAGAGAAAGTAATATGAGTTTCATTACATTCTCTAGCAGGCTCTGAAATCAAACAAACATAATAAAGAAAGAGGTGTTGAGAGAGGAGTGGGCAACTATTTACCTTTAATATAAAGGAAACTGTGGAAGTAGGGGAGAGTGACAGAGCTATAGACAGAATCCCGCCGGTAAGATGATTCATCATCAATGTCAAACCTATCAAAGTCATCTTCACTGTCCTCAAACTGAGGGAGAGAAACACAGGGATACACAATCAGCAACTAATGTGAAAATGCACAAATGCATGCTTTTGAAGTTATGATACGGCATTTATAACCCATTTTAGTTCAGTAATGTGATGTACACTACCATTTAAAAATTTAGGATCTGTAAGAATTTTTAATGATTTTGAAATAAATTCCTTATGCTCACCAAGGCTGCATTTATTTGATCAAATATACAGTAAAAACAGTAATATTATAAAAATTTTAAAAGAAAATTTACTATGTGTATTATTTTAAATTGTAATTTATTTCTGTGATAGCAAAGCTGAAGTTTCAGCAGCCATTACTCTAGTCGGCAATATAAAAAATAAAATAAAAATTTTTTTAAATAAAACTTTACTGTCACATTAAGTCTTTGCAGAATAATTCTTTCTTAAATTAATTTTCTAAAACAAAACACACTCTTTTGAACAGCAGTGTGTTTACAAGTGAAACAGGATATTCAACAAGTGAATTTTTCAATTTTATTAATGATGAATTTGATGAATTAAGGAATTCGCTTGAAAAGAACAGATGATTCAGAATCAAGTTACTACATTTTGAAGCATACCAATGCATCTACATGCACAGAAAAATCATGCACAATAAGACCAGGAACGTGTTAAGTACCAACTATCAAATATATTTGACAAATATGCTCTACAGGAACACTCAAATCTCTATATAAATCTGACTCGTACAGAATGTATGTGGTATATGAATCAACCATATTGAATGTGTGTGAAAAACTCACAGAAGACTGTGGCCCCTCCGAGCTGAAGCGATACGCCTCTGAGCTGACACTGGTGCTGGTTGCCAAGGAGCTGCGGTGGTCACCTGACCAGTGGTCATTGTGAGGCGGAAGGCTGGGAGGCCGCATGATGAGGCCTCCTTCATCATAATCATCTGCATCATAATCTGAATCTTCATCAGGAGGGATTAGCTCCGCCTCCTCTTCCTGAACAGCGTGAGAGTAGGTGGAGCCACTGCTGGAGGGCGGAGCATGATAGGCTGAGGGTGTGATGATGGGCAGGGCAGGGGGCAGAGGCATACGGTCGTTTGCATAAGGATCCTCCTCTGAGGAATCATCGCTGGTGCGGATTCCACTGGTGCGCTGGCCGTCAGAGTGGCCATGCTCGCTGGGGTTAGGGGAGTCTTTAAACCCATCTTCATCCACTCCCAGGCCTTCATCCACCTCATCTTCCTCACCTCGGGCTACCTCCCTCTGTGAGCCACCAGACCCTCCCAGCGAGCTTTCGATGTTACGCACACACTCGTCGATCTCATCGAAGTTGAGCGAGGTGAGGAACTGCTGCGCAGCCTTGCAGGCCTCCTCTTCTAGCCTGCGCAGCTCCTGATCACGCAGCCACTGCAGGCGATGCAACGACTGCGCAGTTAGACTCTGCTCCTGAGCCTCTTTCTGTCGCTGCAGGCCTTCAATCTCACGCTCTAAACGCAAGATCTCCTCCACCTGTGATGCCTGGTTTGTCTCTCCCTTGAACACCTCGTCAAACACCTGCTCCACCAGTGACTTCTCTGCTATAGAGAAGGGTACAGGGCTCTCAGGTGGGTCGTTCTGAAGTGGAATACTCTCTGGTACAATACTGTCTGGTGTAGCCTTCTCGGTTAAAAAATTTGAAATCTGCTCATTTGTATTTTTTTCCTCTAATCGTCGAGCTTCCTCTGCCTGTGTTGAACACAGAGAAAAGACTGCGTTACCCAACATTCTACATAGGCTATCACTTGAATTTCACATGAATGTTGCACAGAAACCAAAAGTAATTAAAAGGAAAATTAACCAATTTTTAACCAAATTAGCAAATAAATAATCATATCCATTGCTGTCAATGGCAATATTTCATAATTACAAAACTAAAGCCCCGTTCATGCCAAGAACGATAACTATAAAGATAACAATATTAGCGTCCACACTGGCGAACAATATCTTCTGTTTATTCTAAGCGCACGCATGTCTGTCGCTGAAATAAACTCCAGCCGTATGCAGGATGGATTCTGATTGGCTGTCAATGTTTGTATCGTTCATCAGCTGGAAAAAATCATTCTGAAAGTGATTCCAACGATATCGTTTCTCTGTGCCTTTATCGTTATAGTTGTGGTGTAGACTCTGCTATTCTTTAATATGGAGTGGTTTTCCGAACGGGTAATCTTTTCGTTTCTTATAGCTTAGTGCTGGTGTGAATGGGCCTTAAGACGGTTTTTATCAAAAATATCAAAAAAAAATTGTTTCTCCACAGATAGACAGACATACAGACAGATATAGATAGACAGACAGATAGACAGACGGACAGATAGATAGACAGACAGACAGATATTTCACTAACTGCTTCTGCTAGGAGCTCCAACTCCATGCGCTGTCTCTCTCTGATAAAAAAAAAAAACATCACAAGAAACTTAGAAACAAACCATAAAAACATAAACTTAGATATAATAATAAAGGCAATTGAACTGCTTACCTCTCCTGTGCCTCCTGCTCTTCTCGTCGTCTCTTCTCTTCTTCTTCCTCCCTCTTCCTCTTCTCCTCTAGAAGTTGAATGTAGAGCCGCCGTGCCCTTTGCCCTCTGAGCCTCTTCTGTAGGGTGATGGTGGCCCAGCGCGTCATCTGGAAGCGCCGCCGCCAATACAGTGCTCGGTAGTTTTTCTGAATAACAACAATGCACTGCAACAACTGCCTGTACTGCCTCCTATAACCAGCAGAGGGCAGAGAGACAACAACAGAGGGAGTACATGAGAGTTGGCACCAACTAGAAGTGTGAATATGCATGTGTAAGTGTGTTTACCGTGCTCTGTAGCCCAGTATATGAGCTTGGATAACTGAAGCCGCTTTGAGCACTTCTGTTTCTCTCTGCTTCTCTAACCGCAGCTCCAAACTTTCTTTCATAAACACCTAAAAAAACAACAATGTATAAACATCATTCACACCATATCATGACTGATCTAGAGTACAAAACCAAAAAGTTAAGTTTAGATGTATATATCTCTCAAACTACTTCACTTGCTCAAAACCTTGCAACAAATTTTTCCCTTTGCTTATGCACTATCCTATTCAGCATTCTGGGTAGCTGATGCAATAAAAAAGTTAATAGACACCTTTTTTAAGTTAAAATTGATATGAATATAAAAGGGAAAATATAATCCTAGGTCCTGTATCAGGTCACCAGTTATTTATTATTTTAGTCACCTTCTGCCTTTAATTGCTTATTTTAAACAAATATTCAAATAATAAATATTTAATTTCCATTTGCTGTCTCTCTAATACAATTTCATGCTTAATAATGGGATAATAATAAGCAGTGCTGTTAAAACTGTATGAATAACTGATTAAACTGTGGTGTTTTGGTGTTGTGAACAACCAAAAGTATTTAATGCCAGCTACCCACAAAGATACACATGTCAAAGTGAATATCCAGAGAACATGATGTTGCTTACTTTGGTTTTTCCCAGCTGCCATTCAGCACTGCTGTTGTCATACAGCTGCAGCAGGAGGAGGCACCACCCCTTTGGGTCATCTGACAAAACCAAACCCCTCATCAACACATAGTACCTGACAAATAAAAAATAAAACGGTGATTAAACTGTCCTGCAAAAGTGGTTCACAATAAGGAAGTCTGAACACAAGAGTTTACGTCAGTGAACACTGTGAATCTATTGATTTCAATGGAGACAGAAAAATGTGAACTGATGCAACATCATGTGACCAAAATTTGGGAAATGTTTTGTTGCACATCCGTGGACCAGTGAGAATTTTAGACAAATCCAGTTCTGCATAATATCAAACTGACCTGACTAAAAACAGGTCTTACTTTTAAATGACAACATTGTGCTCGCTTGACTTTCTGCCCAATTATAGCACTCTTATCCATCATTTGATTATCATTCAATGAATTACTGCTACCAAGACCAATAGAAAATGCAGGAAAAGCAGAATGAATAGCACAATGTTAATTCTGGGTGTCAAATAGCTCTGAATTTTGTGAATAAGACGCATTCTAGTCTCATTTACTTGTATGGACTGAAAAGAATGATAATGACTTCATTTAACTATGCCAGAAGTGGTTTTGCAAAAACTTAAACTTGAATAAATTCTCTGTGTTTTCACTTACAAAACGGATAGTTCCGGTCCTTGATTCTGATTGGTTGAGCCACGTTCGAAGCTGTTGTAAATTACACTACAAACATACACCTTTGTTTACTTTGTGTGTTGCTTGGCAAGCACTTGGTTGCAACCACAACTGTTTCTGAGGAACTATATTGTTTGGTGGAAGAATACTGCTTTCATTACACTTTATTTGCTCTGTTTTATTTAGTGAAACCTAACTACGCATATGGAATAACCGTCAGACAAACCTGGAACAGAAATCCTTGAACGTTCTCCGAACCGGAAACCCAGAACGTCTGATTTTAACTGTCTCCAACATCCCAGAATATCTCAGCTGGTTGAGGACGACAGACTGCTCAAACTGATTGGGCATCTGCAAAAGAAAGACAGAAACATTGTAGCAATTTAAATCACTACAGTTTCTTCACTGTTCTATTTAAAAAAGTTCTCAATCTAAATTAGCTGGATTAATTCTGCGTTCAAATATAGATTGGTTGAGCTTTGAGTGGTTTCATTCTTCAAACACACTAAGTGGGCTATCATCACTCCCTCTCCCCCTGACCTGTGACCCTGTGTGGGGGTGAGGTCGGAAACGGGGCGCTGTGATCCCCGCTTCTAAATGTCATCTCTGTGGAAGGAGGAATGAACCAGAATGAAAGTGAGATGAGGAGATGAGTGGTGAATGAGCTCTGTGAGAGCAAGGTCAAATACCAACACACACACACACACACTCGCACTCACACAATCATTCATTATACTCAGCGGCACATTAACATACTGATAGATGCAGCACAAGTCACAGAACGCAGACAGGATCAATGTCAGAGCGCTTCATGGGGGGAGGGACAACATCTCTCTTTAATCGGCTCCCAGAAATACAAATTCTACCAACATATAAATATATTAAAGGGATAGTTCACCCCAAAATGACAATTCTGTCATCATTTAGTCACCCATATGTTATTCCAAACCTGATGAATGTGTGTTTTTCAAAGAGTGAAAGTCGTAGGGGTCAAATGCTGTTTTGGACCCCACTGGCTTTCACTGTATGGGCAAAAACAGTTCTTCAAAACGTCTTCTTTTATGTTCCACAGAAGAAAGTAAGTCACACAGGTTTGGAAAGACAAGTTAGAACAGAATTGACATTTTGGGGTGAACTATCCCTTTAAGAAACAAACCATCAGAATAGTGCAAACAGCTTTCATAAATCTGCTGTTTAATAAGCAAAACTTTGAGAAAAATCTTCACTATCCAACAGGTAAACATATCTGACAACTCATATAATTGAAGACTATGTCAAAACAGTCAAATAGATATTCAAACATCTGGAAAAACTCTCAGCATCTGTCTAAACATCACTACATCAGTTCTGTTCTTCAATAGCAACAATTTAACCATCTGAAAGTTTACTTTTAATAATATATGAACTCTTACTGTATAGTACAGTGTCCTTTCTCATCCTGTGACCAACAGCAGCTCTGAGCGAGTGTATGTCCACAACGAGCCAGAGATCGACTGGTCAGCTCACACACATACACACACACACACCCCCAACCTCTAGATCTCATTCACACACTGCTGGTTGCCATGGAGATCAAAACCCATGCTGGGCTAATTTGTGTTCAAAGGGGGAGGGGGGTGTTGGAGTGAAATGCATTGTGGGTAGAAAAGGGGCAGAAGTCACCCCAGCTGTTTACATTCAAATAAAGTGGGGGAACAGCAGAACAACAGAGACATTCAACTAAAATATAATATACAGAAAGAAACAGATACTGTATGAAGATGTCATAACTGTAAATTAGTTTATTAAATTAACAAAATATCGTATATTTATATTATATATAATCCTTTGTTATTATTTTAAATAGTAATCATCTACTTTTTACTAAAGAATGATTTTAAATAGAACTTAATATTAGATATATAGATCAAAATAGAAAACAGATAATTTGATAGATGCTATAGATGACAGATGACATTTAAAAATTATTAGGCCTACATTTTGTTTATTATTATTATTTATCTAAATTTAATTTACTACAATAACTAATTTCTTTAAAAAGAAAAAGACAGAAAAAAGAGAAAAGATAAAAATTCAAGTAAATTAAAACTTATTTGAAGACAAAAAGGAAAAAAACAATAATTAATTTTGTTATCAAATGTACCTGTTTATATTTTTAAATATTATTCTGTACTGTATATTGATAATCAGAAAGTAAACAAACTTGTGACATAAGTACCATTGAATTAATGAGTTTGTTTATTAATTTAGTTTTTAACTATTATAATTTTATTTAATATTGTACATTATTAATCTGCTTGCTTTCTCTTCTGCTGTTTTTAAATATCACTATATACTCTTTACTCGTGACTTCTGCACAAGGCTACATTTGCATATTGATTTACTTCAGCATTGATGTGTTTAAAGCACGATCTGAAAGCATAAGTAGAATGGAACAGAATTGATGTGTCCCATTAACACCTCAGCACTGACCGTTCAAACAAATGAACAAAGAGTAACTAACATACACAAAACACACATGCAGTCTGACATCTGCTGTAGAGTTAATAGGCAGCCTGCTGAATGGCCTCGGGTCCAATGCAATCTGAATAGAAAAGTGTGCAGAGAGTGCGTGTGTGTGTGTGTGTGTGTCTCTCAAAGGAGTCTTATATCTTCACACAGAGTTTATGATGTGTAATCTCCTTCTTTCACTACTGAATGAAAACATGGAGAGATAAACAACCATACAGAGAATCGCCATCTGATATTGTGCGTGTCTAATCGTGTGTGTGTTTTAGATGTCTGTACTTGAACTCGGCCTATAAATGTGATCAGACCAGACTGGCATTCTCAAAATAAACAAAACCATTCATTCCAAACCTGAATACAACACAAAGTGACTCAAACTCAGCTTGTGTGGTGTGTGTGTGTGTGACACATCCCTTCGATTGTTGGGTTTAAGCAGCGTACAAAGAATGGATTGGAGGCACTAAGGGTGGACATCAGGGAGTGCAATGAATTCTGGGTAGACAGAAATAAATAATCTGTTACAAAATGTTAAAATGTTTTATACCTTAACTGTCACCCCCCATTTAAAAAAAATAAATAAAAAATTAAAGTAGAAAAGTGATGGTAGTTTAAATTTACTGTAAAGAAAATGCACTATATTAATTTTATTGTATATATAATAAATAGTTTACATAACAGTTTTACTCTAAACTTGGTATAAAATTAAAGCCTTATGTCTAAATAATTTATGTTCCAAATTTGAAGTTGATATTAATTGAGGTTCCTGTGAGATTTTATTAGGGCGTTATACCACAAACCGCCACCGGGTGCCATCCAAACTCCATTACATTTTTTTATGCATTTTTCTGTCACAAATGTCTAGATTTCTCTGTCAATATTACTTCTATCTCAAAATAACCGCCAAATATGGAATCCTGAGACTCAGAACTTTTTTGTCAAGATTAGAAAAAGTTTTGATTGTAAAATACCGTAATGCATTTTGTAATATGACACTGCCCACTAAGGGGGAGGAGACCGCCAAAATATTTTAAAACAACATTTCCATGGTAACGCAATGTCCGATTTCAAAATTTTCACAGGATGAATTTTGGGTTTTTAAGCTTTCAAATGATATATGATTTAATACTAAAAGATTTAATAGAGAAAAAGGACAACAAAAAAAGAGTGCCAAGCGTCCCACAGGTGGGACGGTGACAGTTAAGGGGTTTAATCGACTAACTAATCTCTAGTTATTTTTATACCTATTAACGCACACGTTTTAAATCAAATTTTTGAAACTTCTGAAGAATTAAGAGTGTAAGAGTAAACACTTCCATCAAATATCTTGTGACCTTCACTTTCATTCAAATTTAGCTTTTGTTTACCTGCTCTAAAGCATTATGGATTGTAGTTTCTTAACCTTAAATTGGGAGCTAAACAGTAGTCTGCCGATACTTGAGCTGCACTTGACAGTGTCCCGCCAGTCCAGGTGTTCACATCCGCTCAAAAGACATACACAAAACCAACCGAGAGAACAGAGCGTTGAACAATGACCTCACGAGAATCATTACACACACACACACACACACCTGCTGTCCCTGAGTAAGTTGAGAATATCATCTCTGAAAGTGTCCCTGTTCTTCTCCAGGATTCCTCTGACATCATACACAACCTGGAGACAAAAATCAGGATGTTAACCTGAGACATGACACCTGTAATGCTGATGTTGAACACATTTTTGTCTCATTCTCCAGTATATACCATAACACATGATATATGCAATGCACGGACTACACTTTTTCTTTATTTTTTCTAATGAAACTTAGAAACCACACAAAAAAGTACTAAAAACTAAATAAAAAGGTTTTTATTCAGATGCAACGTATATCTAAATAAAAATGCAAAAATGTTTATCTCATAACAAAACTGACAAAAAAAATCATATGATCACCAACTTAGTAACTGGTAATTGAAATTGATACAACTGACTGTATGAAAAGTCTGTTTAATCATATTTAATAGAATTTAATAGAACATCTTCTTGACCCTTTATAAGCAACATCTGTACCTGTACCTATTATGAAACATGACCTATTATGAAATATGTAAACTGTACCTATTTTGAAATATAAGATTGCATTTGATATATGAGCAAAATGTAACAGGTTTTTGAAAGATGCTTACAACTGCTAATTTACTTACATATACTATAAATCATAAAAAGTATATTTAAGTAATCAAATCTAACTCAAATAAATAAATAATAATAATAAAAACTTAGTAGACTGGGTGCTGTACCTCTCCTGCATAGTGCTTGATTCCAAACTGATGAACTGCAACACGAGGCTTAACATAGAATTGATTCCTCTAATAAGATGAAGAGAGAGATATATTAGTGATTATACAGCAGTTCCCATATTCAGGGTGATTTTGTAGCCAATATTCAAATCTGTGGTGGATCAAAAGTTTGTTCAGGCTGTTCCATTTGGCTACATTCTTGCTTACAGCTCTAGCTCATGCAAACCTGATGCCCTTTAGAAAAATGATGATATCTGTGTATGACATACAGAATGCTGGCTATGGAGTTTCTCCAGCAATGTGTCATCAGTGCCTTTAGGAAAATGACTCTCCTCATTCACGAGAGCAAGCAAACCCAACTTCTGCAGAGAAAACACATGCGCAGACAGACTCAGATCTAGAACGTCAGAAATGTATACAGCGTTTTTTGAGTGGGACTGTGTTTGTGTTTGTACCTTTTCTATGAGATCAAGGCACTCTCCATTGTCCATCCAGTTGACATCATCCCAGACCAGCCCTTCTCTATGAACACAAATACACAGATAGAAATAAAACGGCAGAGAATTAGATGTTTGCCATGTGCGTTAGTTGCATTTTAAGTGCGTTTTGGTTGGTGACGTGTTGAGTGTGTATGTTTGTATATTTGTAATGACATACTTGTTGTACTCAAGTTGCTCTAAAGAGAAAATGTGCTTGTTGAAATACTCCTGTAGCTTCTCATTTGCATAGTTAATGTTAAACTGCTCAAACCGGTTCACCTGAGACAAAGAAAGAAAATCAAGCAGAAAGAATAAAATAGCACATGACCAGTGGGTTCAAACCTGCCATAAACTCATTGTAATGACTCTCACCTCAAAGTTCTCAAACCCGAAGATGTCCAGGATGCCGATGGATCGGAAGTCTTCATTGCCATTGATACGGTTGTTCAATTTACGAATGATCCAAGTGAAGCACTGAGAGTAGAGAGCCATCGCCATAGAGTCCCGCGAGTCCACCGCCTGATGCACACACAGACATATTTGTGCTGTTATTCTGACTACAAAAGGTATTATAGCTATTTATTACTTAATTAAATATAATTAATGAAAGTTTAAAATGTATTAATTTACAAAGAAATTTGAAAAAAGTGTTATGTCCATCCTCACAACATAACTCATACGTTGATTGTCTGCCTTTCTGATTTGAATTAATTTGTAGTAAAATCGTGAAAGTGTTCAATTTCAGTCTTCCACTAACTTGTTTTTTTGTGCCAAGACTCTTTATGTCTATTTATAGATTGTATAAATGTATTCATATTCAATTCAATAACTTGCTAATCATGCTAGAGACATGCTAGTAACTTGCTAATCGTGCTAGAGACATGCTAGTAACTTGCTAATCATGCTAGCAACATACTATAGGGTGACCATATGTGCCATTTTCCCAGGACGCGTCCTGGCCAGGATTTCTATATTGCCTAAAATATCTATGTTTTGGCTTTGTTTGCGTGTGCAGAACGATCGTTGTATGACATCAAAATACCACACAGACAGTTCCTTATGCTTTCAAAAAGCTCTCGAGGTATTTTGATGTCATACAACGATCGTTCTGCACACGCAAACAAAGCCAAAACCTAGATATTTTAGTCAATATAGAAATCTGGCCACTACGTGTCCTGGGAAAATGGCACTATGTTCACCTAAATATAGCACCATGCTAAGCGTGCTCGAAACATTCTAGATCATTCTAGTACATGCTATTCAGCTAGAAACCCCCCCAACCACCCCAGGTACCCTAGAAATATGTTTTATACCTATCTGTTTTTCTGATAGACTGTTTTGCCTTGAAAACAGCCAAACTTTAATCTTTAAAACTATTTAAAATTTCAAACTACTTCAAACTGAAAACCTTCAGACTGCAAACTTTTTAAAACTTTTTTGCTAGGCTTTTTCAAGCCATCTTAAAGTTCGTCTACATACTTTTCAATCTAGTTATTTATTTAAATATAATTAATTAAAGTTTAAAATGTATTAATTTAGAAAAAAAGTTTTAAAAAGATTTGAAAAAAATGTTATGTCCATCCTCACAACATAACTCATATGCTGATTGTCTGCCTTTCTGATTTTAATTCATTTGTAGTAAAATTGTGAAAAAAGTGACAAGCCAAGACTCTTTATGTGTATTTCGGATTGTATATAGTTATTCATATTCCATACAGCAAACTTTTGTGCTTGTGATGTTTGTGGAGATACTTCACCCAAGTTATGCTACAGTAGGGTGACCATATGTGTCATTTTCCCAGGACGCGTCCTGGCAAGGATTTCTATATTGCCTAAAATATCTAGGTTTTGGCTTTGTTTGCGTGTGCAGACTGATCGGTGTATGACATCAAAGTACCTCGAGAGCATTTTGAAAGCATAAGGAACCGTCTGTATGGTATTTTGATGTCATACACCGATCGGTCTGCACACGCAAGCAAAGCCTAAACCTAGATATTTTAGGCAATATAGAAATCCTGGCCAGGACACGTCCTGGGAAAATGGCACGTATGTTCACCCTATGCTATATCCATACAGTGATAAAAAGGTTGAGTGAGGAAGTTGAAATGACTATTAATACAATGCCGTTACATGTGAAGTCCTCTAGAGGGAGGGAGAGTTTCTATACACGTTTTTGGTGAGTACAGAAGTATTCTGATAAAATCTATGCTGTTTTCACTAGGGTTGCAAAGGGGCGGAAAATTTCAGGTAAATTTCTAAACGCTTCCAAAAAATCCTGGAAAGTTTCCAGAAATTTTCCACCTCTTAGCAACCCTGATTTTAAGGTGTGACTTGATTGTTCATACATGGAGTATTATCTCACTGTTTCACTCTGTGAGCTTCTTTGAATATCTCTCAATATTTTTCTTGCACTTAACAGTAATACAGTGGCATTGAATTGAAAATTTTTGTAAATATTGTGTTAAGAAGTTAAGTTGTGATGTTTGATGGGAAACTTTGTTTGTAACACCCGTTACCTGCTCTACAGTGAGAGGTGTGCTGATTTCTTCTCCTCTGAGGATCATGGATCTGTGGGTCAAAACTTCAGCCAGCTGGGCACAATCCAACCCCAAAAGATCTGCAGCTTTACTGAGAGCTAAACAAACACATATTTTACTTTTATACATTAATATAAATGTAATGCAATTAACATCAGCAGATTACAGTAAACAACTCAAAAATTCAACAATCAAGAGAAAAACAGAGCGGAGAGTGGAGGAGTGCTCACCTGATTTAGAGCAGACCTGTGCTCCACCTGCCGTTAAAAAATCAATGTTTCCCACATGCAAGATTCCTGAAAGGAGCCTCAGCATCTCCTTGATGTTCTCTTCTTCAAACTGCATTGTCCTCAGAGCATTCTAACACACAAAACACAGCCAAACAGTATTAAAACACAAGTGAATCTATTTCTTATATACTTATACGGCCTTTATTAGACATTGATGACTGGAGTAATGGCTGCTGAAAACTTGCTTTGACATCACAGGAATAAATAGCATTTTAACATTTAATTAATATTTTAAACTGTATTAATAATATTTCACAATATTGCAGTTTTAGCTGTATTTTTGATCAAATAAATGCAACATTAGAGACTTTCTCCAATAACATTCAAATTAGTATTGACCACAAACGTTTGAAGTTTTATATTATATATATATATATAAATGTGTGCTAATAGAGTAGTGCAGTAGGTTGTTGCTGTACAGCAGTAGAGTGTGTGCTAATGTACTTTAGAGTAGTCACACAGTGATGTTGTGCCTGTCTTACCAGCACTTCCTGAAAAGTCTCTGTGTCATTAATGGCTTTGTCCTTCACACATCCTGACCTACCCAGATAATGAAAGCCCTCCGGAGGGGAAAGGGAGAACGACTCTGTGAGAAAATGAGGGAGAGCGATAAACACAGATCTTAAACAAACTGATACTGTGTCACAAACAGCACTGATTCACTGTGATACTATGACTTTCTATTTATTCTTTTTGACAGTGACAGCAGCAGAAGCTAAACCCTGGCTTAGGTGACTAAACTGAGAAAGCCATGAATAACAACACAGTTTTGCACATTATGTGGCTCATCACGAAGCCTGTAATCTCTCCTTTGTCCCCTCTGTCATATTTCTGGCTGAAATTGATTCAAAATGAATTACATTCTTGGCTTACTATGATTACTGATAGGTCGCACACTGGAAGCAAGTTCAGAAAATTCAGTTAAACAATTTGATGAAATACAACTTGATGTACTAAAATATTCCAAACTGAAATAGAATGAAAAATGAAAACTAACAATATAAAAGAGTTTATAGTTAATAGTGTCTCAGTGATACTAAAACACCACTGGTGTTAATAAAGCCTACATTCATTTGCATCATCTGTTTTTGCAGATTAAATATCATCCATAGCGCCCTCTTAAGGATGTAATACTTATATAAGGCACTTTTGAAGGACAAGAAGTCTTCAGTCTCAATACAAGGGTTAAAAAGAGGCTTCAAACTGAAATTTGTGGAAAATTTAGACTGCCCGGACTCACCCCTCTGTTCTGCACTGGTTCCAGCCAGCAGAGCGTAGAATATGTGATAATTTCGTTCCCCGGGATTTTGACGCACAACGCGATTCTGAGGGAAACACAGACAATAAGAGTCCAACAAAGACATGATTAGTGACCCACATAAATCACACACACACACACAGAGCGAGAGAGAGAGAATCATACAGGCAAAAGTTTCATGAATATAAGAAACTCACCTTTTCTAAAAGGTCTGTGTGTTGAAAATATAAAGTCAAGGCAAATGCAGAAAGTGGCGCCATCACAGTACAGGCAATGAAATAAAGCTACAGAGATGAACTAACAGCTGACACATCCAAACAAAGCACAAACAGAGGATACAGTCTGTGATTCTTCCTCCCTGGATGTTTCCATGCTGACTGAAATGAAGCTGGATGAATTTCCCAAAGCGACTAGAGTTGTTATTATGAACTGTTTTAGCATTTCCAAATGCCTCCATTATTGGACTACAGAGACAAAGAGACGGGTAAATTCATCCATATGAGTGAGCACACTGTGTATTATAGATTGTTTTGTGTTATTTAATATATGTACAAACCTGCTTTCCACAATTGCCTCCTCTACATGAGATGATGCTCTCTTTGCAGTTGAGAGAGCCACACTTTGCTGACTCATTGCAGACAGAAAGCGCAGAATCATCTTTGTGCTCTCAGTTTTACCTGCTCCACTCTCCCCACTGATACACACACACACACACAAATTAATATTAGTTGCAAGGATTGTAATGAGCTTGTGTTGCCAGCAGAGGGCAGTTACATTCTGGCTCTTATTCAAGTAGTCTTTCGAGACACAAGAAGCTTTACTGGCACAATACATGCACACTACCATTCAAAAGTTTGGGGTCAGTAAGATTACTTTTATTCAACAAGGACCCAATTCAATTGATAAAAAGTGACATTAAACCGACATTAACTGAGCACTAAATCAGCATATTAGAACAATTAATGAAGGATCATGTGGCACTAAAGACTGGAGTAATGATGCTGAAAATTCAGCTTTGCATCACAGTAATACATAAATTCCATTTTAAAATATATTAGAAAACAGTTCTTTTAAAGTGCAATAATAATTCACATTATTACCATTTTAACTGTATTTTTATCAAATAAAAGCAGCCATGCTGAGCATAAGAGACTTTTTAAAAAATATATTAAAAATATTACTAATCCCAAACGTTTGAACAGTAGTGCATTTAAGACACTTTCAGTTTTGGTTAAAATACTGTAAATTATGAGCGGTTTAATTTCTATGTCAAGTTTTGACAAAAATTGAGACCCGTTTAAATACAGTTAAAAACTGTGATTTGTGCGATTTAATTTGCACTAAAGGCATTAAACAAATAGTAAATTTAATTCATAAAATCATTATACAAGGGCAAAAACTATGTCTATATTGGCCTTAAAATGTTTATTCTGGCCAGTTCAACTGCAAAAATGGCAGAAGAAAGCGTTCCTGAATTGTGTGTAGTCACAGCACGAGTTTAAGAAGTACACTTCAGTTTCTACCTCGATTTCTGCACAGTAAGAGAAAATCCTGTCTTCTTTTGGTAGCCCTATGAATGTCCACATGTTTGCTGAGTCTGTACATGCTCAGAGCTTTTCTTAGTCTAGGCTTGGCCGCGGCGGTCAGGTATTCTGCCAATTTGTATTCTCTATGTCGGCTCTCACTAAAGCCGATGGGAGATCTGCAGTGCGAAGAACAAACACAGCAGTCTGGCACCTTTAACCTCTGCGTGCTTGTATAATGAGTGCTGTCAGGCAGCCATGAGTTTGACCTCACACCTTAGCGAGAGGTCAGAGGTGAGGGTTAAGGTCAAGGCAGAAGACTTTATAGTCAGACTGTGAAAATTAAAAGAAAATGAGGCCTGCAGAAATCACTTTTAAATGAGGCCTGCAGAAACCACTGGCTAGTTAAATGCACAAATATGTTCAACGCAATACAGAAACGTACCTGATGAGCACACACTGGTTGTTGGAGCGCTTCCACAGCGATCTGTAGCACTCATTAGCAATGGCATAGATGTGAGGAGGAATTTCGCCCAGGTGATGTCGACTGTATCGTTCTATGGCTGTGGCATCATACAGATCTGACAGTCTCTGATAAGGGTTTACTGCTGCTAAAATAGAGCCGATGTATGTCTGCAAACAGAGGAATGGAAAGAGAGACAGAAGAGGAAAATAGAAACTCATTAAGTGAATAACCAGATTTTATAAACACCCTCTGCATGTCTGAGCATGTGCACACGTGTGTTTTGGTGTCTGCTGACCAACTTGTTTTTAAACCACTGATGCAAATAGATTGGATTGGATGTTGAGATGTTTTGATTTGAATGCCAAATAAGTGCAAATTGGCACGTTCAACGCAAACGCTGGGTCAAAACAACCCAATAGCTGGGTTTGTCCCTTTTTAACCCAGCACTGGGTTATATTTAACACAGCATTTTTTAGTGTATTTGCTCACCCTCATTTCATTTCAAAATGTTCTTCTCTAGAACACAAAATAATTTTTTTTTTGTCCATACAATAAAAATCAACAGGATCCAGTGTCGTGTTGGACCCTATACTGACGTTCATTAAATGGAAACATTCAAATGATCTTCTTCTGTGTTTTACAGAAGAAAGTAACAATAAAGACTGATTAAAGTTTTCATCACTATCCGTTTCGTGCTAATGTCTCTTTTGAATGCAATGTCTGTCAAAATCAAATTTTTCCCAGAGAATCCATAAAGGATGATAGTTTAAATGAACTTTGCATGTCTCGTTTATGAGGTTTGTTTAGTCAAATCAGAGATGAATTTACACAGTAGGTTTTATAGTTATATTAATGTCGGACTGTAATTCAGCATGAAACAGAGGTACAGTACAGTAAGAAGTTTTAAAGCAGACATTAAGCTGTCAGTATGTGGTCCTCAGAAGGGGAAAGCCTTCTTATTGAGTCACAGGTGTTATCAGTTTTCTCTGAATGGACTGGCAGGATTCCCTTCTCTATTCTAGTACAGCAAAAATGAAGTCATTATTGTTAAAAAAATAAATAAAAAGCCTTCCCATTTTAAAACTGAGGTGCACTGTTGTCTCAACATCTAGGTGACTGAATAGAGTCCTGGTCAACATTTTTTCTTGTTCTAGAAACCATTTAACTTAGATATGTGTAACAATAGGGAATAAAATATGATGATGATTTTCGTTTTATGCTGACTTTTATCCATTTTTTTTTTTACATTTTGAAAATATCTTTTGGTCGATAATCAGATCAAGTAACAGCATTGTGGGATACACTCATCATATACAATACATTCTGTGCATATTATACATACTGAATACTACTTTCTGTCATAAATAGCATGTTTTATGCCATTTTGAACATCCATTAAGTTCACCGCTTCTGGTCTGATCTGCGTGATCCGATCCCAAATGCACAAAACAAACAGTTCTAACATACACTCACAGTGTGCCCTAATATTCCTGAAAAATCATGATTGTAACCTTTCCCTAAATCTCAGTGATTAATCTCTTCTGAATCTTTTAAACTTTTAGCATAAATGTGACCCTGGACCACAAAACCAGTCATACATTTTTTTGAAATTGAGATTTATACATTATCCTGAATGTAGCTGAATAAATAAGCTTTCCATTGATGTATGGTTTGTTAAGATACGACAATATTTGGCCGAGATACAACTATTTGAAAATCTGGAATCTGAGGGTGCAAAAAAAAAAATCTAAATACTGAGAAAATCGCCTTTAAAGTTGCCCAAATTAAGTTCTTAGCAATGCATATTACTGATCAAAAATTAAGGTTTGATATATTTATGGTAGCAAATTTACAAAATATCTTCATGGACATGATCTTTACTTAATATCCTAATGATTTTTGGCATAAAAGAAATATCGATAATTTTGACCCGTACAATGTTTTTTTGGCTATTGCTAAAAAAATACCCATGCAACTTAAGACTGGTTTTGTGGTCCAGGGTCACAAATGTGTGCTATCAATAAATAGTGCTCATAAATAGCTATAAAGATATTATTCTTACATAAAAAAATGAGTAGAGACTTGGGACCCGGAAACAGTATTCGTTATGGTGCGCCTTGTCAAGCAGATAGCTATGGACTTCCTGAACAAGGCTTAGACAATTATTAATTTAGGAAAGCACACTACTCATGCTATTTCAGCCATATAAAGATACAGCAGAAATAGTAAGAATAAGTTAGTATTGGATTCAGCCAAAGTGTGACACACTGCCCTAGTAAAACCCCCCAGATGCCCCTGCGAGGGTTTAATCTCCATAAGTGCTACCTCAGAAATGCAATGAAGGTCTACAGCAGCCATGTCCTTCCCATAACCTCCCCTGGGTGTGTCTGCAAATGTGTGTAACAGCACTCTGAGGGGTTTAATTGGGGGTGAACGTCATCTGTATCTTTCTGATGTTGTTGGGTTCAGTCCAGCGGTGGTACTAATATCTTCATAGTTAAGAATTCATAAGGCAGACTACAGTCACAGTTAAAATATGCACTTTTTAGAAAGCGTATTTTATATGCTGTTCCACATGCACAGACAGAAGCAGACATGAGATTGCTGTCTAGAGAGACAGCTGAGAGTGACAGCTATGCATAGTGATGCATAATAAACTCAGACACATTACACACACACACACACACATCCTCTCAATGTTAAACTGAGTGTGCAGAGTGAGAGTTGAAACATGATCTGGCCCAACTGAAGCAGAACTATTTCCTGCTACACACTCACACTACAGCGAAAGAGAGAGGCTGCAAACGAAATAGAGAGAGCAATACTATGAAAAAGAGGTAAACCTCACATGCAAAAGACATTTTCTGGATCACCAGCCCCCTTGTGTGTGTATGTGTGTGTTTGATGTGGGAAACTGGCCAAGTATTTTCTGTCCAAATGTAGGAAAAAAAAAAAGTCCACAGCTGTTTATAATCAGAGAAGGAGGGAGAGAGAGAGAGAGAGAGAGAAATGTCTTTGTGTTAAATGCTGTGGAATCGGATCTCAGCTAGACACACATTCCATACGACGACCCCCAAACACACACACACTCAACCAAATGCTTTTATTTTCATCACAACTTGTGTGTTTTCAATGGCATTGAGGATTACTGTTTATTTGTACTGAGTTTAATCACCTCAGCCTTGGTATTAAGTAAATAAACTCCTCTGTGATTTTATGCAGTAATTTTTAATATATACATTTAAGATGAAGAAACAGGCAGACATTATACAGACCACCAAAAACTAACCACACACAAATAACACCCTAATTCGTTCTGATTGCTCCCATATGTCACCAATTAGCCAATCAGTTTAGCAGATCTGTGGCGGCTGCTCTAATTAGCCAATGAATTCATTAGATTCACAAATGTGGATTTACAATTGTGGTTTTATGTGATTTTCAATAAGAGCGTTTTAAAGATGAAGTGTGTCATTTGTGGCACCAAAAGGAAGTTTCTAAAGATTTAAAACATGTACAATAAAACTGTGTTTATCAAAAATACCAGACAATGAAGAAAATGTTCAAATGTGATTTTGGCATCAAAACATAAACCAATAAAACCACACACAAGCTGTCAAAACGTGAAACTTGGGTTTTGTTCATGATGTTCACCTGATAAAAGTTTTTCTTTAAAAAACAACATAACATATTATAAATACAAACATGACTGTGTATTATAATACGAATAATAAAATATACGTCTGATTTTTAAGCTAGCCCTAAGCCTAAAACACCTTTTTGGCATTAGAGATTCACAGGGGAAGAGTATAGCTGCGCCACGCTGGCAGATGCCATAGTTAGTCGTTTTAGCACCCTGTACTCAACCCCTCCACTGTGAGCTGAGCGGACAAGGCGATGTCGTATTTTTGCGATGCCTCTGCCAGTAACCTGTGCACTGTGAACTGCTGATTTGTGTCTTGTCGACGTACAACGTTGAGACAGGACCAACACACGCGCGTCAACAATCTCGTGGCCGGTTCTTTCCAGACAGACGTCATCCGTACGACACTCACCTGGCCTGCGCTTACGTGACGACACCCTACCCAGACCGCGACGAAGACGTGTTGCACTGTGTGTGAGGGGTGTCGTGTGGCGATGTCGCGAGAGATCTGACCGGCGGAGAGCGAGCCGAGGTTACCTCCTGGCAGCGCCGCTCCTTGGATGTCAAAAGTTATAAAACTTAGATGATATAGACTGAGCCCACATAAAGGCGTATGGACATTTTCTGTACATTGAGCACGCTGCAAACCGGGTTCTTATTGCCTTGTTCTCTATCGTCTACTTCTGTCGTAGGTAGCTGTGCACCCCGCCAAACGTCCAGTTACATATGGGGGGGGGCCTTGTACTCCTTATTTTTCGACAGCACAACAGCGGCCACGATAAATCTTCGTACCCCCGAGGGATAGTTGGAGATACACCAGACACAACAATGCAGGCGAGCCATGATCAGATGCAGCCGGTCGTCCCAGTGAAGCACTTGTCGCTAATCACCGTCAGCCCTGGTGATATTAAACGCCTCGATAGCAGTGTGAGGTCATAACTTTATTAGCTGGAAAGAAAGTCCGTCAGGGCGAATTATTATACAAATGTTTTGGAACAATACTATCCTAATGTAGTTTATAAGACCCAAATGTTTTGTCTTTTCGTGTGTGCACGCAACAGAAAAGAATCTATATTTGAGAAACTCGAGCCTGGCACCACTATTTTGAAAATAATGAAAGTAAATAAGGGCTTGGGCTGTCAAGCACTACAAATGCCAAAATAAAGGATGCACACGTAACGCTGGAAGGAAAGATATGTAGTAATATAAGTAGATCTTTTGTGTCTATACGAAAGTCGCCATGATTAGGGTCTCATACGATAATGCTTGGCGGTCGAGGCAGACAAGATTGCAACAAAGTAATTTTTCACTGAAAGTCCTGAAATCCGCTCTAGCTCTTCTTGGCACATTCATGAGAGAACCAGTCATGTTCGATTTGTGAACAAAGTATTCTTTTGAATCAGATGGTTTCAATGAATCGTTGATCTAGTTCTGCATTATTTTATGATACTTTTATGGAGCATTTGTGTCCTTTTTGAAGTATGACTGCCCCAGACCATATTCAATTCATTATATTGAAAAGTGACCAGGATATTCAATATTCAGGATGTTTATTAATTTTTGATCCACAGAAGAAAGAAAGTCAAACAAGTTTGAAATTATGAGAGGGCAAGAAACTGATGACAATTTTTTGGGTAAACTATCCCTTTAAATTCAACTACAGAACAGTGAAAACAGATGTTAACCAGACAGGTGTTAAATCCCCCTAAATGCACACACAAACAATCACTATGTATTAATTGGACTTGATGCAGATGCTTGGAAATAAAAACTTCAGAGTGAGTGATGTTATTTCTGAGAGGCAGCCGTAGCATGTTAACACTGTTCCCTTTTAGAGTCAGGCTGGAAATCTGGAATGGACTAACTGGCTTTTGGCATAGATCACAAGCCTGACAGTACAAACACACACACACACACACACACACACACACCTAACACAGTTGAACCAGCCCCAAAGGAGAACACAGTACACTGTTGTGAGGAAAGGCTCAAGAGGCAGTATAAAGAGAGAGTGAAAGGGAGAGAGACATGCAATTAAGCAAATATATTTTACTTTGACACATTAAAGAACAGAAAGCCATCCAGCCACCTGCACAACAACCCTGTATCCTTGACAACTGCGTCTTTCACCACAGCTGAAACATTCACACACTCGTAACAAACCAGATCATTGTATAAAACATGGCGTAAATCGTACGGCAGAAGAGCGGGATACACTCGAGCGGCTTAATGAATAACAAACAATGCTATATTGAGTGTGTGTGGGTGATTTTGCTGTGTGTTTGCTCACATATACACTCTTCTGTGTGTAGCGGAGCTGCAGGTTGTGTAGAATGGCCCCGTCATGTAGGTCCTGTAGGGTTGCCATGTCCTCGACCCCATTGATACTGCTGTTGTGCATTGGGTAAACCCTCTGCCTGCTCACAGCATTCTGTTTGTAAGTGTACACCTGAACAAAACACACATTTGCAACACATATTAACAGTGTTTATCTTTTGTTCTCAGTATTTGTTTTGTTTTCATTTGTGTAATGATCACAAGAGAATAAAAAAAGAGAACAATATTTAAAGGTTATTATTATTATGTGTTACCACTCTAAAATCTGATTTAGAGACCCACATTTAAACACATCGTAAAATAGCGATGTATGCTTTGCATACATTCATAAAGGCACAAACTGAATTCTCTATTAAAAGGGTCCTATTATGCTTTTTCACTTTTTCAACTTTAGTTAGTCTGTAATGTTGCTGTTTGAGCATAAAAAAGATCTGCAAAGTTACAAAGCTCAAAGTCCACTTCAAAAGGAGATATTTTATTTAACAGAAAGCACTTTTCAAAAACTACAACGAACGAATCATTTGGACTACAATGCATATTTTCCGGGGTTTGTGATATCACAGATATCGACGAATGGGACGAGATCTGGTTGACCTGCACTAGAGAAGGCAATGATGTTATCACTATGTCGGAGACACGGTAGCTTTCTCAAGACAGACGAACTTAGAGTAGTTACAATCATCCGGGTTTAAATCGCGCTCAAATTGATTTGATTTTGACGCAATATTTACACTGAAGCTTTCAGGTGGCTATGGTAAGGAGCATGACATTTCCCGACCAGGCGCCAAGTGGAGCCAATCTCAACACACTGGCCCAGCTAACTAATCACAGCATATTTTGTATTTCAGAAGGAGGGCCTTCATTTGATACAGGAACTATAACTCAAGCCGTTCATGCCAGACTGGGGAAGAGAGGTGCTGTAATAATGTAAAATAAGTAAAAAATAATGTATTTTTCGAACAACCTAGAATGAGAGCCTATTCTAGTACACCCCCAAAACAAAATCAAGACTTCATAAAAGAGCATAATAGGACCCCTTTAATGCACATTGGCAGAATTTTTTGTACAAAGACCTCTGAAACTATATATTTATGTTATCCCAGGCAACCAATTTAATACATAGCTTTACTAGTTTCAAGACTCTCATATCATAGCTTCTCTCTTCAAATTCCCTGCGAACAATGGTTCAACCGCAGCTCGAAGAAGTGGGCTACCTGATAGTTTTGTTAGCGGGTAGGGGGAGTAACGAGGGATCTGGTGTCAACCTAGGGTGCACCTTGGGTCAGGAATTATTTTTTTTGAGGTAGCGTAAGAGGAGGGTCAGCACATGGAAGACCAGCTTGCTGACAAGAGTCGAAACCTGCGGGTGTGGCCGAGACATCCGGTGTTTCAGACTGGAGTTTACTTGAAAGGAATGGAGGCCGGACATGAACCTAGGCATGAAAGAAATTATTTTTCCCAAATTCCGGTTTTGTGCATTTAAATTTTTCTGGATTCCATTTTTGTTATTTGAATTTTATAGAATATGGTTTATAGGTAAATAAGCGGAAAAAAGAAAATAAATAATCAAAAAGCCTTCTAATAATTGAAATATTTTAAGGGCCCTATGAATTATGATTTTTTTTAATTCTTATTTGACATTTTTTAGGTAAATAAAGCCTGAGTAATACTGTTTTTGCTAATATTTTCCTAAATAAGCTTTTAATAATCATTTTTATAGTAGTAGTTACCTTACAAGAATATATTTTCTGTCATGGTTTCTGCAATTTAAACCAAAGTTTTATTTTGGACAGGTTTTGCTGCTGAAGACCTATTAGTTTTGTTTTGCATATGGTTAAACTCGTAAAATAAAGGTGCTTCACGATGTCATAGAAGAACCTTTTTGTCTAAATGGTTCCATAAAGAACCTTTAACATCTGAAGAACCTTTCGGTTTCACAAAAGTTTCTTTGTGGCGAAAAAAGGTTCTTCAGATCATAAAAAGATAAGAAAGAGATGGTTCTTTTAAGAAACTTTGACTGAATGGTTCTTTGTAGAACCAAAAAATGGTTCTTCTATGGAATCGCTTGAAGAACCTTTTGAAGCACCTTTATTTTTAAGAGTGTATGACCAGTTTTTCTCAGAAGAAATGGTTAAAATGCTCATGAAGTGACTCTCAGAGCAGTTCTAGAGATTATGTTCATGTACTCATATATTGAGGCAGCAGAGTCTAAAAATACTGCGAGCGTCATGCGTGCTTCAGTATGTGTGTAGTAAACAAAACGGTGCATCTGCGCCATTCATTCACACAGAGACACGCAGGATTCACATTTAAATAACATTTTTGCAGCCTATATTGAAAGAACATCTCCATAATCGCCATTTGGAGGGTACGTGTACGGACCTGTTTTTGATTTATTCATCCAAAATTTGTCAAATTCCGTGACATTCTGTGTTATACAGTAAATCCATTTTAATGACTGGATTCCACGATTCCGTCCGCGATAGGGCTCAGACTGGTTTAAGCATTTTTAGCTGTATATTTAATATTTAACGTGCATTTATTTGATTTCTTTACACAATACATCTAAAACCAACGCTTAAAAACACTAAAATACACAGGCTAAACAGAAGGTGTTTATTGCTTTAATAAACTATACAGATCCTGATCCCATCTCGGAGGTAACAGACGGTCCGCTGATTGTACTGTAGGCCAAAAACAGAAGCCAGAGACACAAGCAAGTTGTGTGTGTTTGAATATACATGCGAGAAGATGAGAAACAGACTCAAGAAACACACATTAAAACACAAACACATAGTGCTCAGTTGAGAAACAGGCTTAACGGAGTTTCTGGTCATCTCTGTGTACATGGTGCCTGGCTCCATGACGACAGCCGGGTACACAGAGAAGTGTGTGTTTGTGTAAAATGAGAGCACAACACCTGTTCAGCAGTGCGTTTTGATCAGAGGTGCACAGAGCAGATGTTAAGCCACTGTTCCTGTGTAATGCATACACCACCACCCCCACTTACCTGTCCATAGTCAGTGTTAAAGACCACCACTCCACCAGAGCACGAGTCCACGGTACTGGGGACATAATGATCCTCTACCAAGAGCCACACACGACAACCCTGTCAAACACAAAGCTGGTTAGCAACATACTGAACTGAACAATAGAAGAAACACAAACAACTGTTTGCAAAACTACATGTTAGATGTCATTTTGAAATGAAATTATAAACTACGTTTGAGAACATCCTGTGGTACAGAAAAATCACTAACAATTAGCAGCGACAATAAAATACAAACAACTGTTAAAACTATGTGGTATTGTAATTCTAGCTCTTGACATCTTGGTATTTGTAATTCTAGATTGTAGTCTCACATGTGTCTCCTAGAGTTTCAGAATACATTTTATCTCAAAGTCTCACACTGTGCTCTTGTTTGCTTAGGTACCAAAGTTTGCAATCAAATTTAAGAGATTTCAATATAAACTCCTATTTCTCATCAGTTCTTCCAAGACCAAACGATCTGAGCTATGCTATCTACATGAATTTTGCAGCTTTAAACTTTTTACTTTGTCTCACATTTTAGAACACCTGTCTATTTCTCCTAAGGAAGACAAAGTTGAAACTTAAATGAAGGTAAGAACTTCTTTAAGTCTCCCAAAAATGAAAGATCAACCCAGCAATATCTTTTTCTGGAAGGCTCTCCTCATTAGGTCAAAAAAAGGTATAATTACCAATACCTGTACCTCATTAGAGCAAATTCCTCCTTCTCTCTCATATGCCACACACACACACACACACAACACACACACACACACACACTATATTAAGCGTACATGCTGATGGAAGAAACACATGGTGATCTGAACAGGCATGACTGGCTGTGAGGCCCCATTGAAGCAGATACAGTTGAACTTTAACCCCATTTCCCACTTACATGCACACACACATACTATCAGCACTGCATCAAACACTGCAGCATTGTGTTCAGTCCATTGCCACACTCCATTATGGATATTGTAGTTGTATATACTAGTTCAAATGTACTAAATGTAGAATTTGCCACTCATTTTTCCACATGGAAAACATCAGACCGAAACTATAAATCAAATACAACATGAACACAACAAAGTGATTATGTTTGACCACAGTACAAACAGCAACTTTTAACATGCATGTTTTAAATTCAGACTGTGGAATTTGAAAAATCACTGAAAGCCTTGTGAATCACACTTAAGAACAGTAATTAGGATTGTTACATATTATTCAATTCAATTAATTGACAACCTGTCATTCTCTCTCTCAACACTTACTAATGCAGTGGCATAAACTCAACAGTCCTTTATAGCTTAGAAGAACGGAAACACACACACAAACACAGAACTGCTGAATGATCAGACTAAACTGCAACAGAACAGCTGTGCAGCAGGACACACACAGATGAACACTTTCTCCTAACCCAGCATAATATGCAGAAACAACTACAAGTAGCTAAACCATTCTTAGATTGATTTCACTGGAAAGGGTGTCAAAACAATACTGTTTGTTTGAGCAACAATGACTAATAGCATGAGTTTGGGAACTCTTTTTTTTTTATTCTTCTTTTTTATGGTCTTCACTTCACATATTATTTGACATACAGCACTTGGCAAGATGTGGAATTATTTCAATGCAACACTGGAAATAAAATCAGCATTTTTAACTGATTAAAATAATCAACAGATTTAGCAGTTAAATTAGTAGTTAGCTGCAGCCAAGTTTAAAGATTATTCTAATAAAAATAATAAAAATCCACAATTTACTCTGACCTAAAAGACCACAGTAACCACAGAAAAACTTTGCTTTGGTAAGACAAAGACAAAAGTCTGTAGAGGAAATGGACAATTTCAGTAATTTTCTCTCTGATTACTGTCACATGCACATCTTCATGGTTTCTAACAGCCTAAGCACATGCAGACCTTCTGCTAACCTGCCACTGGTTTGCTAATGTTGGTAGCTTTAAAAAGCAAATAGACACAAACTGAGAAAGACAACAGAAAAATAGAGCAAGAAAAAATGGGAGATTATTTTATCAATGGGACCATTATATTACACATTGTGTTCATTTAAAAGGAATCTGACTTTTAAAGATGACTGATTGTTTCTGGCAAGCAGCATGACACTGCTTGCATGCAGTACAGATAATTTCGCATGAAGTGTTTTGCTTATTAACAGTCAGTGTTTACGGTCTAAAAAGAAATGAACTCTGTACTGGATTGACTCTAGATTCAAATGAATTTAAAGCCTCAAAACTCAGAGTCAGCCCCATCAAGTTAGCGCATCTCTAACTCACACAAACAGGAAGCTGTTTTCCTCCCTAAACCAAGTTTATCTCAGGAATTCTGGGCTTCTAATCCAATTCACCATCTCTGCAGCAAACCAGGATGCACTGTGATACGGTTTCCCAACATTTGACTGTGTTAATGTGTGTTGCATCTCTCGAAATAACATTAAGAAATTAATGTTACATCTTTGGGGACATCCGGGAATCCATCTGGTGGTTGAGGCATTGAACTTGTGTGTGTGTGTGTGTGTGTGTTTCCTTGACCGAAGCATATTTCGAGTTAAGCAGCTTTGACCCTGTCTTGTGTTTATCTCCAAACATTATAAGATTACAACCGCTCAACAAGTTTATGACCGCAACACACATGCTCACACGTTACCGTTTAAAATACTCTAAACATATTTAATTCATAATTATCTCTCTCTAGTCAAAACTATTGCTTAGATATTCACACTGATTTCCAAATGTACCTTTTGCAAGCACTTTAAAAGTTTATTTTCAGCAATAACATTTCATGCAAATGCTTCAGTCCAACTGGAAAATGGCCAGTCCAGTTTTTGCAAAGTTAGACCACAGATCTAAAAAAAAAAAAAAATCCTTAAAATATTCAATACTCATTTTGTTATATGACTACACAAAAAATAGACTGTAGCTTGATAAGAGAGAAAAGCAGAGAAAGAGTGAGAGAAAAAAAAAAAAGAAAGAAAGTCTATGTATGTACATATTCAAAAGCTTGGGATCAGATTTTTTTTTATGTTTTTACAATTTAAAATAAATGTTTTCTATGTAATATATTTTAAAATGCTATTTATTTCTGCGATTGCAAAGCTGAATTTTCAGCAACCATAACTCTTTGTGTTCCAAAATCATTCTACAGTAATATGCTGATTTGCTTCTCAAGAAACATTTCTTTTTATTATCATTGTTGAAAGCAGTTGTGCTGCTTTTTAATTTTTTTGTGCAAACAGATTTTTTTTTTCAAGATTCTTTGAGTAGAAAGTCTTTATGGTCACTTTTGATCAATGTAATGCATTCTTGCTGTAAAAAAGTATTACTTTCTTCCAAAAAAAAAAAAATTATGATCCCAAACTTTTTGAATGGTACTGTACATGTCTGCCAGGTTTTCTGGCCAATATTCACTTCCTGTGCTAAAACAGATGGCTCAAGGGAATCACAGATTTAAACGATTTAAGCAAGAATCCAACTAAAACATCGCATGCACAAAACTGATGCACAAAGGCTCTCAAATCAAACATCACTGACTCTTTATAATTTTGTTTCATGTTCTGATGAAAGAAAAACCTCACTTTGAAGTTAAAAAGTGCACTGTGTGCATACATGTCTGAGTGTGTACTTGCATTGTGTATCTAAACTCTTAAAATAATATTAGAGTTTTGGAGGGCGGTCAGACTGGGCGGAGTAAAGGATGAAACAGACCAGAGTTACTCTGTAATCTTACTGCTGCTTACCAAGCATGTTTAGCTTACACACACACAACAACACACACAAACACACTTCTCCATTGCTCTTTCTCTGTCCCCCTTTCTTTCTCTCATTTGGCTGCAGGAAGTGAGGGATCAGATATCGTTTGGGTCAACAGGAAGGCAGGCCAGTGATGAAGGGCATTCCTGCATACTTCGAACCCAAAGACCCAAACTTCGGCTCTCTCACATGCTGGGCTTGGTGTTCAGACTCAGTTCGGTCTCCTAAACTTATAACCAAACTTATTTTACTACGCAACCCCCCATATACACTACATTGCCGCCTGACCTACTTTTCCAAAGCACTCTCATTTTCTCTCTCTCTGTCCTACAGTGAAAAATGTGTGTTTATACTTCACGACGAGAGTGAACGAAGGAGAGCTGTATAAACTCACACAGAACAAAGACAAAGACCACCTTCGTGCATATATGCATGTGTATGTGGATGAACTTTGCACCTGGTCCAAGTGTAGAAGTCTCATAGATTGCAATTGTTATGAATCATAAAAGGAAGTCCTCTTGTTTTCTTCCTCTTTGTTTGGTAATTATAATGCTTTAGTCATTCAGGAACAAACAGACTAATTAAGCATTCAGGTTTTGCGTGTTAATTGACATGACTCAATGAATAGTTCGCATAAAAAGAAAATTCTGTCATCATGTACTCATCCTCATTCTAACTTGTATGACTATTTCTTCCATAGACCACAAAAAGGGGACATTTTGGAGAATGACCTGGTCAATGCTTTGGAACTGAAGTTTTCAAGATTCAAAATGTCTGACAGTCTATTTGTCTTGTCGAGAAGATGTGCATTATATTTTTTTGACTTGATACAGTCAAAAAAGCTCACTGGAGAAGATTATTAGTAAAAAACTATTTCATTTTTTCAGACTTCGGAAGACTTGGAATATCACACAAGTTATATGGAGCAATTTTATTGGCACTTTTGCTTTCTTTTTGAATCTTGAAAGTTCGGTCCCCATTCATTCAGGACTTAATTTGAAAACCTTTTGTGTTTCAAGGAACAAAGACAGTACACTCTTAAAAATGCTGGGTTAAATACAACCCAGTGCTGGGTAAAATAGGGACAAACCCAGCAATTTGGCTGTTTTGACCCAGTGGTTGGGTTAAATGTATAACACAACCTTCTGGTATAACCCAACTGCTGGTCAACCAACCAATTGCTGGTTTTCCCTATATTAACCCACTTTTGGTTTTTGAACCAAAACAATAACAGCATTTTTTAGAGTGTAATAGAGCTTGGAAACAAGAGGGTGAGTAAATGATTGTCATTTTTTGGTGAACTATTTCTAACATAAACATGGAACACACAAACAGTTTAAGAACAAACTGACAAATACAAAATCCACTAACGGATTTCTCTTTATCAGCATAAGGGGTTTTACTGTTCGGAGTTTCTTGTAAAAGGCAGCTTTGAATCACTGCGCTGTGTAATCATTAAGCTACTCACAAGATTGAATGTATGTGTGTGTGTGTGTGTGTGTGTGTAAGAAGAAGGATTACCTTCCCAGCGATGAAGAAACCAAGGGTACATGACCAATGTGTGTGAGGTTTACTGTTCTCCCTTTGAAGACAAAATTTTAGTTCGCCTCAAGTTAGTTAAACGGAAAAAACATCATTGAACATCCCTCAGATTTAAAAGGCTTATACATTTAATTAAAAATACATTAGAAACTCTCAAACTTTAACTATATATATGCATATATCTATATATATATATGATATATATTTGTATATAAATTAAAACAGACGTCCCGGTGTTACTTCCTATGTAAATATGTGTATAGAGTCTCATAGCTGTTGTACTCCAGGTGCTAAATAAGCTCCACCCCATTGTGTGTTTCATTATGGTGTTCAATTTGATTTCAGCAAACCAAAACCTCTGTGTGTCTGCTTAAATATTAACAACAATTTACCAGGAAAAAAGATGACAGAGTTATAATCTAATTCTTAGTGCATGAGACCTCACGATTGCACCCAACACATCTCTAATCCTCTATAGGACTTTTGTTTCAGGAAAAAAAGAATAACCTGGATTGTTTGTTTTCCCAGAATGACACTCCTCTGCACTAAAACACAACTGTCAAACAGTACCAGCAACTCTGATTGGCCAGTTCACAGGGGGAAAAAAAGAGCTTTACCTTTGAATAAGCTCCGCCTATAGTGACTGCAGGGAGGCAATAGCCTCAGCGATGCCGCTGCTGTGCAAACACATCCATATACAAACACACCTAAATTAAAACGGACATGCAGGCCCACGACCATAACTGCAAACAGAAATGTGTGCATGTGTGTTCATGCTAAGCCAAAACACAAACCGCTGGAGAAAATGTCTGATTTGTATGTGGACTCTCTCTCTGTGAGGTTAGACATGCAGAAGAGCAGTGTGTGAGACAGGAATCACACTGTCTCTCCCTCGTTGAGGTCAGTCATGTAGAAGAGTCATGTGTGAGACAGGCATTCACGAGCTCAACTCTTCCCCACATTCCGCACGCATGTTTCGGCTGAATCTGTTTCCACACACACAGCTCTCTCTTTTTAAAGACTGCTCCTTTTGTCCAGAACCGATTCGCAGGCTAGATACGCAGCAGCAGGCAGATATTTGACACTATTGTGTAAAGTTGGTGCAGTTAGAGCCCACTGCTTTTTCTGCTTCCCTCTCTAACTATCTGAAACTCTAATTATAAATTCTGTTTCTGAGCCGGTGCAGGTTAGTATGTTTTATTAAGATGATTTATTTCATTAGGGTCACGCCTTCACAGATGAAAAGCGCAATCCTGAGGACTAATGATCCACCTCAAGCCAACATTAGAAATCTTCACTTGTGACTCATGTAGCGCTGGCTCAAGGGAGCAGCTCGTGCTACTGATCATCTCGCACTCATTTCACAATAAAGTCACAAGGGATGAATAATACAATTGTCTCATTTCCATCAACATCAGTCCTGACAAGCATTACACAAAATCACCTTTTGGCAACACTCTCATGGATTTGCTTTATTTTATTTTCATGAAATTAACTTCTATTTAAAAGTTTTAATGTATAATAGGTATTATTTTAAACATGACGATTTCAAATCTTCAAATGTAGTTTTAAAATTAATTTAAAACATGTATTTAAATGTCTATTTATTTCTTCATGTAATTTGCCCCACTATCATAACATTTAAAAAGATATATTATCAGTGTTGGGAAAGTTACTCTAAAAAAGCTACTATACCTAGCTACTAATTAGATCTTCAACAACGTGATTAGATTAGTGTACTAATTACTCTCTCTAAAAAGCACTGCATTACTTATTACTAATTACTTTTTAAATTCCATATCCCCGTCATCCAATTGAACAATACAAGAATATACATGAAACTGTTCTCTTTTTTCTTATAAAATAAATAACATAAAATTGCACAAATTGTTTGTAAACTGACCAAAGTATTTAAAGTAAAAAGTTTACATTAAAAACATAAATTTGAACATAATTTAGATGTTACATTTTGATGTTAAATGCACTACTGTTTTATATAGAATTGTTCTAGTCTATACAGCATCAGAAATAACTGTAATTAAATTACAGAAAATTTAAAAGTAGTCCCTTACTTTACTTTTCAAGGGAAAAGTAATTAAATTACATTAACTAATTACTTAATTAATTACACCCAACACTGATTATTATTATTTATATTTTAATTATATAATTATTATTATGCATGAATGCATGAATGAATGATGCATTTATATAGCGCTTTATTGTGTACACCCAAAACACTTTACAATCATGTGTGTGTGTGTGGGGGGGGGGGGGGGGGGTCCTCCTCAACCCCCATCCTTCCTTCAATTATTATGGGCGTTTCCTCCTATAATAATTTATTATTATCCTCTAATAAATGCCATACTTTTTTGTTTGTTGACACTAATGAAACACTACTTATTAATTCAGCAAGTGTACAGTGTACACTTCTAATAATAGCTACAGGATGTAGAGGAGGAAACGAGAATAAAGGTGAGGAAATGTCTGTGAGCTCCACTGGGAACGACCCAAACCGTTCAGAACCGGGCCAGTGAGAGATGTGAGGGAGTCACACACGCTTACAGTCCTGAACACTTAACAAACTACGCTGACATTAAGCAACTTAAGCGCATAAATATAGCAATACAGAGAAATATTACAAAATATAGAAATACACAGGCGATTTAGTATTATATCTACCATATATTTTGTTTTCTGTTATAGAAACAGCAGAAACATCCTTGTTATATCAACATGAAAATAGTATTTTCATACCCAACTTACCTCGGTGAAAAAGTTATCCATTGTCCTTATAATTATGAGTCTCTGAGGTCTTCATAGAAGTCAACAAGCCCAACCATAAGTGTAACACAACAGAGTGAAAAGTGTCATGCAGCCCTTCACTGCATCTCACTGATCTCGACCACTGAAGCCAGTTTGCTTCTCTCTCGCAGAGACGCGTCTTTGTTTCAGAACATACAGATGTTGGAAACTGTCCTACGTCCCGCTGCCAGTCACGAGAGCAGGAAAAAGTTGAATCTTCCCCGAGCGCAGTGACACCGGGACTCGCGAGGCGCACCGTGACGGGATATAAAGACTCGGCGCGAGGTCACTTTGTTTGCCGGTGTGTCACGCGCCTCGGTAAACAGCGAGGGCTTCGTCTCCTGCCAAGTTTGCAGACTCCGCTGAGTCGGCTCGCGGTCTGTTGACTCCGCCCCCCGCGCGGTTTGAATGGCAAAACTTCCAAGAGATCCGTAGCCTCGCGCGCTCCTCCTGCTGTTCCCGTGGTGAGGGCGCGCTGTTAAACACAAGATTATTTGTGTTGATTCACTCACTACTTGTAACACCAAAGTGAAACGGGACTCACGGTAGGTTTAGAATTTAAGGTTGATAAACGTACATGTAAAAATGCTTTAATAGCTTATCAAATAACAATAAAAAAATGAAAAACAAAATGAAAACAACGTACAAACCCGGCTCAGCTAATATAAAGTAATTGAGAACCCACACTTGTTGGGTTATTTTATGTGTTCTTGTGTAACTTCAAGCTATAGTTTAGCTAAAAATTGAAATTTGGGCATCATTTAGTCACCCTTATATCATTCAAAATCTTAAAACTCAAACGATATTTTGAAGACGTTACAGCAACCAAACCGTTGCCCGTTGGCTTCCATTGTATGGAGAAAAAAATCATTTATACATTTTAAAAAATATTTTATTTGCAGAATAAAGAAAGACGTAGGCTTAAATATCTATCTATCTATCTATCTAACTATCTCATAAACTGGTGTGGTGACTTCCTGTATTAAACTGCCATCTAGTGTTTATTATATGACTAGCACATTCGCATACGTGTCAGAACCATAGACTGTATAAAAACGGTAAGAACCAGAAAATGTAGGTTTAGAGAAATCGAAACTAAGCTCAAGCAGTTAGATGTCTCTCTATCTGTGAGTGCACGTAGTACAATTGCAGGAACTAGTATTTCTTTGGCTCAGGATGAGTTCAGCTGTTCAATTTGTCAGGATCTACTGAAGGATCCAGTGACCCTTACCTGGACACAGTTACTGCATGAGCTGTATTACAGGACGGAAAAGCAGAAGTGCAGAGAACACGTAAAACAGGACTAGGTATTGCTTATGGGTGTTCTACAGGAATGGAACAGACTTTGCGCTAGGGGGGCGACATTGGTGCTGCGTTCCCATCACGAGGAAAAATGCAGTGCATAGCGCTGAAGCGTACCAAAGACAAGAACAAAGCGCACGATGAATGACCGTGTGACACACAGATAAAATGAACTGCCTTGTAGCTGTACAGTAGGTAACAGCCGGGCTGGGTAGTAAAAGGAAATTCAGGGAGTGTGATCTAGGTAAAGGAAGAATCGTACAAGCGGGCTCCACACCAAGATACTGCAGAGGCGTGACAATTTACACAAAAGATCACCATGAACCTTGTAAATAAGATCAAGTGTGGGGTGACACACGACGGGGCAACGAAACAACTGACTGGATGAAGTTGTGGAGAAGACAAACTTCAAGGCGTGCACCGAAGTGACGCTGCTCAACACAACACATTACACAGTGTCAGGGAATCTGGATATAGGGAGTGGATTGGGATATCTTTACTCGGAGAAAGTCTAAAAAACGTCCGCGGGCCAAACACAAGGGATACCTGTCTGGTTGTGTCTGACCTTCTTGCTGTCAATTAATTTTGAGTCATCATGAAGAATTCAGCTCGGGAAAGCGACCCGATTGACTGATGCCATGCCCCTACACGACTACAGAGTGATCTGCCTCAACTTGAGAAACTGAGCTGGGAGATTTGCGGCGTACAGATCAGCAGTGTATATGTTTCTTTTTATGATGGATGAACATAAAAACCATGACACTGTATCAGCTGCAGCAGATACCTGACTGAGAAACAGGTATGAATTCAGAAGTTATAAAAGGGGGGAGGGGGGAGGGCATACCGAGTGTCGTGGAATCTCAATCCAGGTGCGACATAATAAAAAACTCGTAGGTCTGATGCAAAGGTTACAAATAAAGAAATTTCAAACAACAACAGAGAAAGAATCTTATAGTGATCATGAAAGGTGTATACTTTCATACAAGTGTGGAAGGGGAGGGACAGGAGGGGTGTGGGTGGACACAATGGTTCTAGTGCATCAGGCAGTGGTGGCAGTAGAAGCAAGCAGGGGAGAAGGTGGAGGTCATACTTCTATAGTGTGTATTCTGTGTGCCTGGACAGAAGTCGACACTGGTCGGGAAGAAAGGTACGCCAAAGAGAGGACAACACAGTAAACTTGTAGGTAGCGGTGTCAGAACAGCTGTAGAGAGGAGTGACCAAAAAAACCGTGTACTGCGGAGTGTGTTTAAGTGGTAACAGGTCAAAACAGGGTCAAACAAACATAAGAACTAGTGGCACATAGTGGCGATAGTAAAAGAGTGGAACGATGTAATTAGAGAGCTCAGTTAAGGGACGAGATCTCCATGCGGGGCAATACGGCGCATGTGGAGGGACGCAGATGACTGTGGGCTGTAGCTCTTAGATAAAGGAAATCCCACTGGCGCGCGGTGGCAACCGTGGGTGGAGAGGACGAGGACTGTGTAGTATGGATAGGCCAGCACGTAAAGATAGAGGAGACAAAGTGAGAAATGAGTGATACCGGGTGATTCGTGGGTGGGGGAGAAATAGCGGTGAGAGTGCAAGTGGGGACGAATTCAAACAGTGGCGATGGAAAGTAGACTTATCTCTGGGAGCAAACAGGCGTCGTATCAGCGAAAGACGTCGGCGAGTGAGGACAGTGAGAGGATCTTTACTGAGCTGATCCGCTCCATTGAGAGAAACCACTCTGAGGTGACACAGCTGATCAGAGATCAGGAAAAGACTGCAGTGAGTCGAGCTGAAGAACAACTGAAGCAACTGGAGCAGGAGATTGAAGAAATACATATACCAGGTACACACACGAGAAACGCTGAGCTGGAGTAGCTTTCACACACAGACCATCACATCCATTTCCTCCAGGTAACAGAGATCTGACAAACAGGACAGTGATCTTTAGGAAGCATGTTGTACAGACGTGTTTCTATCAAATGTTTCTGTGTCTTTAGCTGGTGTATCTCGTGTCTTTGTGTCTGTGTAGAGTTTCCAGTCTCCGTCTGTTGCTCCCGGTTTCATACAGGACGTGGCAACAAGAGTAACATCATCGGTGTTCAGCCGAAAACCAGGAAAACAGGGGGAGAAGATTGCGAAACGGGAGGGGCAAAAGTGGAAACAACAAACGGACAAAAGCCGGAAACTGCCAGGGGGTACTCGGTGACGGAGAGATGAAGAAAGCAACTCGTTAAATAGAGCTAACACCACGAGTCTCCAATACGAGGTGCGGGGTGGGGTGGGGGTGGAGGGAGTGTATCGTCCATGCTGACCAGGGAGGTCTAGACCCGCAGGTACGACAAATCACTTTAAGGGCGAAAGCGGCGTGAAGTAGAACCAAGCAATAAACGATTAACTAGGTAGATGATAACGAACAGCAATTATTATATGATGGAATCGAACTTATAGCAAAATGTGGTACTTCTGTATGTTGTTTCATGGTTGGCATCATCTGAGGTCCTCTTAGGGGTTGCATCATCTCTTCTCAGGTGTTCTGGATCCAGACTGAAGCTTGTGTAAATCCTAGGTACCACGGGATTGACACGGTGGATGAAATACGTAGGGACGTCTATATAAGTGACCTGTCGATTGGGATGTGTTGTGTTCACTGGGGTGGCAGAAGGCGTGAGGGGGAAATAAAGCAGGCCGGCCACGGAGTTGCTCCATGACCCAGTTTGCCCTCCTGTGTCTGATTATGTTCATTGTTTCCAGGTGTTCCCTCATTAGTTTCCATGGTTTTTGATTTATTACTCCACCGGTTTCAGTTTTCCCTGATTACGTTCCTTGTGTATTTAAGCCCTGTGTTTCCTGATTCCTGCGTGCTGTCTTGAATGTCTATTCCCTGCTGTGTGTGTTCCTTCGATGTGGTAAATAAAGTCAGTTCCTTGTGAAATTCTCCGTCGTCTGCTCGCTCCAACACAGCAGCAGTACCGTGACAGATATTGATTTAATAGACAGTTCATTTAATAACCTCACTAACAATAAGTTAAAAATGAAGTGACTTACATTGTCTGGCTATAACACTACTGCCTGATTTTGCTCCATTACATCAAAGAAAATAGTTCAAATAAAGTAACAGCTGAGCTGCTGCGTATCTCCAAGCAAACACAGCAGTTTCATTCATGAACGTCTGTGTTTTTTTTTTTTTTTAACAATTCTAATGAGTCAATGATTCAACTAGAATATCAGTATTTTAATAGATATATGAACCGTTATATCATACAGAAACAAGCACAAACATTTGCTTGACCAGCCACAACATCATATAATAATGTCATACAGTGCTGTTCCAGTGAATAACGGTTTACAATTCATTAGGTAAATGAGCATATACACATATACACTTGTACACTTTGTTTGACAATAAAGTTTTGGTTGTTGTACCTTTCCTTGAGTACTTGGCTTCAATATTCTGATTTGCGAAAGTTTCACAGTATAGCTTTTGTCAGTTAACCCTTTCTTGATCCCTTAACTTAACTATTCTGATCTGAAAAATTTCACAGTGCAGTGTCAGTTAACTCTTCCCTGATTCATTTACATCACTATTTTGATTTGTGAAAACGTTCACAGTGCAGTTATGGTCAGATAACGGTTCCCTGAGTCAGTAACATCACTATTCTGATCTGTGAAAACTTTCACAGTTCACTACGGGTCAGCTGACCCTTCCCTGAGTCTTAGGGTTCGGCATCACTAGTCGATGGTCCCCCCGCTGTTAGCAGGGGATATCACTGCATTTTGGGTAAAAAGAGACAGCGTGCACGTTCTAGAGATGTGTAAGTTGTTGCCAGAACACCGACTGTATTTTGGAAAAAAGCGTAAGAGTTGAAAGCGAGAAGAAGAAAAGAAAAGTGGTCGGAAAACAAAACAATGAGGACAGAAAAGGAAGAAAGGTCGGTCCCTGGCACGGTATGGTTGTCGATTCTGAGGCGTAAATTACACCTCCCGAACCGGAGGTGGGGGTATGCGTGAAATAATCAATCGCCAAGCCGAGTTGGGTAACAAAAGAAGATTCGGCGGTCGTCTGTGGTGATCGTCACCTCCCATACAAACAAAAAAAGAAACGGACACACCATGACAGAGTCCACAGGTAAAAAGAAAGGAAAGAAGGGCCGCCCGCTGCACATGATTGACATCTTTGTCGTTTAGAAATCGGAATGGTGAACAAGAAGGGACTGGTGGAGAGCAAGCAAAGAAGTGAAAAGAATATTGGAAGAAACGTCAAGTTCCTTTGCGTGGTGGGTGGAAAGATGCTGTGGCTTAAAATTCTACACAAAGTGCGACGAGACCACATAACCGAGGTTAACAAGCAAATGTGGTCATTAATATTGCTATTTAAATATGACAGGCTCATAACTCATAAGACATGGGAAATACAGTTGCAAATAGATGATCCAACGGTAGCTGCACGGATCCCAGGCGGCCGGCGCCCTCTCTCGCCTGGTGAGAACATCACTACCCTCAACCTGGCAAAGACTGGCTTCTTGTCTTCCCTGCCACAAAACCAACTCTACAGCAATGATTTCACCATCCAGCTAGTTCTTCTAACAATTACCCCATCGACTTCGTCAGAATTGTTAGGGGGGGAGATTGAACTTCGAAACTATACAACGGCAGCCGGAATGAGGCTGGCAATGGAGAAAACGATACAGTAGTTGAAAAGGTAAATCGGTGCACTGATAAATGGGAAGGACGGGCCAATCGAAAAGTATAAATGAACATGACAAGTAGGCGAAAGATGGGGTGTGAAGGGCCCCGAACGTAGGCACACACACACAAAATACTGGAGCCGAAGTACCAGGAGGGGGACCAATCACAGCCATACAGTGAGACGAAGGGGCTCGCTACGCCACCGGGAAAAAGGCGACGCAGACTACAAACCTATATACAGGTGTGATCTCCGAAAAGGCATTCTAAGAATGCTCTTCGCCCGTGTTATGTGAGTAGGGAAGCTTGGTGAGATACCTTGCTCTGTTCTCAGAGAACCGGGGTTTTTTTTTTTCAAACAATCGCTTGGTATCTCACTATGGGAATGATATAGCCAACTTCCGAAACACATGCTTTCCGTAGCCACCGAACAGACCTGGCAAGAACGAAACATAACCTTTCAATTCTCCGAAGAGCCAACATTGAGAACTGCATGAGCCATAGAAGGCGCAGTGACATCCAGAAGATAAAATCTGATAAATGTATGAGGGGAAGCCCAGCTTGCCGCTGCACAAATATTCCCTACCGAAATCCCCTTGAACAATGCCCACGAGGTAGCCATACCCCTTGTTGAATGAGCCCTTAAGCCCGCTGGGGAATGAAGACCCATAGATGTATAGGCCAATTCAATCGCCTCCACCATCCAATGGGAAAGGCGCTGTGAGGAGATCAGCTTACCCTTACATTGAGTGGCCCATGAAACGAATAGCCGATCATCCTTTCTGAAGGATCATGTCTTGTTTACATAATAGCGTAACGCTCGTACAGGACACAAAGTGTACAATTTCTGCTCCTCCTCCGAAGAAAAAGGAGGGGGGTAAAAGACACGCAATTCCAAAGCAGAGCAGTTATAAGCTGAATAACTGACTTTGGGAACGAATGCCGGGTTAGGCAGAAACGTAACCTTGCTGTCATCCGGACTAAAAACCCTAACCCTAACCTGCCCGATGAACCGACAAAGCGTGTAACTCACACACTCGCTTAGCTGAGACTAAAGCAAGTAGTAAGACCGTTTTCAGAGATAGGAGCTTAATATCCACACTCTCTAGAGGTTCAAATGGGGCCCGAGTTAAAGCATTCAGAACCATGGACAAGTCCCATGACGGGACCAGATGCTTAGGTACTGGTCTCAAACGCTTCACCCCCTTCATAAAACGGCATATAAGAGGGTGCCGTCCAACTGAGACTCCCTCGAAGCCTACATGACACCCTGAAATAGCAGCCAGGTAAACTTTAATAGTAGAAAACGCTCTCCCATTGTTCATTAAGCTTTGTAAAAAGCAAAGTACATCACTCACCACGCACTGAAAAGCAATAACTCCTTTACGAGTACACCAGTCCTCAAACATATGCCATTTAAGACCATACAGTGTTGATGTTATGTTACAGTTGATGGAACTCTAGCGCTCTGGATAGTGTTTATAACCTCCTGTGGAAGCCCGAGAGCATATAAATTTAACCCTTCACGGGCCAGACCCAAAGATCGACTCGTTCCGGGTGTGGGTGAAATATCTGCCCCCCCGCTTGTGACAGCAAGTCCCGGTGCAACGGGAGCGGCCAGGGCTCTCCCTGAAGGAGCTGGACAATCTCTGCCAATCACAGCCTCCCCGGCCAACGAGGGGCTATCAGAAGGAGAGATAATCCGTTTTCTCTTACTCTTTCCATGGTGGGAGAAATTAGACTCAGCGAAGGGAATGCGTAAAGCAACACATTCGGCCACGGGTGCGCCAGGGCATCCACACCCAAAGGTGCATTTTCATCCCTGAGAGAGAAATACAGCGGACACTTTGCGTTTGCCTGCGAGGCGAAGAGATCTACGGCAGTCTTGCCGTACATCCCCCAAATCTGATCCACCACCTGCTGGTGGAGCACCCATTCTCCGTATAATGGGTTGCCTCTTGACAGAAGATCCGCCCCTACTCTTTGCTGAAGTGCGCCGCGCCCCAGACAATCAGTTTGCACGCTAGATTGTGCAATTGTAACGAATGCGTTCCCCCATCACCGTTGTGTTGTCTGTCCTGACCAGAACATTAAACCCTTCCAAGAATGGGAGAAAATGTTTCCGGGCCAGAAAGATTGCCATCAACTCCAACATATTTATGTGAAGTTTGCGAAGCTGGGGCGTCCAGCGACCATTTACCGATCTGCCCTGAAAAACAGCCCCCCAGCCCGACAGAGATGCATCCGTTGTCACTACTTTTCTCAGAGACACATCCCCCAAGGGAACCCCTGTCTGGAATAAACAGGGATCTCTCCACTGATGAAGAGCCATCACGCACTCCGCGTGTATTCTTACTCTACACAGACGTCTCGCTGCTACCCATCGCTGGAAGTCTCTCATTTTCAGCAAACCTAGCGTGACCACGGACAGCAATGAAGCCATCGTGCCCAAAAGGCGGAGACAGGTCCTGAACGATACCAAATTTCCCTTGCGAAACTGGGCCAGGCACTGATAAAACGCCTTTATCCTCCTTTCCGAGAGCATAGCGCGGTATGTCACAGAGCCATTATTGGAATTAGAAAATAACGGGAGTAATAGCCTTTCTGAGTTTCCCCCACTGGAACTCGTCTTATAGCTCTTTTCTCTAAGAGGGAGGATATTTCTGCTTCTAACAACCGAGCTGAATCCCCATTTGCTACAGATGCTATGACCCCAGGAGGTTTTACAGCGAACTGAAGCCTGTAACCCTTGGTTACAGTCGTGAGGACCCACGGATGCGTGGAACACTCTCTCCAAGCCTCTTGATAAAGAGCCAGAGAATTCAGCTGAACCGATTCCATAGATGGAGGCCTGGCGCCATCTAGTGGACAGAGAGAAGAACGGCCAGGATCTGTGTGACTCAGAGACCGATTTTTCTCTTGGTTCATTGTTATTATTTTGTTTTTGTCTCCCTGTGCCCTCGGCATTGAGCCTGGATGCGGCAGAGAATTTTTTATTTGCTTTAAAACCAGAGGCTGAAGTGCTTTGTGACAATACACTTACAACTTGACAATACAACTTGTGCTTGTACCCATCAGACCACATTCTCTTGGTGGCTGAGTATTCTGCACTTGAACTTGACGGAACATTGTGTGTTGAGGGGAAGCTGAACTGGCCTGAACACAACTTAGAACCATTTTTCCGCCCAAATGCCACATCTTCCGCTTCTTCGCGGGTCGGGGAACCGATATGGGGGGCTCGGGAGAGGACATCACAGAGAACCCTAGGTGCTGTCCCTCCCATGCAGAGATTGCGTCCTAGGTATCCCTCCTCTTTTTGTTAGAAGGGTTAGCTGACTTGGACCTTGCAGCCGCCGCTGCGAATGACTGCTTTCCCCATGGTTTAGCGTTTGAAGCAGCGGGGGGGGGGCGAGCCGCCTGCTCCGTGCTCTGGGGTTTTGCAGTCCTGGACACATTCAAAAACCTCCTGTGCTGTGCTCTTTTACGTGGCAGACAAATGTCAAACGCCTCGCCTTCCTTCTTCTGGAGGTCGCACCTCTGTCTCATCGCCGCAACGGCTGGGCCGAACAATCCACTCGAATCCACAGGAGCGTCGAGAAAATCTAACTTCTCCCTATCCCCGACACCCGATAGATTCAGCCACAGCGACCTCTCGCCTGCAACGGCAAGCGCCATGGTATGGCCGCAGCTTTGCACCGCGCCAACTTGAAGTGCATAGATTGAGATCTGTTATGTTGCAGATCTCCTCCCAGACCCCCCAGTTTGGATTGCCGGCGTCCAGCTGAGTGCCCAGCTCCTCTAACAACTCGGCTTGATAGGCCGTCAACAACGAAGTGACGTTAAGTGCCCGCACCGCCATTGCTGAGGATTTATAAATTTTTTTGGTACATGGAAGCGATGAAGCGTTCCATTTTCCCTGGGAGGGAGGGACTAGCAGATGAGAGAGTGGTTCGCCTGTTTGGATGCAGGTGGTGAGCCACTGACTGCTCTACCGTGGGAGGGTTTATTGAGCCCAAGCCCTTCCATTTGACTCACATCGAGCGACGAGTATCCCTTGACGGGCACACGATGAGAAAAGGGTTTGTCCCACGATCGCTTCATCTCTGCTACACACGCCGGCAAAGCGGGAAGCAGTTGTTTCGCCTGTGGAAGGCGAGAAGGAAGCCTTTTCCCATCATAGATGTCACGTTTAACTCCCGGATCCCCAGGAGTTACGGGCCAAGCGATGCCAAGCTTAGCTGCCACACGCTTACAAACTTCCACCAGGTCACAATCCACCACGTCGCCGCTTTGCGCGCTCACGGGCCTGGACGCTTGTGCTGCAGACAGGATAGCGTCATCTTCCTCATCATCCAGCTCCTCTCGAAGGAGGCGAGCTAACATCTCCTCATCCTCCTCCTCGTCTCCCTCCACCTCATCGCCTTCCGCAAGCAGCTGCTGGACGAAAAGCGGCGTAAACTCAGGAGACTCTGAATCCATAATATCCCCCCACGAAGAAAGATCCTGTGGGGGAGAGGGTTGGACCACCTTTGCCAAAGGAGGGACAGCGGAGAGAACCGGATCGTCTTTAGAAGATGCCGCCACTCGAAGCCTTCTTTCCAAGATCCTGGCCGGCATTACATGACAGTGCGCGCAACTCTCCACATCCGCCAGGGCGGCCTGAGCGTGTTTAACAACCATGCATGCGATACACATCGGATGCGAATCCCTGCCCGAGATCATAAGTCCACAAGCTGCCGGACACGAGTGCGAAGGGACATCCTTCCCTTTCTCCGCTGCGACCTTCGACCCCGACATGGTGAGTAGAATAATCTTAGCTCACCTTAACGCGTTAGCTAGAAAAAACTCAGTAACTTGAGAAATAAAAGAGAAATCACAAGATTGTAACTGCACTGCCTTCGCACGCGGGTCTACCTTGACGATACGTTGTGAACTGACGAAGCGCAGAACAGGTGCTAAAGGAAAATCTTCACGGTGAAGAGAACAAAATTTGCCGTTTTCGGGGATCACAGCCATATACAGTATATATGGAGGGGGTGGGCTCCTTGTCATGAGCTGTGATTGGTCCGTCCTTCGGACAGACGTGGTGTAATTGGTGCTTCCGTAATCTATCACGCCTGGGGCGTTTCCCATAGTGAGATACCGAGTGATTGTTTGAAAGAGAACCTTTTTTTTTTTGTTAATATATTTATTGAACATTTTCCGACTTAAACAAAACACACATGAATATAAACCATAATCATAATTTAAAAAAATAAATAAATACAGAATAAAAAAAATAAATAAAAAAATGGGTGAGTCAGCAAAATAAGAATAAGCAGACTTATCCTAGGCCACTAAAAAGGAAAAGAAAAATTTGATACTCAAATTAAATGGATAACCACACTAAATACATATTGGTAGTACAATACAAGTTCAAAATCTTATGCACTCACTTTGGGTAAATGAATAGGAAAACTCTTCAACAGGATAGTTGACAAATCAATCCCTAGATTATTGATATAAGGCTTCCAGACATTATAAAACTGACCCGGCTGACCATTAACTAAACATGTTAAATATTCCAATGGGATTAGTTCCATTAAAATCTTGCGCCATCCAGATATAGTCAGAGTCGTATCACTTATCTATCTCATTAATATATTTTTCCTGGCTGCAAAAAGTATTTTTGAAGATTGTAAAGTCTTTTTTCATTTGACAAAATCAAAGCTTTATCCGGGAAACCAAGGATCAACAATAGAGGATCCATAACCAACTCCTTATCAAAAATATTACTAATTTCCGATACAATCTTGGCCCAGTATATTTGTAGCTGATTACATGACCAAAGACAGTGAGTGAGAGTGCCAACTTGTGTTTTGCACTTGAGGCATAAAGGTGAAAGGGTATTGTTAAATGCATGTCTACGGTTTGGTGAAATATGCATTCTGTGTAGAATTTTAAATTGTATCGCCTTGGCACGGTTACATACTGAAATGGATTTGGCATATTTCCAAATATCACCCCATTCTTCCTCACTAATAGAAGTAGAAAGTTCCCTCTCCTAAGCAAGTCTAGTATTCAAAACTACTTGTCCCTCAAATGAAGCACTAAGAACCTTATATAACAAACTCACTGACCTCTTTCCAGGTGTTTGAAAAAGTAGTTTTTCTATAGGAGACAGACTTCAATTAGTACATAACGAGGTATCCTTCAAAGTATAGTTTCTAATCTTTAAAAAATGAAAAAAGTCCTGTTTTAATCATTTATATTTCTGTCTCAGATCCTCAAAGGACATTAGGCCTTCTTCATCAAACATATCCATAAGCCGGTTAATACCTTGATTCGCCCAAAATTTAAACCTCCCATCAAATCTGCTTGGAGAGAAGTCTGGGTTATTCACAATTGGTGTAAGAGCAGAGGTTAGTTTAGTTCTACCTTCGAAACGACAAACAGCCCTCCATGCCTTAAGTGCATTTACAGTTACAGGGTTATCACAATTATCCAATAAAGATGACATTTTTTTGATAAACAACAGATCCACAAGGGGAAGTTTTGACAATGTCTGTTCAAGGTCCAACCAAGTAGAGGAGTTATCGAGAACAACCCAATCAGAAATGTATCTTAGATGAGCAGACCATTGATATAGCTTAATATTAGGTAAGTTCAGACCTCCATTCGAACCTGGTAAATGTAGTGCAGAAAACTTCAACCCTGGTTTGTGCTTGCTCCAAATAAAGGAGCTAAGCCAGCCATTCACATCCTTTAAAACCTTTTTAGAGAACAGAATATGGATAATTTGAATTGGGTACAGAAGCTTGGGTAGGACAGTCATTTTTATAAGAGCCACCCTACCTAGCCACGAAATAGGTAGAGTGTCCCATCAGTTTAAATCTTCTCTAATTTTACTAAGTAACGGGGTTTAATTGTCTTTGAATACATTTTTTAATACAGGGCTTACAAAAATACCCAAGTATATACAGGTGCATCTCAATAAATTAGAATGTCGTGGAAAAGTTCATTTATTTCAGTAATTCAACTCAAATTGTGAAACTCGTGTATTAAATAAATTCAATGCACAATGCAGACTGAAGTAGTTTAAGTCTTTGGTTCTTTTAATTGTGATGATTTTGGCTCACATTTAACAAAAACCCACCAATTCACTATCTCAACAAATTATAATATGGTGACATGCCAATCAGCTAATCAGTTCAAAACACCTGCAAAGGTTTCCTGAGTTTTCAAAATGGTCTCTCAGTTTGGTTCTTTAGGCTACACAATCATGGGGAAGACTTCTGGTTTGACAGTTGTCCAGAAGACAATCATTGACACCCTTCACAAGGAGGGTAAGCCACAAACATTCATTACCAAAGAAGCTGGCTGTTCACAGAGTGCTGTATCCAAGCATGTTAACAGAAAGTTAATCGGAAGGAAAAGGTGTGGAAGAAAAAGATGCACAACCAACCGAGAGAACCGCAGCCTTATGAGGATTGTCAAGCAAAATCGATTCAAGAATTTGAGTGAACTTCACAAGGAATGGACTGAGGCTGGTGGTCAAGGCATCAAGAGCCACCACACACATATGTGTCAAGGAATTTGGCTACAGTTTTCGTATTCCTCTTATTTAGCCACTCCTGAACCACAGACAACATCAGAGGCGTCTTACCTGTGCTAAGGAGAAGAAGAACTGGACTGTTTTCCAGTGGTCCAAAGTCCTCTTTTCAGATGCGAGCAAGTTTTGTATTTCACTTGGAAACCAAGGTCCTAGAGTCTGGAGGGGGGTGGAGAAGATCATAGCCCAAGTTGCTTGAAGTCCAGTGTTGAGTTTGCACAGTCTGTGATGATTTGGGGTGGGGTGGGCGAGGGGGGGATGACATCTGCTGGGTTGGTCCAGTGTTTTTTGAAAACCCACCGTCACTGCAACACTGCAGCCCGTTTACTACACAAGAATTTTGGAGCCCTTCATTATGCTTCCTTCTGCTGACCATCTTTTTGAAGATGCTGATTTCATTTTTTCAGCAGGATTTGGCACCTGCCCACAATGTCAAAAGCACCAAAAGTTGTTTAAATGACCATGGTGTTGTGTGCTTGACTGGCCATCAAACTCACCAGACCTGAGTGAGAAGCAATTGAGTTAGTGTCAAGAGGAAAATGAGAAACAAGAGACCAAAAAATGCAGATGAGCTGAAGGCCACTGTCAAAGAAACCTGGCTTCCATACCACCTCAGCAGTGCCACAAACTGATCACCTCCATGCCACGCCGAATTGAGGCAGTAATTAAAGCAAAAGGAGCCCCTACCAAGTATTGAGTACATGTACAGTAAATGAACATACTTTCCAGAAGGCCAACCATTTACTAAAAATGTTTTTTTATTGGTCTTATGAAGTATCCTAATTTGTTGAGATAGTGAATTGGTGGGTTTTTGTTAAATGTGAGCCAAAATCATCACAATTAAAAGAACCAAAGACTTAAACTACTTCGTTCTGTGTGCATTGAATTTATTTAATACAGAGTATTTGAATTTATTTAATACACGAGTTTCTGAAATAAATTAACTTTTCCACGACATTCTAATTTATTGAGATGCACCTGTAAATCCTCCAGGGGATCACTTAAATGGAAATACATAAAGGGCTAATATTTGAAATTGTATTTGTAGAACCAACAGGCATAGCCTCTGACTTAGTTAAGTTGATTTTGTATCCTGAGAAAGTACTGAAAGTATTTATAATGTTTAGAAGAGATGGTACTGAAGAATCAGGATTTGAAATGAAAATGAGCACATCATCTGCACAAAGGGCACCCCTGCCTAGTCCCTCTATGTAATGAAAAACTTGCTGACCTAGAACCATTAGTAAGAACATAAGCTTTAGGTTCTTCATATAAGACTCTAACCCATCTGATAAAAGTGTCACCAAAATTATATTTCTCCAAAACAAAAAATAAATATGACCACTCAATGCGGTCAAACGCTTTCTCTGCATCGAGAGAAAGCACTAACCCATCAATCTCACGCTGCTTAAAGACTTGTATAACATTAAGAAGACATCTCATATTATTGCAAGATGAGCAGCCTCTTATAAAACCTACTTGGTCATCTTTGATAATATCTGTTATTACATTCTCCAAACGAGAAGCCAGGATTTTGGCTAACAGCTTCCTATCCGTATTTAATAAAGATATGGGTCTATATGAAGAGCAGGCTTCAGGAGATTTACCTTTTTTCAGTATAAGAGAAATATTAGCTTCTCTCAGAGATTCAGGGAGCTGCCCAATGTTAAATGAACGGTCAGAAATCTTGGTGTAATCTTCGATGACCAGCTGACCTTCAAAGACCACATTGCAAAGATTGCCCGATCTTGCAGGTTTTCATTGCACAACATCAGAAAGATCAGGACCTTCCAACCGTGCATGCTTCACAACTTCTTGTCCAGGCCCTTGTCGTTTCTAGGCTGGACTACTGCAATGCTCTGCTGGCTGGACTCCCATCAAGCACAATCAAACCATTACAAATGATTAAGAATGCAGTGGCACGACTGGTCTTCAATGAGCCCAAAAGAGCCCATGTTACACTTCTCTTTATCTCCTTGCACTGGCTACCGGTTGCGGCTCGCATCAAGTTCAAGACATTGATGCTTGCATATAGAACAGCCACAGGCTCAGCACCATCCACTCACTTCTACGAATCTACATCCCCTCCATAAGTCTGAGATCCGCTAGTGAGCAACACCTCGTGCTACCATCACAGAGAGGCTCAAAATCACTTTCCAGAACATTGCCGTTCAATCACCGTTCGGGCGGTGGGCTGGTGGAATGATCTTCCACACCTATCCTGAGTGGGGGGTCTGGGGGTAATCCCTGACAATTTTCAAGCGACAGCTTAAAACTCATCTCTTTCGAAGCTACTTGACTTCATCTTAAAAAAAAAAAAAACTTTTTCTTTCTCTCTCTTTATTTCCCTTTTCTAGCTTGTACTTATTTTAACAATGCCTAAAACTTGGTATTTCAGCACTTCCTGATTCTGTTTGCCTCTTTAAGAAGAATCACTTATGTATCCCCCAATTGTAAGTTGTTTTGGATAAAAGCGTCTGCAAAATAACTAAATGTAAAATGTAAATGGATCCCTGGGCCATATCGCTGAATCTACCTACAGCCACTTTTTTGTTCTTCTGTGCATCTCTGTAGTACAAAATGTTTTTTATTATACTAATGTCATATGATGATAACTTACCTTATCTACGTCGTATTATATTGTTTTTAATTTGAAATTTTTGGGTTCTGTGGTCAAAAAAAGCTTATAAACATACATTTTTAAATTTGACAGTATGCATTTAATAAAATTAGAAAAATGCATTTACAGAGGTAAAAAGAAAATGCCCCTGTAAATAACTTTGAGTCAAATGTCACCTCGTATTAGAAAGGCTAATTTTTTTTTTCAGAATTTTTGATTATTGATCAGAATGTGCTCCCACATTTTTTTTAATTAGGAGGACAAGTGCTCCTAAAAAGAAAAGTAAGCGTAGAGCCCTGTGTAACAGTACATTAGATCCATGCATGAGGTCTTAAAGAGGCAGCAGCCTAAATAAACCTGCTGCTGTCTCATACATTGAAGACTAACCAGTGTTATTTTACAGTTGAATAGATTATTCAGTTTCTGTAGTAATTCAGTAACTATATATTATAGTTAGACCTAACTGAAAAAAGTACTGTTAATTTAATTTGTATCTTCTTGTTTTTGTTTTTGCTATTGACTGTCATTAATTTATTTGTTCTTATTTTATTATTTACTTGTCTTTTTTAGTAAAAATAAATTAAATTCTGAGTGCATGTGATTCTTGGCTGGGGAGGGGGGCGTGGTCTACGGGAAGTAGTCCTGCCACCACAGATGGAAAAAATCCTAGAGGAACCACTGCTGTAATTGTCACTGTGGGTCTCCAATGGTTATGTGTTGCCTTCTATTGGCATGTTAAAACCACAAAATCTGAATATAATATACACGTGGTTATGGTTTTGGCTTTGGCAAGCCAACATCAAAGTTGTCCTGTCCTAATTGTAGTTTCAATAAAGATAAAGTTTTTAGTAGTAATGGTAGATTTTGATGATAATTTTGATGACTCTGTTTAACCCTTTAATGATGTTTTAGTGTAATTATGAGGAATGAAAGGAGATGTCCATTGCATGTATTCTTTTTAGGTGCAAGTGCATAGTAAAGTGAACTTTACAGAGTATTTCACCAAGGTAAAGTGAGATTCTAATCTGAAGGAATAGTACGTTAAGTTTAAAAGGCACTGAAAACTTCACCAGGAACAAGAAACTGTACCATTAATTATATAAATGAACTTTGAGAGGGTGTTTGCAATAATATGAGGGAGCAAAGGTCACTCAAATATATCTTTATGTGTGCATTTTAGTCTAACCACACCTAGCTTTAGATTGGTTTATTACCATCTTTTTGAGTTCCTGCTCAGTCTTGAAGTGAACTTCAACAGGCTTATGTTATGCTTTTATTTGTGTTTTACTACTTATATTTCTATGGTCTAGACAGTTGTTGAGCTGTTGTATGTATCTGTATTCAGTAAAATGGCAGAACCCAGCATTTCAGGGGCTCAGCATGAGTTTAACTGTTCAGTCTGTCTGAATCTACTGAAAGACGCAGTGGCCCTGACTTGTGGACACAGTTACTGTATGAGCTGCATTATAGACTACTGGGATCAGGATGATCAGAAGGAAGTCTACAGCTGCCCTCAGTGCAGACAGACCTTCACTCCAAGACCTGGTTTAGGTAAAAACACCATGCTGGCTGAAGTGCTGGCGAAACTCAAGAAGTCAAAACTACAAGCTGCTCTTCCTGCTCAGGGTTACTCTGGATCTGGAGATATGGAGTGTGATGTCTGTACTGAGGACAAAAATAAAGCCATCAAGTCCTGTCTGGTGTGTCTGGAATCTTATTGTCAAACCCATTTTGAACATCATGAAGAATTTCACTCTGGAAAGCGACACAAAATGATTGATGCCACTGGACGACTACAGGAGATGATCTGCCCTCAACATGATAAACTACTGGAGATTTTCTGTCGTACTGACCAGAACTGTGTATGTTATATGTGTATGGTGGATGAACACAAAAACCACATCACTGTATCAGCTGCTGCAGAGAGGACTGAGAAACAGGTATGAACTCAGTTATGCTGAATAATAAATGTCTCTTCATAATAGTTCTTAATAGGGACAGATAATAGTTTCTCCACTTATTTGCTCTTTTTTGAAACTGTTCTTTGTGACATTCTCTACATGGATTAATGAATTGTATGTTGACTATACTATATAGAGACATCTGGAGGAGACCCAGAGAACAAACCAGCAGAGAATCCAGGAGAGACATAAGGAGCTTGAGGAGCTGAGAAAGGCTGTAGAGTCCCACAAGGTAAGTTTTGAGCAGAAGAACAACTGCTGGCTGCTGAAGAGCTGTTTCAGACTCAGTAAGGACTCTCCTCCAGTCAGTCAGCGAGGAGCCAGTGCTGGAGCTCTTTCAGTCCCACTGAAGCCCACTGTGGAGAACAGGCTGTGAGGCAGCAGTAAGAGCTGAGTGAATGGACTGATTCTGATGCTTCTCTCTCTGTGTGTCCTAACAGCGCTCTGCACAGACAACAGTGGAGGACAGTGAGAGGATCTTTACTGAACTCATCAGCTCCATTGAGAGAAGACGCTCTGAGGTTACACAGATGATCAGAGATCAGGAAAAGGCTGTAGTGAGTCGAGCTGAAGAACAACTGAAGCGACTGGAGCAGGAGATTGAAGATCTGAGGAGGAGAAACGCTGAGCTGGAGCAGCTTTCACACACAGACCATCACATCCATTTCCTCCAGGTAACAGAGATCTGACAAACAGGAGAGTGATCTTTAGGAAGAGAAGAGCATGTTGTACAGACATTGTGTTTCAATCAAATGTTTCTGTGTCTTTAGCTGGTGTTTTTATTGTGTCTGTGTAGAGTTTCCAGTCTCTCTCTGTCCCTCCTGGATCTACAGACTCACCCAACATCACTGTCAGTTCTTGTCTCTCTTTTGATGATGTTGAAAAATCTGTATTTAATCTGAGAGAGAAACTGAATTATTTCTGCCGAGAGGAGATAGAAATGTTATCTGGTAGAGGTGAGCTTTACATTTCCTGAGATATACCATATGATATTATGTAGACAGAATGCATATGTAAAAAAAAAAGTTTCATAATTACAATTAATTGTTATTTTACTATATTTATTATAAAGTGTCTGTTGGTTTCCATAGTGAGAAACATCAACATCATTCCCACCTCTGAACCCGAGACCCGTGAGGACTTCCTCCAGTGTAAGTCTCTATAATAATACATCTACATAAAGAGACAGATTTAGTTCTTATTACATTTCATCAATCAGACTTAACTGTGCTGAACTCTACACAACAGTCTTGATTTACATGAGGCACATTTATACTGCTAATATTCAAAGATTCAACATAAAAAACACCTGTTAATTTAGTACAATTAACTAACTCAAATCAGGAATAATCACATAATAGCTAGTTTAACTTACTGGGTTAGTTTAATGTCCTGATCTGGTCTCTTCTGTCAATCACTCCTTCTATTAAATAGGTCCTGTTTTGGAAGACATGTTACTTAAAACTGACCTTTGGCTCAACTGTACATTTTGTGATAGACCTGCTAAAAAGAAAGGGAAAATAAATAGAAAACGTGAATCAAATTTTCAATTAAAAAAACTGAATTCTGCTGGTCAACTCCAAACACACACAGACACACTAACATGTTGATACTTTGATGTTGATAACAGTGGGGCAGATGTTGGGAACTAAATGTAATAAACCTCTGGTGTTTTATTTTTACATTTGAAAGTCATGTATTACTTGATAGATGCATATTGTGTGTTTTATCTTTATCAGATTCCCGTCAGCTCACTTTGGATCCAAATACAGTGAATAAAAACCTGTTACTGTCTGAAGAGAACAGAGTGATTAAATACACTCGTGAGGAACAGCCATATGCTGATCATCCAGACAGATTTGATGGTCTTCCTCAGGTGTTGTGTAGAGAGAGAGTGTGTGGACGCTGTTACTGGGAGGTGGAGTGGAGTGGTTGGGTGGGTATATCAGTGTCATATAAGAGCATCAGCAGGAAGGGATGGGGAAAGGAGTGTGAGTTTGGGTGTAATGATCAGTGCTGGAGTTTGTACTGCTCTGACTCCAGCTGCTCATTCTGGCACAATAACAAACAAACTAAACTCCCTAGAGTCTCCAGCTCCTCTAGAATAGGAGTGTATGTGGATCACAGTGCAGGAACTCTGTCCTTCTACAGCGTCTCTGACACAATGACCCTCATTCACAGCGTCCACACCACATTCACTCAGCCTCTCTATGCTGGATTTTGGGCTAACAAATTTTTCACAGGACTAATGTTTTTCTTTTCAAAAGCGACACTCTGTGATCTAACAATATAAATAGAACAGACTTTCTACAAATAAATATTTTGGGATTGTATTCCCTACATTAATTTTTCAAAAAATGACAAGAAAGGTTGCCAGATTGCATAGAATGTCTCTGTAGACCCTTGAAGAGAGTTTCAAGAGAGCATGATCTTTTTAATCCAATGAAGGAAAGTAGGGGGGAGGGGGTCTTTCCATTTAAGCAGTATTAATCTTCTGGCAAGTAGTGTGCAAAAGGCCAACATTTGACAATCATTGCTACTTATGCTAATGTTTTGTGCTGAAACACCAAATATAGCAATAAAAGGAGATGTGTCTATTGGCAAACCTATTATTTCTGAAAATACATTAAAAAATGTTTTGAATTTTGACATTTTTTCTTATGTTTACTCCAAATATTATCAATACAATATTAATTGATTTATTCACTGATGTTATTGATCACTTGCAATGATGATTATTATTTGTAATTTATGAAATTGTCTTTTAAATGGAAACAAATGCATTAAAATTCATTGTGATAAATAACGTCACATCCATTTGTGTCTGTCATAATCTTATTCTCTTGGTTTCAGCAATTTCTGGAAATCCCTTACATAAACAAATGACCTCCAATTATTATTATTAAAACAGATGGAGTGCACACAGTTTTTACGCAATGGAATTAAAACTTAAATTAAAGATGATTTAACATTAGGCTACATTTACTGAGTGAGAATGAGGATCTGCAAGGTCAGTCTCTTTCTTTAAGCACTAGCCTACATTATACAAACCCTAAGCACTACAGAACCATAAACACTCAACTTATTTGTATATCTATATCCAGTGTTGGGAAGGTTACTTTGGAAATGTAATAGGTTACAGATTACAACAAGTTACCATGTTTAAAATGTTATAAGTAGTGTAACTATTTCAATTACTTTATTGAAGTAATGTAACTAATTACTTTTGATTACTTTTCTAAATTTCTAATGTTTTCAAATGTTAATCATTTTGAAACATTTAAAGCAGGCAGAGTTTAACCTTACAGTAGTAACGCTGATTACTGTCAGACTTTCAAAATCCTTTACTTGAATTAAGATTATAGGCTAATTTAATTTTAAAGTGCTACCAACATCTTTTTTTTACTTTGAGTTCATTCTGAGGTTAGATTTAAAATCATAACAAGATATAGTTTATTTTTTGCCAGTAAAATCCTTGCATAGCTATGCAGGAAACAGGAATCGATGCCGTGGAAAAAAAACGAATTTTCAAAATTCAAGCATATACAGTGGTGTGAATAGGTTTTTGCCCCCTTCCTGTGTTTTAAATTTTTTGCATATTGTCACACTTAAAAGATTCAGATCAAACAAATATTAATATTACACAAAGATAATGCAAATAAATACAAAATTGCAGTTTTTAAATGATGATTTCATTTAAGTGAAAAAAGCTGTCCAAACCTACGTGGACCTACGTGAAAAATTAATTGCCCCTCCTATTAAATCATGAAAGAACTGCAATTAAACACATTATTTTAGAAAGCTGAGTTAAATTTCACTAGCCACACCCAGGCCTGATTTCTGCCACACCTGTTCACAATCAAGAAATCTCTAAATAGAGCTGTATGACAAAGTGAAGCATGCTTAAAGAGCAACACATCACGCGATCTAAAGAAATCAAGAACAGATGAGAATCAAAACAGATGACATGTATCAGTCTAGAAAGGATTATAAAGCCATTTCTAAGACATTGGGACTCCAGCGAACCACGGTCAGAACCAATATCCACAAATGGAGAAAGCTTGGAACAAATGGTGAACCTTCCCAGGAGTTGCCAGCCAAACAAAATTACTCCAAGAGCACAACGACGACTCATCCGAGAGGTCATAAAAGAACCCAGAACAACGTTTAAAGAACTGCAGGCCTCACTTGCCTTAATTAAGGTCAGTGTTCATGATTCAAATATAAGAAAGAGACTGGGCAAAAACGGTATCCATGGGAGTGTTCCAAGGAAAAATCCATTGCTGACCAAAAATAACACAAAGGCTCATCTCTTATTTGCCAAAAATATCTTGATTATCCCCAAGACTTTGGGCAAATATTCTGTGGACTGATGAGACAAAAAGTTGAACTTTTTGGAAGGTGTGTGTCCTGTTACATCTGGCTTAAAACCAACACAGCATTTCATAAAAAGAACATCATACCAACAGTCAAACATGGTAGTGTGACGGTCTGGGGCTGCTTTGCAGCTTCAGGACCTGGACAACTTGCCATAATTGACGGAACCATGAATTCTGCACTCTATCAGGAAATCCTGAAGGAGAATGTCCGGCCATCAAGTTGTGGACCTCAAGCTCAAGCGCAATTGGGGTTCTGCAGAGGGCAAGTGATCCAAAAACCAGCAAGTCCACCTAATGAAGGGCCTTTTTCAAGAATAAACTAAATAAAGGTTTGGGAGTGGCAAGTCAAAGTCGGATTATCGATTGATGAGAGATTAAAACCGTCCATCATGGCTCGAAAACCATCCAATGTGGCGGAATTAAAACAATCTGCAAAGAAGGGGGCCAAAAATTCCTCCACAGCGATCTGAAAGGGTAAGACTCATTGCCCGTTATCGCAACGCTTGCCGCGTGTTAGAAAGCGTGGCAACAACAGTTACGTAGAAGTTAGGGGGCAATACTTTTTCACGTAGGGCCAGATAGGTTTGAACAGCTTTTTTCCCTTAAATGAAATCATAATTTAAAAACTGCATTTAGTATTTACTTGCATTATCTTTGCGTAATATTAAAATTTGTTTGATGATCTGAATCTTTTAAGTGTGACAAATATGAAAAAAATTTAAAAACAGGAAGGAGGCAAAAACCTTTTCACACCACTGTACCTAAAACCAAATAGGAGATAAAACAGTTATTATATAAACACGTGTCCTGCTCTGTGTCCTAAACTCCTGAAACATCGGTGTCTCATATTTTATAGCAGCCAATGCAATTTAGGAAAGAAATCAATCAAATCTGTATGCAAAAATATTCAGATGTAACCCCCTTTATTAACATTTTCATAAGTATCTGTAATTTATATACACATTTTTTTTCTCAGTAACTGTAACAGATTACAGTTACATTTATTCTGTATTTATATTACGTAATTCCTAACTACTCACCACTGTCTATATCACGAGAAAAAATGAACACAAAAAACACTGAGCAACAGCTTTCCTGTAGCTGTAACAGTAGATCATGATGGTTTGAACTAATAAAAAATATATACCGTGAATGCAATGCAAGTCGGTTTGTGCAAAAGTGACTGCCAAAATGCATAAATGTAAATATATAACTCACATTTAAAGTGTCGCACATTCACAAAGAACAACGTTAAAGGCTTCAGATATTTGATAATGCTGTGGCGAAAGAAGAGGATGGGCGTTACAATCAGCATAAACTGATTTTTTAATATACAATATAAAAATATTTCCATGCATCATTAACTGTTGAGTTTCTGTATAAGACTGCCATGTAGTGGTCGTGTTCATTATATGTCTACCACATTTAAATACTTTTTTTACATGCTTTTTTACATTTTCAATGCCACAAGAACAAGAAGTATTACATATTCACATTATCATATTAACATTAGCTGCCGGAGAAAAAAGAAAGTAAGAAAATTACATAAATTCCAATGCTTTCAGAGCAGATATTTTCAGCACTTTTTTTGTTTTTTGTTTGTTCCAACTGAGATTTACATATAATTTAAAGTAATTTATAAAATTTGAAAAATTGCTTTACATTGAGCCCCACTTCTTCTTATGTATATGTAATTTTCCTAACAAAATAAACAAATGTATAATATGGTGTTCTTTACAATTCAAAGTTTGATTCTCTGTATAAAAAAAGCACATCAAACATACACATTTCTATCATACACTCCAGGTTTCTATTAATAGGCGATAGAATACCACATCCTTCCAAAAAACAGATGCAAAATTGTTTATTTTTCTTGACCACAAAATTAATTGAGCTTAAATCTTTCCAAAACATGCTTAGCATGATCAATTCTATGAAGTATTTTGTAAGACACTTCCTTAATTTTGTTATGGATACAAAACTTATTTGGCAGTTTCCATGCTTTAACCCAAGAGATATTACCAAATAAAAAATCTTGCTGCAGGTAAGGACACAGAACAAAGAGCATTCCTTATAATCTTGCTTCACTCTTGTTTTAAAACATCAACATTTTCAAAAGTAACATCACACTCTTTGGAATCACATCAAGAACAATAGCAAATTCTCTTGGTTTAACTGGTATTTGGAATTGAGAAATTTGAGCCATGGGAATGAACTAATTGTCTTACTAAAACAATACCTTCACTGAACCAAGTATGACAGAATAAAGATTTGTTTTTAAATAATATGTCCATGTTATTCCATATGAAATAATTGTGGGGTGAATAATTGTGCTTATACACCAATTTCCATGCTAGCAGGGCTTGTCTGAGAAAACATGCCAATTTAACAGGAATTTTGTCAACAGAAAAATTACATTTCAACAAAAAGTCTATGCCTCCCAGAGTATTAAATATATAATTAACCAATTTCAATGACTTTCTCTATTCTTCATAAACTCTATTAACCATTTAATTTTGAAAGTGTCATATTATAATCTAAGACCTCAAGTCCCCCTTGCTCTTTTGGAATACAAATGACTTCTTCTTCTTTTTTTTTTAAATAATATGTTTTTTTTCTCCAGATAAAGTTAAAAAGAATCTGATCTAGATCTCTAATAATCTTATGAGGCACACATTTGCCCAAGTACTCCTCGCTGCAGACTGTAGCGCGGTGACGTCGAGCATTTCGACATCACGCACGTGCCGGACGTAATGCTTGTCTTTAGAACGCATGCGCCGGACGTACCGTGATATTAATACCGGATGTTTTTAATATTTACGTGTTCGGTAACAAAGAGGAATTCGGTGGCATCATTTGCTCTCGTTTCAGAATCAGGAAACGTTTCAGTTCAGAGAAATTGAAACTAACCTGCTATCGAATTGTTGTGAATGTCTCTCTAAGATACCTGTGAGTCCGTGCAGTAAAATGGCAGAATCCAGTGTTTCTTTGGCTCAGGATCAGTTCAGTTGTTCAGTCTGTCTGGATCTACTGAAGGATCCAGTGACAATCCCCTGTGGACACAGCTACTGTATGAACTGCATCACAGACTGCTGGAATCAAGATGATCAGAAGGGAGTTTACAGCTGCCCTCAGTGCAGACAGACCTTCACTCCAAGACCTGTTTTAGGTAAAAACACCATGCTGGATGAAGTGGTGGAGAAATTAAAGAAAACAAAGCTACAATCTGCTCTTCCTGCTCAGTGTTACTCTGGATCTGGAGATATGGAGTGTGATGTCTGTACTGGGGACAAAAATAAGGCCATCAAGTCCTGTCTGGTGTGTCTGGAATCTTATATGCAACCGCATTTGTAAGCATCATGATAATTTGCACTCTGTAAAGGCGACACAAAAATGACGATGCCACTGGACGACTAGCAGGGATATCTGCCCTCAGCCATATAAACTACTGTGAGAGGTTTCTTCGTACTGACCAGAGCTGTGTAAATGTTATTGTGTGTGGTGGATGAACACAAACACCACATCACGGGTATCAGCTGCTGCAGATGAGTACTGAGAAACAGTTATGAACTCAGTTATGCTGACTAATAAAGACAGCCTTCATAACCACTTAATAGCACAAAATTGGAAGATAACCTTGTTATGAAAAAGTGTTGGCCCCCCTCCTGTTTTTAATTTTTTTTGCATATTTGTCACACTTAAAAGATTTAGATCATCAAACAAATTTTAATATTAGACAAAGATAGCCTGAGTAAATACAAACTGCAGTTTTTAAATTATTTTATTAAAGGAAAAAAGCTGTCCAAACATACCTGGCCCTACATGAAAAATTAATTGACCCCTAACGTGAATAACGGTTTGCCACGCTTTGCAGCAACACGGCAATCCAGCGGTTTGCGAGTCGGACTGCACTGAAAAAAAATTTTTCTTTCCACAACATCGCTGTGGGGGAATTTTGTCCCACTCTTCTTTGCAGAATTTTTTTAATTCAGCCACATTGGAGGGTTTTTTGAGCATGAATGGACTGTTTAAGCGTCTCAATAGGATTTAAGTCCGGACTTTGTTTTGGCCACTCCAAAACCTTAATTTCGTTTTTCCTTGAGCCATTCAGAGGTGGACTTGCTGGTGTGTTTGGGATCATTGTCCTGCTGCATAACCCAAGTGCGCTTGATCTTGAGGTCACAAACTGATGGCCGGACATTCTCCTTCAGGATTTTCTGATAGATTGCAGAATTCATGGTTCCGTCAATTATGGCAAGTTGTCCAGGTCTTGAAGCTGCAAAGCAGCCCCAGACCATTACACTACGACCACTATGTTTGACTGTTGGTATGATGTCTTTTTATGAAATGCTGTGTTGGTTTACGCCAGATGTAATGGGACACACACCTTCCAAAAAGTTCATGTTTTGTCTCATTAGTCCACAGAATATTTGCCCAAAAGTATTGGGGATAATTAAGATATTTTTTGGCAAATGAGAGACTAGCCTTTGTGTTCTTTTTGGTCAGCATTGGCTTTTGCCTTGGAACTCTCCCATAGATGCGTTTTTTGCCCAGTCTCTTTCTTATCGTTGGATCATGAACACTGATCTTAATTGAGGCAAGTGAGGCCTGCCATTCTTTAGATGTTGTTCTGGGTTCTTTTATGACTTTTTGGATGAGTCGTCGTTGTGCTCTTGGAGTAATTTCGGTTGGTCGGCAACTCCTGGGATGGTTCACCATTGTTCCAAGTTTTCTCTATTTGTGGATAATGGCTTTGACCATGGTTTGCTGGAGTCCCAAAGACTTAGAAATGGTTTTATAATCCTTTCCAGACTGATACATGTCAACTGTTTTGATTCTCATCTGTTCTTGAATTTCTTTAGATCGCGGCATAATGTGTTGCTATTTAAGCATGCTTCACTTTGTCAGACAGGTTCTATTTAAGTGATTTCTTGATTCAACAGGCCTGGGCGTATCAGGCCTGGATGTTGTAGTGAAATTGAACTCCGCTTTCAAAATAATGTGGTTTTAACATTGCAGTTCGTTCATGATTTAACAGATGGTGCAATAATTATTCACGTAGGGCCACTAGTTTGAACAGCTTTTTTTCCCTTACTCAATACCATCAAAACTGCATACACACAAACTAAACTTCATGTGGATTTACTTGCATTATCTTTGTGTAATATTTAAATTAGTTTGATGATCTGAAACATTAAAGTGTGACAAACACGCATAAAAAAAAAGAAATCAGGAAGGGGGCCAATACTTTTTCACACCACTGTATATATTTTTAAACAGTTCTTACTTGGGACATATCATATAGTTTCTCCACTTATTTACTCTTTTTTGAAACTGTTCTTTGTGACATTCTCTACAAGGATTAATTAATTGTATGTTGACTATACTATATAGAGACATCTGGAGGAGACCCAGAGAACAAACCAGCAGAGAATCCAGGAGAGACAGAAGGAGCTTGAGGAGCTGAGAAAGGCTGTAGAGTCCCACAAGGTGAGTTTTGAGCAGAAGAACAACTGCTGGCTGCTGAAGAGCTGTTTCAGACTCAGTAAGGACTCTCCTCCAGTCAGTCAGTGAGGAGTCAGTGCTGGAGCTCTTTCAGTCCCACTGAAGCCCACTGTGGAGAACAGGCTGTGTGAGGCAGCAGTAAGAGCTGAGTGATTGACTGATTCTGATGCTTCTCTCTCTTGTGTCATACAGCGCTCTGCAGAGACAGCAGTGCATTACAGTGAGAGGATCTTTACTGAGCTCATCCGCTCCATTGAGAGCAGCCGCTCTGAGCTGTTACGGCTGATCAGAGATCAGGAAAAGGCTGCAGTGAGTCGAGCTGAAGAACAACTGAAGCGACTGGAGCAGGAGATTGAAGATCTGAGGAGGAGAAACTCTGAGCTGGAGCAGCTTTCACACACAGACCATCACATCCATTTCCTCCAGGTAACAGAGATCTGACAAACAGGACAGTGGTCTTTAGGAAGGGAAGAGCATGTTGTACAGACATTGTGTTTCAATCAAATGTTTCTGTGTCTTTAGCTGGTGTTTTTATTGTGTCTGTGTAGAGTTTCCAGTCTCTCTCTGTCCCTCCTGGATCTACAGACTCACCCAACATCACTGTCAGTTCTCGTCTCACTTTTGATGATGTTGAAAAATCTGTATTTAATCTGAGAGAGAAACTAAAGTATTTCTGCCGAGAGGAGATAGAAATGTTATCTGGTAGAGGTGAGCTTTACATTTCCTGAGATATATCATATCATGTAGAAAGAATGCATACGTAAATAAAAAATGTTTTATAATTACAATTAATTGTTATTTTACTATATTTACTATAAAATGTCTGTTGGTTTCCATAGTGAGAAACATCAACATCATTCCCACCTCTGAACCCGAGACCCGTGAGGACTTCCTCCAGTGTAAGTCTCTATAATAATACATCTACATAAAGAGACAGATTTAGTTCTTATTACATTTCATCAATCAGACTTAACTGTGCTGAACTCTACACAACAGTCTTGATTTACATGAGGCACATTTATACTGCTAATATTCAAAGATTCAACATAAAAAACACCTGTTAATTTAGTACAATTAACTAACTCAAATCAGGAATAATCACATAATAGCTAGTTTAACTTACTGGGTTAGTTTAATGTCCTGATCTGGTCACTTCTGTTAATCACTCACTGCTAGGTCCTGTTTTGGCAGAGACATGTGACTTAAAAATGACCTTTGGCTCAACTGTACTGTACATTTTATGATAGAGCTGCTAAGAAGAAAGGGAAAATAAATAGAAAATGTAAATCAACATTTCACTTAAAAAAATTTAACTAATTACTGCTGGTAAACGTCAAACACATACAGACACACCAACATGTTGATGTTATAATGTTGATAACAGTGAGGCAGATGTTGTGAACCTAAGGCCTGGTTTCTCAGACAGGGTTTAGGTTAAGCCAGGATTAGGCAATAGTTCAATTAGAACATTTAAGTAAGCAATAAGGTACTCGAGGCCATGCTGTATCGTGAATAAAGCCACGATGTATTCACAATACAGCACGGCCTCGAGTACCTTATTGCTTTTATAAAACGGTTACCACACAATAAAAAATATTAAAACCAAAAATGTATCTAATGAAATGTAACCTTTTTGAAGCAAGTTCGTAAAAATGCTGTCCTTCCGCTAAAAAAGTAGTCCCTGACAGCAACAGTAAACGGCAAGAGAATGTTCCGAACATGCCTCATCTAATGCTTAAATAAAAACAGAGACTAGGAGCTCTTATCATCCGCTGTGTAATTTATTGTTTTAACACCATATATGATATTTTCTCACACACATACATCTGCTTATCTCTCAGCATGAGAAAACGTCTGTTTTCTGTCATTTATTTTAAAACAGACCGATTCACGGCACAGCGTGAGTTTGCAAGCATCATTACAGTGTAAATTGATGGACATACAGAACCATACCTGAAACAGAAAACTAATAAATACAGTAATATTCCCTTCTTACTTTGGAAACTGTGGGCTTCCATACAGACGCACACACATCAACATATCTCCGCATGAGAAACGTTTGTTAGGCGGGGTAGGGCGTAGTCTTAAAATTAAAGAAGAAAGATCTCTCTTGGCAGGTCTTCCAGCCTGTTCTATCAAACCTTTACAATTAATCCAGAACGCGGCAGCAAGATTCATTTTTAATGAGCCAAAAAAATGCACGTCACACCTCTGTTTATGAATTTGCACAGGCTACCGATAGCTGCTCGCATAAAATTCAAGGCATTAATGTTTTCCTACAAAACCACCACTGGCTCTGCATCCATTTACCTAGATTCATTACTTCAGAGTTATGTGCCCTCTAGAAGCTTGCGTTCTGCAAGTGAACAACGCATTATTGTGCCATCTCAAAGAGGCACAAAATCACTTTCACAGACTCCTGGTGGAATGCCCTGCCCCTCAGCTTCTGTAGCAGCTGAGTTCCCCCCCCTTAGCCATCTTCAAGAATCGCTAAAAACACATCGTTCCATCTTTATTTGACCCTCTAACTTTAGCACTCTTTATTCTAATTCTATTCTTTTAAAAATAAAAAACGTGCCCCTGTAGACTTCACCTTATTCATTTACTGCTTGTTTTTCTTAAAAACAAAAAAAAAACTACCTATGTTTCTAATCGTTTTGTATTCTATTTATTTGATTTTATTTATTATACATTACACAGCAAAAAAGGCCTCTAACACCACTTGCTCTATTCTTTTTCTATTCTATCTGTTTCCTTTTTATTTATTGTATAATTAAATATAAACAACCTTGCTACGTGTACTGGGTTAAGCTAACTGAGACTTGTTATAGCACTTGCATCATATCATTGCCTCTTTTGTTGTGATTTTGATTGCTTCCATTGGCCGCATTTGTAAAGTCGCTTTGGATAAAGGTCTGTTAACGTACTAAATGTTACTGAAAGATGCAACATAACACCAGCAGGGATCACTCATACTCCATTAAATAAATAACAAACAGTTAATTTTGCCGAAAGGCATAATACACGAAACAGTTTTAATGCTATATTATTGAATGTTTATGTTGCTAAGGGTTGCTCAGTGATACCAAACACTATAGAATACCTTAAAGGGACTTTGGTGATACACAGAACCGTTGGGTGAAGCGGTCATAGCCGTGCTGTATCGTGAATAAAACACAGCTGCTGACCAATCAGAATCGAGGAATGGAACGAAACACTTTTAAAGTAATTTTTATAAACATGCCTTAGAAAAATCATTACTGGTGTGCATTTTGAGACAACATAAAGTCACTGATATATTTTAAGATCAGTTAGTGCAAGTTTCTTTTAGTTGATACAGCTCAGACATGCATTTTAGTCTGGGATTAGGTTTAAGCCTGGTCCGTGAAACCGGAAGATAAAGTAATAAACCTCCGGTGTTTTATTTTTATGTTTGAAAGTCATGTATTACTTGATAAATTGTGTTTTATCTTCATCAGATTCCTGTCCGCTAACTTTGGATCCAAATACAGTGAATAAAAACCTGTTACTGTCTGAAGAGAACAGAGTGATTGAATACAATCGTGAAGAACTGACATATCCTGATCATCCAGACAGATTTGATGTGTGTCGTCAGGTGTTGTGTAGAGAGTGTGTGTGTGGACGCTGTTACTGGGAGGTTGAGTGGAGTGGTTGGGTGGGTATATCAGTGTCATATAAGAGCATCAGCAGGAAGGGATGGGGAAAGGAGTGTGAGTTTGGGTGTAATGATCATATTCTCTGCGAGTTTGTAACCTGCTCTGACTTCCAGCTCCAGCTGCTCATTCTCCTGGGCACATACAAACAAACAAACTCCCTGTAGGTCTCCAGCTCCCTAGAATAGGAGTGTATATGGATACAGTGCAGGAACTTCTGTCCTTCTACAGCGTTCTCTACACAATGACCCCTCATTCCCACAACATCTTTCCCCTAACCACAATTCACTCGCCTCTCTAGCTTGGGTTTTGGGCTAAACAAATTTTTCCCACACCACAAGGACTAATGTTTTTTCTTTTTTCACAGCGACAACATTAATACAACTCTGTATCTAAACAATATAAAAATAGGTACAACCCAAAGACTTCAGACTTTCTACAAATAATATAGTAAAAGATACTCTGAAGATATCATAAACCACTATTTTGACTTTATTTCTTATGTTTTTTCACCACCTCCCTACTCAACCTCCCAAATATTATCAATACAGTATTAATTGATTTATTTACTGATTTTATTGATCACATGCATATGCTTATTATGTATGAAATTGTCTTTTTAATTGAATTAAGTGTATTTAAATGAACTGTGTTAAATAACATTACAATCCTTCCATTTTTGTGGTCTGCATAGATCTTATTATTCTCTTGGTTTTCACATCACATCACATCAGCAATTTCTTTCGTGGATATACAAATCCCCCATCCCGAGTCTTACATAAACAAATGACCTCTAATTATCATTTTTAAAACAGAGGGAGTGCACTTCTAAACTTTCTAATTTCATTTTTCTAAACTCAATAGATTAAAACTTAAATAAAAGATGATTTGTAACATTACTTTGATCAAGTGAGCATGAGAATCTGCAAGGTCAGTCTTATTTTTTAAGCACTGGCCTACATTATACAAACACTAAGCACTACAGAACCAACACTCAACCACATATTGGTATGTCTCACTGAGAGAAAAATAATACCAAGAACACTGAGCAACAGCTTTCCTGTAGTTGTAACAGTAGATCATGGTGTTAGTGACACAAAAGTCCTGGGTTTGAATTGATAAAATGTATACCATGAATGCAATGCAAGCCAGTTTGAGCCAAAGTGTCTGCCAAATGCATAAATGCAAATGTAAACATACCATCTCACATTTAAAGGGTCTCTCTAGGTCACAAAGAATGTAAAAGGCTTTCAGATAGTTTGATAATCCTGTGGAAAAACCAGATTATGAGCGTTACCAAATCACACATAAACACAGATTTTTAAATATACAATAATGAAAAGATTTCCATGTATCATCTTCATTATACATTGTTCTGTAGTGAGTTTCTTCTGCTATAAGACCTTCACTGCTGCCATCTCTAGTTGGTCGTGTTCGAATATGACTTTACTTGATGATTTTTACTCTTTGAGTGTCTTGTTTTTGACTTTTAGTCTGACTTGTCTGCTGACTGTACTAGTTACACTTCGTGACTGACTACTTTTTGTTGAACTTTGTGTGCTCTAGAAACCCTTCTTTATTACTCTGCCCAAATTGTCACGTTTTAGGACCAGGGACCGTTGTTTCATGCAAGTTCAGAGAAATGAACTAACTGCTATCTGAATTGTTGGAATGCTCTCCTAACCCTAACCCCTTGTGGAGTCCGCTGCAGTAAAATGGGCAGAATTCCCACTCCAGTAATTCTTGGCTCAGATTCGTTGTCGTGGTAAAGTTTTTTCAGTCCTGGTCTGTATCACTGAAGTCCATGGCCAAATGGTGGACAACAAACAGTTCCTTAAGGCAACTCAATAAATTAAATTGTTCGGTTTGTAAAAGTTAAAATTTATTTTTATTTAAGATTGTCAGTAATCTCAAAACTCAATTGGAAAACTGGTGTATTAAAATAAATTCAATGCACCCACAGACCACAACCGACTGAGTAAGTTTAAAGATAAGATCTTTTTGGTTTCTTCTTTTAAATTGTGATGATGTTGGCTCCCATTTGAATACAAAAAAAACAACCCACGCCAAACCCCACCAATATTTCACTATCGCCGCAACGCAAAGCTCGCAATTTGCACTATCGCACACCCAACAAATTAGAAATGTGACCAGATGCCAATCAAACCTAATCAAACTCAAAACAAAAACACCTCACGAGGGGTTTTTTCCTGAGCCTTCAAAAATGGTCTCTCAGTTTGGTTTTCATAGAGAGAGTCAGGCTGCTACACAAAGCATGGGGAAGAATTACTGATCCTGCAGTTGTCCGAAGACAATCATTGACAAACCACCTTCACAAGGATGGTAAGGGGAGGCCACAAACATTTCATTGCCAGAGAAGCTGGCTGTTTCACAAAAAGAGTGCTAGTGTATCCAAGCATTCACCGAAAGTTGTTTTGAAGTGGAAAGGAAAAAAAAGTGTGGAAGGAAAACGATTATGTGCAAGCAACAACCCCCAAGTCCAGAGAGAGAACCGTCCCCGCCAATCAACCCACCCCGCAGCCCGAAGACCTATGGAGTATATAGGGGTCCCGCAAAAATTCGTTAAAATTTGAAGTGAGAAGTCAATCACAAGATATCAATAGGCGCCCCCCACATAATAGAAAACACAAAACCAGACGTCGTGTCCCAAGGAATTTTGGGGGGTTGCCTACCAGGGGTTGTCCGCGTCAATTCCCCCCTTGTTTAACGAAGAGAACCGGGGAACAGAAAAGACCACCAACTTACAACTTTCTTGAAAAACAAAACAAAAACCCAAAGCCACAGAGAACAACGTCTCGAGGCGTCGTTAACCCACCTGTGCTAATCACGGTAATATAAACCAACTTTTGACTGTTGCCCATTAGTGGGTCCAAATTCCTCTTTTTTCTATTCAGAATAAAGTCCTCTTTTTTCAGGCTGAATCAGCAAAGTTTTTGTATTTCATTCATTTATTTGTATTTCATTTGGAAAACCAAGGTCCTAGAGTCTGGAGGAAGGGTGGAGAAGCCTCATAGCCCAAGTTGCTTGAAGTCCAGTGTTAAGTTTCCCACAGTCTGTGATGATTTGGGGTGCATATGTCATCTGCTGGTGTTGGTCCATTACGTTTTTTTGAAAACCAACGTCACTACTGATAGGCAGCGCACCCATTTTACCGCCAAGGAATTTTGGAGCAGTTCATGCTTCCTTCTGCTGACCAGCTCTTTGAAGATGCTGGATTTTTTCCAGCAGGATTTGGCACCTGCCCTTACTGCCAAAAGCACCAAAAGTTGGTTAAATGACCATGGTGTTTTGTGCTTGACTGGCCAGCAAACTCACCAGAAACTGAGCCCCATAGAGAATCTATGGAAAATGAGAAACAAGAGACCAAAAAATGCAGATGAGCTGAAGGCCACTGTCAAAGAAACCTGGGCTTCCATACCACCTCAGCAGTGCCACAAACTGATCACCTCCATGCCACGTCCGAATTGAGGCAGTAATTAAAGCAAATGGAGCCCCTAGCAAGTATTGAGTACATGTACAGTATATTAACATACTTTCCAGAAGGCCAACCATTCACTAAAATTTTTTTTTTAATGGTCTTATGAAGTATTCTAATTGGTTCAGATAGTGAATTGGTGGTTTTGTTTTTTGTTAAATGTGAGCCAAAATCATCACATTAAAAGAACCAAAGACTTAAACTATACTTCAGTCTGTGTGCATTGAATTTATTTAATACACGAGTTTCACAATTTGAGTTATAAAAACATTTATGAACTTTTCCATGACATTCTAATTATTGAGATGCACCTGTAGAACTGTATTAACAGGTCTTGCTGGGGATCAGGATGGATCAGAAGAGATTCGACATCTGCTGCCCTCAGTGCAGACAGACCGTCAGTCCAAGACCTGCTTTAGCTAGAAACATCATGCTGGCTGAAGTGGTGGAGAAACTCAAGAAGTCAAAAGTACAAGCTGCTCTTCCTGCTCAGTGTTATGCTGAACCTGGAGATGTGGAGTGTGACATCTGTACTGGGAGAAAATATAAAGCCATCAAGTCCTGTCTGGTGTGTCTGCTGGAAATCTCTTACTGTCAAATAACATGAGTACGTGAAGACCATGACGGTTTTTAGTAAAAACAAGTAAAAACACCATTTAATTGGACGCCACAGGATGACGGCAGGAGCTGATCTGCCCCTCAACTAAGAAACTACTGGACTTTACTGTCGGGACAGATCATCACTGTGTATGTTATATGTGGATGTTTGATGAACACAAAAACCACGAGACTGTTCCAGCTACAGCAGAGAGGACTGAGAAACAGGTACAAACTGATATTATACCATATCCCGAAAGATAGCTATTTACTTGTTTTTAGCATGCAATATGATTCAGATTCATGATTATTTGTTAATCCTACAGAGACAATTGGGTGAGATTCAAAGAAAATTCCATCAAGAATACAGGAAGAGACGAATGAGCTTGAGAAGCTGAGAGAGGCGATAAGTCTTACATGGTGAGTTTTTGAGAACACCTGCTTGCGGGCTGCTGAAGAAACTGTTTAAGTAAAAGACTCAGTAGGACTCTCTCCTCCAGTCAGTCAGCGAGGAGCCAGTGCTGGAGCTCTTTCAGTCCCACTGAAGCCCACTGTGGGGAACAGGCTGTGTGAGGCAGCAGTAAGGCTGATGATACACGGGGCAACTTTTTGTGCAATTTTGCCGGGTAACTTTTTGAGCAATGTTGCTTGGGCACTTTCCCATTGAGAATGGGTAACAAATTTTTATCTGGATACTTTAGATCGGTTGTGAGGACAGTGAGAGGATCTTTACTGATCTGATCCACTCCATTGAGAGAAGCCGCTCTGAGATGATGCAGATGATCAGAGAACGGGAAAAGGCTGCAGTGAGTCGAGCTGAAGGACAAATGGAGCGACTGGAGCAGGAGATTGAAGATCTGAGGAGGAGAAACGCTGAGCTGGAGCAGCTTTCACACACAGACCATCACATCCATTTCTTCCAGGTAACAGAGAGCTGACAAACAGGACAGTGGTCTTTAGGAAAGGAAAAAGCATGTTGTACAGACATTGTGTTTCTATCAAATGTTTCTGTGTCTTTAGCTGGTGTTTTTATTGTGTCTGTGTAGAGTTTCCAGTCTCTGTCCCTCCTGGATCTACAGACTCACCCAAAATCACTGTCAGTTCTCGTCTCACTTTTGATGATGTTGGTAAATCTGTCTCATCTGAGAGAGAAACTGGAGCATTTCTGCAGAGAGGAGATAGAAATGTTGTCTGGTAGAGGTAAGCTTAAAATTTCCTGACATGTTTCATATGATGTCATGTAGAAAAATAGATAATGGATATTAAAATGAATGTTTTTAGATTTAATTTCAATTTCATTTCTAATTATTTGATATTATTTTACAATATTGACAATACAAATGTCTGCTGGTTTACATAGTAAGAAACATTAAGATCAACAACCTCTGAACCCAAGACCCACGAGGGGTTCCTCCAGTGTAAGTCCCTACAATCACACATGTACATAAAGAGACAGACTTTAGTCCTTATTAAATACAACACACTACTGTAGTTAAAATAAATCTTTAAAATATTCATACATTTATATATTAAGCATTTTTTTAACTGTGTTTTTATTAAACTTTGTATAAACATATCAATTTACACATAGCATAGCATTTTAATATATTAATACACAAATAACATATATTAAGCATTTTTAGCTAAACTTTACTGTCTGTGATCAAGCAGTTAAAAGATCTCTAAGAAGACATTTTCAACAGAACTAAAAAACTATTAAAAAAAGTTAAAGAGTTTTACAAAGGGTTCTCGATGCCACAATAAATTAACTTTTGTTGTTATTTGAACTGAAGTTTGTCTTGGCAGTGTGTGTACACATCCACCTTATAATGATAAAAATCTTTCTCATATCAAGCCATTCTCAGATTCTTGGCAGTGTGACGTCACACTGGCAGGCCCCTCCCACGATTGTTGATTGACACTATAGCTTTGCACATCACAGACCCGCCCTGAGTGATCTGTCATCAGTCCGCCGTTGTTTCAACACCGGAGCAGTTGTAGACAAGAATGGCTCCTAAGCGATTGAGGTGTTCTGTTTTTGGATGTAATAATGAACATAGCAGTCGTCATTTCCTCCCGACACATATCTGAGCCTACTTTGTTTTTGAAGGGAATGCGCCCCCGATCTACCTTAATGCGTTTATGTTTGCGCGAATCATTCGTGATCTAGCTTCACCTACAGAAGTGAGTATAAGTTTATTTTATGAATCTTTGCAAATTGCCTTTCCTAAAATGTGCTAGGTGGCCAGTTCATGATGAATGCGGGCTTAACGTTTACAGTCCCTCTCTCATCAAGAGCGGCTGCTCGAACCCGGAAGTGCTGGCGGAGCTTACATTTTTAATAGAGTCTCACCTTATTTTTTTTCAGGGGTAATTTTCTTTTATTACACACACGCATACGTCATACTTTATGTATGTATGCATTTTTATAAAAATGACATATTAGCATTTAAAAACATTATTCCAATATACAGCTTGGTAATTTATTGTAGACTCATTCAGTTATCGTTTCACAAATCGTAGGTTGCGATAATTTTCATTTTCTGTTTGTGATATTAAAAATAATGTAAAAATAACTTCGGGGCATTTTATATGAAATGTACTTTAATCACAAGATTCAAAATAAACGTTTACTCCAAAGTCAAGAACACGTGCATCATCATTTTTCAATATGAAAACTAAAACATTTCAATAAAACACAAACAAACAGCAGCATAATTTTAAAAGTAAGAATCAAAATGTACACAATAATTAAATTGAATTTTATAAAATGAACAATTCACTCTTGGGCACATTTTGTTATGACAATCCTACAAAAATAACTCCCCTGAACACAAGATGAAATATGAAGGGCACTCTGGAAACTTCTGTTTCAGGAAATTGTTGAGGGCCTTTTCCTTGTTGTTTTCCAAGAAGTACTGGAAAACAACAAAAAATAAGAATGTTCTCCCTGTAAATGGCACAAAAAAAAACCTTCCTTGTTCCTCCTTGTTCCTTCTTTTAACAACTATAAATCACAAAGAGACACACCAATAACTGGTTGCAAAAATGTATAGTATAGCCTAAAATAAATAAGTACACAGGTAAACTATTATGCAATAATAAATTGTGAGTACATACATTAAACAAACAACTCAAGATATTCATACCTCCACAGACAACTGCATGTTGAAGTGGATTTGAAGAATACTTTTTAATTTGACCAGTTTGGCTGGCTTAAACATGCTGGTCAAGCAGAAAATAGCTGGTAATTGCTGTAACACTTGTTGCACTGCTGCAGCTCAGGTAATGTGTCAACTCTCTGAATCTTTATATGTCTCTACAAGAGATGAAGCCACACAATTATCTCAATGATGACAAATTGGATTAAAATAACTAAACTACAAGGTAATATTAACACACAAACAATGCATATAACAGAGGGAATTAAAGCAAACTATTTATTTTTATGAATAATAAACGTCTTCAAAACCACAAGGCCCATTTACAGCATGCATCCGAAAATTAATCTAAACATCCACAGAAAAAAGTGATATACTATAAAGTATGACAAAAAATTCAAGCTTCAATATAAGATACTAAAGATGCCAGCACCCATTAGTACTTGGAAGATAGAATGCTTATAAATGCGCAGCTGGGAGGTGAGCGGAGCTCATTAGCCTTAAAGGAACATGCAAGAAATGGCTTTTGCTGTTAAACGTTGTAAATACCCTGCCTGTCAAAGAGCTGTTTTTGACTGGGTAAAAAGGGTGTTGTTTTACACTACCATTGAGAAATTTTAACCGAAGTATGCTATAGATTTTTCATTAAGACCCTAAAGAATCATATCAACTTGTGGAAAATGGACATCCGATGTCCCCTTTAAAGCCCAGATTATGGTTTAATGAAAGGTTCATCATTTGGTTTTGGGAGTCCCCAACAACAGGTTGACATGCATGCAAGGTGAAAAAACTTTTTCATTGTCTTATAATATGCATTTATCTTTATATTTTTGCCTTACTTGCTCACGACTCCCAAAAAGACTCCCAAACAATTCGCTCAACGATTCATTTTTCCAAACCCCTCCTTTGCGTGACGCTAATCTGCGGTGATTGGTCCGATTGGTCTCATTTTCATTTCATCATGCCTGTAATGCTTGATAAAGCAGTGTTTGTGAGCACAGTGCTGCATTGTGTACAGCATTACCGGGGAAACAGCTATTTTACCGCTCCAAAAGCAGCACCTAGTGGCAAAGAATGAATTAGCATTTTCATTCAGACCAATGCGAAAAGACCAACAAGTGGCAATATGCTAATGTTTCATGTTGAGGTCAACATGAAATGGCTTGGGATTCGTTTTAAAAATGACTCTTTTCAGTGAGTCAGAGTCGACTCTTTCTTTTGAGAGACAATAACTTTATACACGGTGCACTTTCAGATTTAAAACTTTGCAGGATGTTTTCATTCACTTAGAGCTGTGTTACACACTGCATGAAAGGTACTTTTCAAAAATCCATAATAGGGGCACTTTAATTTATAACACTTTTCACAACCATCTATAAGAGAGTATGTTGATAACCGGATGGCACGTTTTTTTTTTTTCTTCTAATATGTCTAACAGAACTGGTGCTTTCAATCAATACATATGTTAAAACCTCAATAGAAATAAATCATGTTTGTGTTTTTGATGAGTGAAGGCATGGCATACTTGATAGATGCATATTAATGTTTTAGCTTTATCATATTCCCGTCACTCACTTTTTGATCCAAAATACAGTGAATAAAACCTGGAAAGAATCCGAAAAAATGTCCCCTCACTAAATACGAATCACAAGCTTAAGTGTTTGAAATACATGAGGCTGATTTTTTTTATAAATGCTTTTATAGGCCGATAACGAGAGTGACTCGTCACGGAGCAGCACCCCACATCCTCTTGTTACCACTGTTTGAAGAATTTATCTCAGATCGGCAGTGAGTTTTTGGCGGCAATTTTTCTTGAAGATAATTCTTCAAAACAGTCAAGAGATGTGGTGCTTGCTGCTTCAAGGTCTGTCTCAACTTATCTGTTGTATAAGCCCATCAAAATCAGTCTGTATTTTACTACCCTTCAGCATGTGCTTCTGATTAAGTGGAGGGTCCATTTTTTTATATTCTTTACCTAAGCTAAAGTCGCCTGAAGAACGCTGCTCCCTGAACCCCATTGCCCTCTTCTGGAGACTCCAGAAGGTGGCTGGAAACTAATGGTTCCTGATGGTTTTTAACAACCTAATTCTTCCCTTAATTTCTTTTTTGCAGTTAACATGATGATTCTTTTCTTCTCCACCAACCACTCTCCACACACCCCCCGTTTTTTTTTTTTCTGACCCTGCTGACCCAATGAGCGTTATGTTGTCAAATGGCCACGCCTTAGCTTTGCAATTTCTGTATTGCATTAGTTTTGAATTTGTCATGGGCATTTAATAGTTTTTGACTTTTCAGTCAAATCTCTTTTTTTTGTTGTTGCTCATTTTATCTGTAAAAGAAAACCTGCTTAATAATTATGCTCACCTGAATATAATGCGTTTTTCACTTCCAGCCTTCATGGACAATTATATATCACTTATAAATGATTAAATACAAAATTATTAGTATTATTAAAAATTGATGTGGTTCGGATTTGGTCAAATGTGCTTGGGAGAAAAATATAATCAGAATAACTTGCATAATAATAATTATGCACACGTATTTTTCCTAATTTTATAGGCTACAGTTGATTAATTACAGTGTCTCAGAAAATTATTACTTAAGCACGTTATCTTTTCCATTGCTATTAAGTTTAATTTATAGACAGCATTTTTGTTTATTATTAGAATATATTTTGAGTATTTTTACACCTCTGTACTCGCCTCATATTGTCTGTGTGTGCTACATTTTAAACTGATGTCGCCAGAGGGCGCGCAAAGACAAAAATGTATATATTTATTGAGCATTTTACTCTCCCATTCGCACGAGCTTGAACGTGAACGGGTTATATGCCTATATTAGCTGGTATACGTTACAAATGAAACATTCTGAAGTCTTCACGCATTGACCAGAAACACAACTAGCTACCAGAAAAAAAGGTTCACTACTTTAAATATATTCATAAACAGCTAATTTAAACAAAAGAGCAAGTTGTTTTTGTAGATTTTATTTAATGTTCTTTTGATAACGAGTATAAAGTCGTAACACTATTTTTTATTGCGCGACTTGATCACGGTACGGCGCGCTGCCGTGTCTTGTCCTCAGTGGCTCGCAGCGCGTCGCGCCCCCCCCCCGCCCCCCAAAACCGAATACGAGAGTGCGCGCGAGAAATGCAGCGCGAGACACACACCGAGCAGCCCCGATAAACCCCGCCGAATCCACGCGCACGGGAAAAAAGACACTGGGAAAAAGCAGCAGACGCCTGAGAAAGGAGTGACAGGAAAGTCCACCGCCGACGGTAAGAGTCTTTCACTCTTTTAGTAGATTAAATAAACACTCTGCCTCAGTTACATGAGGAATTATTTCTAGTTGGAGCGTCTCTGATAAATAAGAGCAGCTTCCATTTGGAGACACGGTAGTGAACCGGTGCAATATCGAACTCAAGTGCACTTGCAGCACGTCTTTCAGCGGGTGAATGGAGTAATGTATCTGAGCTTATTTGATTTCTGAGATGCACATAAAGATTTCAATAAATCAGCCACGGAATTCACGAGTGGAGAGGGGCGTGTTCTGCGCGTGCATGCCGACGCTTTCGTGCTGTTTATAATTATTTTAATGCGCAAATTTGAATGAAAATTGCTCATAAGATGAATAAGGCGTAATGGATAATGCGTGTTTTCTTAGGCGCAAATGTATAAGTTTATTATAGATGTTCAGAGTCATGTTTTGTATGGGGTAGTAGTAATGGTTTTGGTCGTGTTTCCAAAGTAAATGCTGCTTTTTACTGTTTACACAGACGCGGATTTATGTCTTTTGTCAGAGCTGGCACACATTTTGCAGCACTGTCTAACTGGTGCACACGCGTGCGCGCACACTCACCCACCCACCCACACACGCACGCACGCACACACAGCCTACACAGATATTACGAAGCTTATAAATAGAAGCTTATAAACACACGATAAATCCTTATAATTAATGAATACTGTTTGTACACATGTTTTCTTTACCCTTTGTGATGCTATACAGTGTCAAAGAGTCAGTTTCTTAACTCTGTCACTTACTAATGTAAAGTGAACAGGGTTTAGTTTTCTCTCTATATCAACGCGCCTTTTATGATAGTATTTCTTTTCTTAGTTTATGATTATTTCAAGCTACAGACGTAATTGCCTGCTCCTTTGTCTCTGCAGAGCACATGCGCATTGCGCGTAGGGTGTGGATGGACAACTGATGCTTTTACCTCCTGTATCTCTCACATTGTCTACTAATGATCTGTTTTTTAACGCACAACTGTATTTATGATTTGAATATTATTTTCTGCAGCGGTGTTTATCAATATTGCGTTTGTTGAGGAATCTATTTGACATTTCACGGCGATGCCGCAGACAATGAACCGAGTGAGGGAGGGAAAAAAAATCCCCGCACACTGAAATCACACCGTGCAAAACGTCTCCGCCCAAATGTCGTTTTTTTGCGTCTGGATGAGAGCCGATATTATGGGACGGAGGTGAGTTTGAGAGAAGGAGCGGGCGGTGTGATGAGCGAGATGCTTCATGATCCACGCGTTCACACGCACCAATAAACCGCTGCTTGAATGAGTCACGCGTTTCAACCTGGAAACATCAAACCACACTGAGAACTGAGCGCTGATTTGGCCTAAACATGGAGGTATCCGTTTACCAAATTGTTGAATTTTAAACGTTTAAAACACTAGAATAGTTAGGTGTTACCACAATCAAAAAATGTATAGTGTAAAAACAAATTCAAACATATTGGCTATTGATTATTGATCTTCCGTGAACTGGATTGATGACATACAAAATTGTTATAATGGTTGCTGCATTATGGAAATAGCATCTCTCAGAGAGAGTGATAGGGATAAATGAATATACATCAATTCAGGTCTTATTTATTTGTCCAGTGCATTTGGTATAATGCAGAAGAGCCTGAAGGCAACTCGTGCAGAAGCCACTCAGCCACCAAAAACATTACTAACCCTGCATGAGTGAGTGCCAACATTTACAGATCTGCACCTTTGGCTCTGAGCGCTCATGAGTTGAATTAGCAATAATCTTGATTAAATGTGTATTTTAGAATTTGAGATTCTCTGTATACTAGGTCACCCATGGAACAAGAAGAGCAGTCAGGTGATTCATGTCCATGCGAGACGCCCAGTTTCAAGCCCAGCTGGAGTTTTTTGTGTTGCAATAGCAGAGGAGAGCAGGACTCAGGAGGAAGCAGTGAGAGTGAGAAAGACCTTCATTGTCTGTTGGGTAGTTCATGATTGCAGATTTTACAGTCTGAATCAGTGCACATCAGTCTAGTTTCAGCCAAAGAGTTGAGAAAGAATGGATTTTCATTTTTGAGCTTCTTTTTTTTTTTTGCATTGTAGAAGGAGAGGAAACATTAGAAGGAACAGTAGAACTGTAGAAGGAAACAGGCATGTGATCAGCTAAAGCAGTGGTTCTCAAACTTTTTTGGTCGTGCCCCCCTTTAAACCTATAAAAAAAATCTGCCCCCCCTTCCTGAATCCCCATCCCACCTCAGACTACCAAATACTTTCACTAAACATTATGAAAAATTTATGTTTTTTTAATTAAAAAAAACCTACAGGGAAAAAAACACCTGCATCACTTGAAACATTGAAAAATAGCATGGAGAAAATAACTGTTATTATTATTATTCTCTCTGTTATTTATTTAAAATTATTGTGGGTTTTCAGCTGTCGCTCAGGTAGGACACACACAGGCGTTACTCCTCACCAACGACATTAAAACCGTGTCTACACCAGACGCGAGCGGCAAAATACAGTAGAACCCATTATAATCAGTGACACTGTGTACACTGCGACACGACCCGCCAAATCCCAGACAATAAACTGATGCCTTGTTCCATTTATGACATACTGACACAAAGTTTAAATGATTTGCAATGGTCGCGTCCAGTGTAAAGCTGTTGCAGCGCAACTGTAGCGTATAGACACGGTGAGTGGTGAGTGAAGCCGAGAGCAAGATATGCCTCATCATATTTTCTCGAAACGAAGCTGGGAATTAAATCTATAGTTAAAATGAGATTACAAAAATCTAGTATCACATAATTTATTTAGCTTTTAAATGACCAGCACCTGCTTGGGTCTGTGCGACTTCATCTATGGCTGTTCTCTTCCCTTTACAAACCGATCAATCTCCCATTCTAAGTTACATCCTTTGTCTGTTTACTGTTTTATTTCTTTTCTTTTTCTGCTGATGGCCCGCCCCCCCACCCATTCATACTCGGGAACAAATAAGACAAAAAATAGGACAAACACCTGTTTTGTTTGCCCATTCAATTACACAATAACAATAATAATGGGTTATTATTATTCTTTGATAATACATTACAATAATGTGTATTTTTATTATTTAAATATAGAAATCAAGCAATAAAGACATCTTTACTATGTAATAATAATAAACAATAGTCTTTGTACTGTAAAATAAAAACATAAAATAATAATTTAAAAAGTATTTATTAATAACAATAATGTTGACAACAGATTTATAATTGTTTCTGATTAGAAATTTGGGAAGATAAGCATGTTGCCTTTTTAAATGCATATTTTAAGCAACCTGATCTCATGACGAAAATGACAAGATGCGAAATACGTACCAATGAGTACATATCACTGCAGTTTCCAACAGAAATGAACACTCGAAGCGGTAAAACAGCGAGCACTTGTAATCGTTTTTGTACACAGTTATGATTACAACTCCATATGTTTCGCTTTCCGGATGTAACAAGCTTGCTCGGAAGCTCAGCCAGCACAGAATTGGACTTAGGATGCGGAAACCTGGGGTACGAATCCCGTCAAAATCATGACTCACAATGAAAGAGCTGAAAGATGAGAGATCAAAAACAAGCTAAAACATCATGCTTGCGAATGCGTTTTTGTGTCACATTCGCTTTTGTTCATACTATTGAGTAGGGTTAAGTGTAGTGCAGATGGTACATTATTTTAAAAACGTCACGGAGCATTAGAATTATAGCGCCACTCAATGGACATTTCAAGTCACATAAAACTTACCATATGTACGTTCATCTGTTCCGGGGAACAAAACCGTATACTCATTTAGCACCACTCAGTGGACATTTCACATCGAATGTGTCACTACGTATTTTGCATCTTGCGATAAAATTCCCACAGGTACGTTTTCGTCATGAGCTCACCCCCCCCCCCCCCCCCACCCCCCCCCCCCCCCCCCCCCCCCCCCACCCCCCCCCCCCCCCCCCCCCCCCCCCCCCCCCCCCCCCCCCCCCCCCTGGCTTCGTTTTAAGTGACCCAAACTTTCAGAGATGAAGTTTGTGTGAAGCAGCATTTACTGTGAACCGAGCCACTCCAGGTCTCTGAATCTTGAGCTGCTCACAAGTAAATAAACACAGTGCCATGTTTCCCTCTGAAACACACAGTAGCCAATTATTGGCCAGCTAGCAAGTTTCACCATATATACTTGCCAACACTGTTTTTTTCTCGTGTTTGGTGCTTGCCTGTGTTTATTTTGGACTCTGGCTGAAATGAAGTAAATGTACTTGAAAACGCAGCACAGTTCATACTTCAGGTCGGAAAATACGGAAATATACCAAATATGTATGTTGTGATGCTCTACCTCAAATGTGCCACAAATCGACCAAGGCAATGCTCTAAAATCTAATACTGAATTTGGTGCACCAGGTGCTTTCATCTGAAAATTTTTAGATGGCTGTGATCACAGTTTTCAGTGTTTGTCAGAAGAAGAGTGGGATAGACATGAAAGCAAGAGAGAGACAGGAAGGAGTCAGTGAGACAGGATGGCACTGACAGTGGCAGCTCAGCCAAGCAGAGCTTTTGAGTGTGCGTGTGTGTGTTTGTTTGAGGAAGATCATTGAAAGGGACAGATAACTCAAGAACATCTGAGACGTTCCCAAATTAGAGATGCATTCTAAATCACTGTTATTTCTGGACTTGTCACTTAACTTAAAAAAATAAATAATTTCAGTCTACGTACCCATTCTGTCACACCGTTGTTAACTACTTCAGATTAGTGGAGTTTAGATTTTTTTATTATTTGATGTTTTCCTCAGGCAGCCTTAGTTGTGCTGGCAGAACTTGATAAGTTTTAGTGTCAGTCACTAGTCAGGTTCTGTCCCATCATGCTTTGCGGTCTGTGTGCACTGTGTGGAAAGTGATTGGTGGCTTTATGTGGAGCAGTAGAACTGAGCCTGATATTGTTTCACTTTTACATTTTTACAAAGCAAATATTAAGCTTTCTGAACAATTTGTTGGCTTTTAAAATTATTTATGGCTACATACACATTGCAGCTAAATTCGGTTGTCATTTCACCTTTTAGTGCTTAACTTTCAGAAATTTAAGTGACAACTGAATTGACTCCTGAAAAATGCAGGTAGTGACAACTCTACACAGTGTGTACAGAATCGAACTGATCAACTAGTTGTTAATGATGTATTTAAATGTGTTTGTTTCAGAGTTGTGTCTTTCCTGTATGTGCTGTGAAATAAATTACAGGGTTTTGTCTCATTAGTGTTGCCAGATCTTTATAAAAAAAAAACAACAACAACAAATAAGAACTTACATCCAAATGCGTTATTTTGGAAATAAACCACATACCAAAATATAGTGATCTGCACCTGCCTATTTTATTAACTCCATAAACTGTATAGCTTTATGAGTCAAGCCCAAAGAAGATGCTTAATAATACGTGGACATGGCAACCCTTCAAGAGCGCCGCGCAAAGCAGACTTCCAAACATAACATGATGGCTCTGTTGACGGTGGTTTAGTTGAAATCTGTTGGATTAAAATTTTAAATTTTTGGAGTTGCAATGCTTTTGCAGGTTGTTTGCTGTTTTTTCACATTATTATAATTTTTTTTATTTTTTTTTTACAATATACAGCCGTTAGTTGTGAATTCTTGAGAATTAAAGGGACAGTTCTCCCCAAAAAGCTACATTTTGTGTGAAAATGTTTCTGTGGAATGCTAAAGATTTTGCAAAATGTACTGTATAATACTATATACATACAAAACAACACTGGATCCTATTGACTTTGTATGTATAAAACAGTTGAAACATTCTTAAAAATATCTTACATCAACACTCACGATGCAGGGTAACTTCATGTGTTAATTTATTTCTATGATTATGTGTTAATTACCTATGGATAAGCAGCAGCTCAGATTCCTCGATTCTGATATTGTGTGTGTCATCATGGAATCTCTCTCTGGGTTGCCATGACGATGACGATGACCTGAAGGAAGTGTAAGAATGAGCCAGAATGGCAGCTCTCCTATGGTTCCTACGGCAACAGCCAATCAAAGGCCAGACCCCCACTGACCCCACCTGCCTGTTACAGTCCCTTGGAGAGAGATACACACAAAACACAGCAATAGTGCTGGATGAGAGCATTGAACAGGCTAAATCTGACAATGACCAAAAGACATACATAAATGACATCAAATAATAATACATGTCAGCTGTTAGAGAGTGATAAATGTAGTCTGGTATCACTGTTTTTACAGTATAGAACCTTGTGAAAGTACAGACAGGAGTGAGGGCATATTTAAAAAAAACACTTGTGTTGTGTTCAGGACATCGACTATATAATCAAGGCCTAATGAACAATGCAGTCGCCTCTTGTTTAGACAGCAAGTTTCCCACAAGAATGAAAACATTAAACTGTGTGGATTTGTATGTGTCCGTTTATTTTTCCTGGTGATGTGTGAATTATGTTTAGACTAAGCCTAAATCTCAGATATTTAAAACAATAATATAAGTATTTTCTTGCTGAAGCTTCATGAAGTGAGATATGAAATCTTAAGTTAATACATAAAAAAAAAAACAGATATATGTGCCATAAAAATGTCTAGTAAAAATATGTGGGCGTTTCTTCAACTATGAGCATATTTATGTCCCAAAGGCTGATTTTTTATTAAAGATTTCAACTTTCTTATAAGTTCTTGGAAATATTTTATCATGCCTTTTTTTGCTATTTTTGAAATGTGTTCTATGCATTGGTTTGATTGTTTTACCTTTATCCCAAAGCCGGACATTTAATCTTAAAATATTAAAATCAATCATAAAATATTATTACAATTTTTAAAACTATGACAATCTAAATAAAGCCTGAAATGTATTGTGTAGAAATAATTTATATTGACTATCCCTTGGTTGTATCATTTCGATCACAACCAACATTTTTGTCACTAATAGGATTAGAATTAGAGTTTTCAAAAGTCAGCATACTTGTTTTATGAAGGAATGATTAATTTTTAAAATTAAGATTAGGTTATTAAGATATTTGAAGAAAGATCAACAAATATAAATTAAGAATGGAGAATTTCAGCAATTTTCAGTTAAGCTCGTTTTGTAAAATTGCACAAAAAATATAAAAATGTTATTTTAATGTATATACAGTATGTATACTTTAATGCATATAGTATATTATACATAAATTAGCTGTAGAAAGACAAATGATTCTACCATTTTTATTCCAAAAATGTCCACAACATCATATTATCAAACACAATACAAAATTTGAGATGCAATGGAAATTACATTTGTTGGTTATGGAAAATAACAGAATTCTTCTGTAATGCCTGTATATTGACATTGTTATAGTTGACAAATTAAAAGTGGCACTGGCAATAGTTAAAGAAACACCCATAAGTGTGCTGTACATTTAATTCGTTACGTTTATATAGAGCTTTTCAAAGCGCTTTACATTGTGAGAGGGGGATCTCTTCAGCCACCACCATTGTGCAGCATCCACCTGGATGATGCGACGGCAGCCATAGTGCGCCAGAACGCCCACCACACACCAGCTTATTGGTGGAGAGGAGACAGAGTGATGAAGCCAATCAGTAGATATGAGGTCAGGCCATGATGTTCAGACGCCAATGGGCAAATTTGGCCAGGATGCCGTGGGTCACACCTCTACTCTTTTCAAAGACATCCTGGGATTTTTAATGACCACAGAGAGTCAGGACTTCAGTTTAACATTTAGCCTATATGTATGTTCAAGTGTGGAAGCTCACGTCTCATTATATCAAGCATCTGTCAGTTACACGATTTATGGATGTTTGTACTTGAAGGACATGACACAATCAAATCTCCTACTATCCTGAAACACACATAGATACAAGGCTGCAGTTCAGGGTGAGGTTTAGGGATGGTGTGTGTGTAACTATCTCCGACTGGCTCCAGTGAGGGTGTTTTTAGGAGTCATGACAGCCTTAAATAAACACACACACACACTCAAAGTCAAAGTGCATTTTACCATCAGTGAGCAGCTAAACAGTCATCAGAATAATGCGGAGTCTACACTACTGAAGAAAGAATCTCAAGGCCTTTCGCAATCTCAAAATCATGTGCGCGAGCATGATTTTGTCTGCCAGTGGTGTTTATGTTCCGTCGCTGTTGTTTTCATTAGAGCAATTTCCATCCTGAGAGATGGCAGTGTGTGTGTAGGATGAAGGTTTTTACCAGGTCAAAGTTTTCACAGTTCTCAAGACACTGTCCAAATGAGTTAGTAAACTACCTCAGCACTTCCAGATACTCTTGTTGAAACACTCAGGGATTTTGGAGTAAACCAATGTCTTCTTTGCTCTCTTTCTCTCTCTGTCTGTCCATTTGAACTCTATCTATCTTAGTACTGGTTGTGAGACAGTTTTATTGCATTTGTGTTCATTTAAAATCTTCCCTCACTCTACTCTTTATGTTCCTGAAGTAGATGTTTCTGAGACTAAGTTAAATGGACTGCGATACACACACACACTCAAGGTCCTGATACTTTCTTCACATTCAACAAAATAACCCTAAAATAAAAACAATACAATATGAATAGTCAAGGCACATTCTTGTCATACAAGGTTTATCTTACATTTTTAGACTCAATAAACTGGAAGCTCACCAGTTATTCCAGTTATTGGGGGTTTGAACAGATGTTTGTCTGTTGTTGCTTGTAAAGCTCTATATAAATTAAACTCAACCCAACTGCATCGTCATTAACAGCTGCTTTCGTAGGATTTTAAAATGGCAGCACATTTAGTCAAGATACACATTTTTTAGTTCGTTAACTGTCTGTCTAGTTCAGTGTTGGTAAGATTTTAAGGGCAGTTTGAGTCTTATGCTCTCATGCACATTTATTTGATGAATAATAAACTAAAAAACAAACTATATTGTGAAATTTTATGATGATTTATTGTAACTTTTTTATTTTAATGTATTTAAACATATGTAATTAATAATTTAATTTGTTCCTTATGGCAAAGATGAATTTTAAATCTTCAGTGCCACAAGAAATCATTTTTAATTTGCTGCTCAAGAAACATTTCTTATTATTATCAGTATTGAAAACAGTTGTGCTGCTTGATAGTTTTATGGACACGACAGTTTTTAAAGTTATTTGATGAATAGAAATTTAAAAGAACAGAATTTATTCAACTGATTTTTAAATGTATATTTTATATTAAATTGAAAAATTATATTGACATTTATAATATTTTTTAACAATGTTAATTGCCATCATTTGTCAATATAATGTGTCCTTGCTGAATAAAAGTATTCATTTGTGTTATTATTATTCAGTTGTACTGACCACAAACTTTTGAATGGTAGTAAACTAGCAGAATGAGTAAATGACGTTTTGTAGGATCCTAACAGAACACTTTATTCATGAAACTCAGCGATATTTGCCTGCTGCAATTGGTGTCACTATTAACTTAAATTTTATAGGTGATTTTTGTGTACATTTTCTGCTGATAATAGCAGCAATAATTTATGATGGAGAAGAGCTCTTTAACAAGACACCCAGACGTGCAGTGGGGTCAAGCACACTTTAAAAGAGCCAAATAAAGTGCTTGAATAAAGTATGGCAGATTGTAGTAGTCTGCCTTATCCTCCACACCCTAGCATTTAGAAGTGGCCAATAAGATGGGGATTTACAGCCTGCAAATGGTGTTCATCACCAATTTTGTGGCCAATTTCACACTGTTACCTAACTTGCATAATTGCTTTAGTGAATTATGCGCTGAAAGAATGCAATTAAAGTGCTTTTAGCAGGTGCAATTCATCTTTCCCGTTTTGATTTTAGTTCCATAGTGTGCAGTTAATGGTTCTGTGATTGTTAATAAGAGTCTAAAACATGTTCACTGATCAGGAAGAATCAGGAAGGAAGAGTGCTCACTGGACACACACAGTTATGGCCAAAAAAACAACTTTTTCTTTTGTTTGTTTTGTTTTTGTGTGGGAAGTTTAGAAATTAAACAAAAGAATAATTACCTGGAGTGACTCTTTCTGTCAACAGTCACACTGTCTGTCATCCTGAAACCACATCTACCATTTGGCCCTTAACTCCTGATCTGTGTTAACAAGAATAATCAATAAAACAAACACAGTCACAATTATCATCATATGACTCATCACTGCATATTTACTCTTCACATTATCTTGACCCATCAAACGAAAAACAGGAGCTTCTGGTTTCTCTGTCTGCTCAGTGTTCTGGAGTTATTCATTAGCCTGAGCTGCTGTTTACGTAGAGGCCTGAGCCCTGGCCAACAATGTGCTAGTGTGTATGTTTTGTTTGAGTATGTCTCTAGGGTTATGAACTTGTGTGTGTATGTGTGTATTTGAGTTTGGAGGACAGATCTAAAGTTATTAGTGTGTGTGGGTTATTACGGTGACGCATTGCTGCCACACACATATTTTTTCCCCACTCAATTATGTCACAATAACGAGATGTTATGTCGTTTTAATGAAATTTTTTCTCATTAAAACGACATCTTTTCTCGTAATAACGAGATGTTTTCTCGTTAAAACGACATTTTTTCTCATAAAAACGAGATATGTCATAAAAACGATATAATTATCTCTTAAAACAACATCTTTTCTCGTTAAAACAACATCTTTTCTCGTAATAAGGACATATTATGTCGTAAAAACGATATGTTTTCCGTTATTATAGAAATATGGTAGGCTATATGTGAGCGCGCTGCTGTCGCCACAGTCTGACATAAACAAGGATCTGCATGCTGCTGAAATTATTGAAATACATTGTTTTAAATGTATTTTAATGAAATGGATTTAATTGTAGCGGCATGTTTATTAGGATTAATCTCCAATCTGTCTACAATATAGTGATATCCAATAACTGCACTGACCCATGACTCTTTTAGGCTATGATCAGATCAAAACTGGGCTTAATATTTCTTTATTTGAATGACTGAAGTTTGATTTAACAACAAATCGAAATACGAACAAAAAGAAATAAAGAGATTTTCTAATAGGCTAATCATAATAATAATAATAATAATTATTATATTATATTGCGTTCTGGTTTGCAACAGCAAACGAAAATTAAGTCTAGATTTTTCTTAGGCCTATTTTTGTTCATGGGTAAACAAATGAGCTTATGCTTTAATTTTTTTTTTCACATGCGTGGGCAGCTTTGATACTTTAGTCTGATTATATATTAATTATGTATTAGTGATTATATATTAGGCTATTAAATGATATCTTTAGCTGAATCAACGCATTGCATCGCGTTCTTCTTATGGGAATACAGATGAGCTCAGACGGGAAAGACTGTACAGTACATCTTGTTGGATTTAGGCTAAACGAATTAAACACAAATTTATTTTCGATTGTTTTATTTAAGTAGACCTTTAGACATAAGGTGCGCCAGAAAGTGATCCCTGTTATTTTACAAAAGCAATTTGTAACGTTTTGTTGTTATTATGGAAGTATAGAAAATAAAGCAGACATTTCTTTCCTCTGTTATCACAATGTAGCCTAAGGCAGGGTTTCTCAACCTTTTGCCTACTGCGACCCACTTTTTTTTGTATGCCAGTCATACGACCCACTAAGGCTGGAAATAAATAAATAACTGAAATGCCTCTTTAGACCTAGGCAACACCGTATATATGCTTATTATAATTAATTTCACAAAAACTTTCAATAATTAGACAGACTATGAGGCAAACTGATTTATTTATTTTTACTCACGTTAATGTGACATTTGAGACTGCCACTCTGAAATGATGATATCCAGATGCGGTGGAATTCGGGAAAGGGTGAATCCAGTGAATCCATATTTAACATAGTCTGGGTTGTACTTGCGTTGTTTACATTTTGCTGCCTTTGAAGTGGAAGGAGTTTCTGAATCGTCTGCTTTTTTTCTTTTAAAAAACGTATATGCATTTTGTCAAGCTAACAGGCCGTGGCTGTGTATAGTAGGTCTGGCATAGCAATGCATTGCAATCTCCTGCGCCGTCGTTACCAAGCAACGGGGTAAATAGCTGCTAGCGTGTGTAACTTTACGTAAAGAGAGTAGGACCTTGTCCAATAAGAGACGTTCGCGGCAGCGATAAATTATTGTGATAGGACAGTTTAGAAACAGTGTTAGAAAGTTACGGCAATAATACGATTACATTCGAAAATACGATTCGTTGGAGGTCACTGTTTCAATGAGCCTTTTGTGAAGTGCACTTACTGTGCCAGTGTAACACCGAGAACACAGAGAAAGTCTCACGACCCCCTACGGCAGGGACCCTCAAATCTGGCCCACGAGATCCACTTTCCTGCAGAGTTTAGCTCTAACCCTAATCAAACACACCTGAGCATGCTAATCAATGTCTTCAGGATCATTAGAAAATCACAGGCAGCTGAGTTTGATCAGGGTTGGAGCTAAACTCTGCAGCGCATTGGACCTCCAGTGTAAGATTTGAGGAACCCTGCCCTACGGAATGATCCTCGACCCACTAGTGCAGCGGTGGCAAACTCCGGTCCTGGAGAGCCGCAGCCCTGCAGAGTACAGCTCCAACCCTAATTAAAACTCACCTGCCTGTAGCTTCCTAGTAACCCTTCAGACATTGATTAGTGTGTTCAGGTGTGTTTGATTAGGGTTGGAGCTGTACTCTGCAGGGCTGCGGCTCTTCAGGACTGACGTTCGCCACCCCTGCACTAGTGGTTGAGAAACACTGGCCTAAGGGATCGCGCCGGCGCCACCGAACCGAGAAGAGCAGTGTTGTGCTTTATATGAGATGTATATTTACAAGAAATATAGCCTATACAACAACCAGACAGTTTGAAAAAACATTATTGTGATTAATTTGCAGAGCGGTACATGAGATGAACTCTTATTCTGTGTGATGGGATAGGCAGTAAAGACAGGCTGAGAGAAAAGTGGCATCTTTTTTCGTATTTCGATTTTTTGTTAAAGATCCCGTATTGTACACCTTTCTGGAGTTTTATTTTAGGTTTTGATGTCCTTAAGCATATATATTTGCAGTATGTACCAAAAAACCATCTCAATATATTTTTACAGCTCCTTTCTCAGGAGCTCTGCTGAGAACAGGTCGATTTTGGCCTGTCTAATTAATATTCTGATTGGCCTGTTGTTTTCTGAGTGACGCACGGCCAGGCCAACCACAGGTAACTAGGGTCAGTGACGTCACAGCGCTAGCTGGAGGCAGAAAAACAAAGGGGAAACTGGAGGCGGCCCATTCAAACCAGCGCAGATTCAGCTACATGAGCTTAAAATATAATTTTGTTGTGATGTTGGGTGCCAGAATCGCCGTAATACAGCCTCAAATTAGAAATTTGATTGCATATCTGCTGCTACTGCCAGACAAAAAAACGACGACAGCTTTGGTTAAACGCGATAAAACGAGCGGACTGGTCAGAAACGATCGTCAAAAATGCTCGCTTTGCAGCACACTTCTTTTCAGAAAAGGTTCAATAAAGTATTGTTTTTTGTTATGGGCGCGTCTACAGATTTCCTGCCATGTGTCTTTGTTTCTTGCATCTCACGACTATGTCGCGTATGAAGTAATGTCTGTGTGCATGTGTGTAAAACTACAAACTGACGATTTATATGCTTAATAATTTTTAATTGTATATACATTGTTGTGATTATTTGTGGCTGGAACAATAGTGTAGCTGAAAAAATAGTTGCCTGCTGAAATTGAAATGTATATACATCTTCATCATGACTAGTTAGACACGGTGAGTTTGTCTTTACTATACACATTAGATGTGATCCACCTCATAGTAGCAATCCTGTCAGATCGTCCATCCTTTGAGTGAGAGTGTAATGTTACAGGCCGATCTGGTTTCGTGGTTAAAGTTAACCTTTTCGACATGTTTCCGTGTTGTTGTTGCTCAGCAAAAGCATGGACGCGATGTTGTCTGTGGGTTTGGCTAAAGGAGAGTGGAACTATGGGCGGTGCTCGGGGTGGTGACTGAAGGAGGTGACTGTGTAGTTCTAACGTCAACTTTTTACGGAAGTCACAACGGTTCGCGAAAAATCACAGCAACTTTAAGCAGGCTGTGTGCTTTTTACTGTGGACTGACTGTTTTGGAACTTATATGGTAGTTAAATAGCCCCTAGACCTCAGTTATCGTGAAAAAAGACAGGAAATTACAGTTTTGACAATATGGGACCCTATAAATCAAACTTCAGTCATTCAAATAAAGAAATATTAAGGCCAGAGTCTATTATTCAGAAATAACTGTTTTGATCTGATCATAGCCTAAACGAGTCATGGGTCTGAGTGCAGTTATTGGATAGCACTATATTGCAGACAGATTGGAGATTAATCCTAATAAACATGCCGCTACAATTAAAACCATTACATTAAAATACATTTAAAACAGTGTATTTCAATAATTTCAGCAGAGTGCAGATCCTCGTTTATGTCAGACTGTGGTCAGACAGATTCTTTTAATGAGAAAATAATCTTGTTATTACGACATAATTGAGTGGAAAAAATAATATTTGTCTGGCAGCAATGCGTCACCGTATATAAACTTTGACCTGTCACATTCTCCTCTCAAGTCCAGTCCTCACTAAAACATCTCAGAGTTGTGGCTCCACACTGCAATCCTGTTGACCTGGAGGTAATACAACAGTGTCTGTATTCAACATACAAGCACACACGAGAGAGGATATAAATCATGAGGATATGTATTATTAACTTATCTTCTACTCATTCATGTTTATTTTATCCTATGTTCACATATATTTAGGGTCCATAATATTTAGATTAGCAAGTTTGTTGCATACAAACGTGTGTTCAGCCAGTACACAACACAAGCCAATAAAATTATTCAAATACTCACTGAGAAGCATCTAAAACCAATATGCTGGGGGAAAAAAGTAATATGTGTGAATATGTAATATCTTAATAAGGTAACATGTTTTTGTCCGTATCTAATGTAGTTTATTGTATTTGAATATGAAACACTATAAGTTTTTGTTTGCTCCCAGAATGCATTTCTGCTGTTACAGCACAGTGATTGGGTCAGATTTTCTGCTCCAGTTTTCAACCCCCCTCCTCTGCCTCGAGCCCAGTGTGTGTGTGTGTTGAGTTTTAGAGTTACATAAGCAAATTCAAAGCTGCACACGTTTATATATGCAATACAGCTATATACAGTATATAATATATATATATATATATATATATATAATAATGTTGTATGTATGTATGTTGTCGGTATGTATGTATTACAACTAATCTATCAAGTTAGTTTTAAGTTTTGAACAGTAAGTTTTTCTAAACATTCTATTCATCAAATTCCTAAAAGGGACCAGCAGGGTTCACAAAAATATTACACAGCACAGCTGCAAGATAATAAAAACAAGAATTGATTGCTGAAGGATCATCTGACCTGAAGACTGAGTACTGGCTGTTGAAATTCATTTCGTTGCATCACAGTAATATTTCATTTAATCTATCTTCAAACAAAAACAGTTTACTTTAAATAAAAGTTACAATTTTTTCACACTTTTTCAATCAAATACTGCAGCCTTGGGATGCAGAGATATGTAGCATAAAAAAATTACATACCCAAACTTTTAAACTAGTGGATATACAACATCAAATGTATCGAACTTAAGAGTTAATAAATTATGATTTTTATCAATATTTTTTGTCAATTACATGTCTCAAAGCTCTTTGCACTTCAAATAGTGCAAATTGATGTCTGTGTGATGTATGCCACACATTGTGTGCAAAAATGTTTAAAATATATAATATAAAGAGCATATCAAACATTTACATCCAATATGCAATAAAACAAACAAAAGAGTTTCTGACCAAAAATCAAAGGAAGTTTCTCAGCAGCAGAACCTTGCTGGTCCATATGCTGGAGGGGGACCTGGGGACTGAGGCAGAGCCGGCGGGATGGGGACTCAGGGCAGAACCAGTGGCCACCACAGCGGTGTGTGTTGAGCTGTCATCTTGGAACGGGCAATGGCGGGCTCTGCCGCTTCGGGAACCCCAGAGGCGAGCACTGCCGCTTTGGAAAGACCAGAGGTGAGCTTCGACCGCCTTGGAGGAAGTGCGAGTGGACACTGCCGCTTCGGGGGAACTGTGAGCGGACACCGCCACTTCGGGGGAACTGTGAGCGGACACCACCGCTTCGGGAGATTTGTGAGCAGACACCACCGCCTCGGGGGAGCTGTGAGCGGACACCGCCGCTTCGGGAAGGCCTGAAGCGAGCCCCGCTGCCTCGGAGGGAACATCAGCGGGCTCTGCCGCTTCGGGAAGGCCTGAAGCTAGCTCCGCCGCCTCGGAGAGAGTACTAGCAGGTTCCGCTGTTTCTGGAAGGCCTGAAACGAGCTCTGCCACCTTGAAGGGAACATCAGTGTGCTCCGCCGCTTCGGGAAGGCCTGAAACATGCTCCGCCGCCTCAGAGAGATTTCTAGCGGGCTCCGCCGCTTCGGGAAGGCCTGAAGCAAGCTCCGCCACCTTGAAGGGAACATCAGTGGGCTCCACTGCTTCGTGAAGGCCTGAAGCGAGCTCTGCTGCCTCGGAGAGAGTTCTAGCGGGCTTCGCTGCTTTGGGAAGGCCTGAAGCGAGCTCTGCCGCCTCGGAGGGAACATCAGCGGGCTCCGCCGCTTCGGGAAGGCCTGAAACGAGCTCCTCTGCCTCGGAGAGAGTACTAGCGGGCTCCGCTGCTTCGGGAAGGCTTGAAACAAGCTCCGCTGCCTCGGAGAAAATACTAGCGGGCTCCGCCGCTTCGGGAAGGCCTGAAGCGAGCTCCGCCACCTCGGAGAGAGTACTAGCGGGCTCCGCTGCTTCGGGAAGGCCTGAAGCGAGCTCCTCTGCCTCGGAGAGAGTACTAGCGGGCTCCGCTGCTTCGTGAAGGCCTGAAGCGAGCTCCACCGCCTCGGAGAGAATACTTGAGGGCTCCGCTGCTTCGGGAAGGCCAGAAGCAAGCCCCGCCGCCTCGGAGGGAACATCAACGGGCTCCGCCGCTTCGGGAAGGCCAGAAACGAGCTCCGCCGCCTCGGAGAGAGTACTAGCGGGCTCCGCCGCTTCGGGAAGGCCTGAAACATGCTCCGCCGCCTCGGAGAGAATACTCTTGGCTCCGCCGCTTCGGGAATTGGCCGAACATTCTCCCCGCCGCCTCGCGAGATGACTAGCAGCGCCGCCGCTTCCGAATACCTGAACGAGCTTCCGCCACCTTGAAGGGAACATCACGGGCTCCGCGCTTCGGTTCGGAAGTCTGAACAAGCCTGCCTCGGAGAGAGTACTAGCGGGCTCCGCTGCTTCGGGAAGGCCTGAAACAAGCTCTGCCGCCTCGGAGGGAACATCAGCAGGCTCCGCCGCTTCGGGAAGGCCTGAAGCGAGCTCCGCCACCTCGGAGAGAGTACTAGCGGGCTCCGCTGCTTCGGGAAGGCCTGAAGCGAGCCCCGCCGCCTCGGAGAGAGCATCAGCGGGCTCCTTCGCTTCGGGAAGGCCAGAAGCGAGCCTCGCATCCTCTGAGGGAACATCAGCGGGCTCCGCCGCTTTGGGAAGGTCTGAAGCGGGCTCCGCTGTTCCGGGAAGGCCTGAAGCAAGCTCCGTCGCCTCGGAGGGAACATCAGCGAGCACCGCCACCTCGGGAGGATCGTGAGCGGGCACAGCTGCCTCGGGGGCTTTATGAGCAGGCCACGCCGCTCGCACCGACATCAGCGGGAGTTCCTGCACGCTGCGTATACGCCGGGAATAGGCGTAAGGTACTGGGTGCGGCAGACAAGGCCTCTGACTTCCCTTGTATTGCCGCTTCGGGAGAACTGTGAGCGGGCTCAGCAGCTAACTCCACCCTGAAGGCTGAACCTCTCAAATGCAGAGCCAGGTTAATGTAGTCCTCCAGCGACTCATCGGGGACCCAGTATGGCATCAGAGACTTGAAGGGCCCGGCCAGGCCTCCCCAGAAGACGACCATGAGGCAGGTCTTCTCCATCGCCGACCGATGAGCCACTCCAAAGTAGTCCCTGGCATATTCCTCAATACTCTGGTCTCCCTGACGGATGTTGAAGAGGTTCCCTGCTGGACCCATGTCTGCTGGCTGAATTCTGTCACGGTGCGGGTAAGGGAGCACCGTGGAAAAACAGGGTCTGGGTCCAAATGCAGATGAAACTAGATTTATTTAACAGAAAGGCAGACAAAAAGTATCAGGTGAGGGATACAAATTCGGCAGCCAACGTGCTTGCATCAACCTACATACAAAACAACTACAATTACAATTAATTCAGCCAGGCAGAGTGGTGAGTGAGAGGAGAATATATAGTCTGTGACAATGGGGAACAGCTGAGGGTGTAATGAGTGACAGGTGAGTGGAGTCTGGGGAATGGAGTCCGGGAGGAAGGGAGATGGCGACCTCTGGTGGTGAGAGGGAGAAACAAAGGGCCCGGACCCCTGACAATGCCCTGGGCCCTAGCCTCTAAGATGAAGCTCTGTCGTGGGGCCTAGCCAATACAGCTTCATCTGAAGGTTTAATCTTACTGATGCATTGAGCATCAATGTTCAGTCTTCCCTTAAGCTAAACTCTTTTTGCATTGCTCTGTACTGGAGCAGAAGCCAAAAGTGCAGTTCATCCTTTAATTTTCAATTTGGCAATGAATACTACTTGTACACACTGCATAGACAGTTTACAAGCCACACCAGGATCGAATTTACTACAAATCAGCAGGTTTCACACAGTCAGTGAATTTCAAGCCTCCTGTACAGATGAGACAGCTCATAGATGCAGACACACTGCAGCGTATTGTTTAACGCTGAAACAGCGTGCTGCTGTCTGCTTGACTCAGTGGAGATGGGACAGATAGTGTCTATTGTTCTCTTGCACACTGCAAGGAAAGATTTCCATGTTTCCATTGTCATTATGTGTGTGTGTGTGTGTGTGTGTGTGTGAAACACTCAACTCACATGTTGGCTTCACATGATTACTGCTCTCCTTCTGTCTGGAGAATAACTGTGTGTGTGCAAGTGTGTCATTGCACAGATGGTTGTTGAGCTCAGGAACGCTAAAGCAGCCAACAGGGACACTGGAGTGAGTGAGAGAGAGAAAGAGAGAGAGAGAGAGAGAGAGAGAATGTGTTTAGCACGGCTCCTTATTCGGAATGGGTCACGTGAGCACCCGGTTGCCTTGGTAACTGCGGTTCTGAATTGCAGGTAGTATGGCTCAGAGATGCTGTCCTTTAAAACCCCCTCCATCTATCTAGATAACTATCAGCACTAGAGTCTGATTACTGATTAATGATCTAGTTTTGATGCATGAAATGATAGAACCTTGACAGGCTGTTTCAGAGATTTGAGTTTAGCCTTCTGAGCCTTTATTAGCTCTCTGTTTCAGGATTGAAGCGCATGTGCTAAAATAAACCCAGAGCAGAACAAACAATGTATATTCATCCTATTTTTTTGCTCTCTCTCATTATGACACCTTGCACAGACCTATTTGCAGACAGGATTTTTTTTAGTACCTGTTAAAAGCATGAATTACATTTTTCTTCCCAGTATGTCATTCTGATTATGCAAGACATGTAGTGTTTAACATGCTACACTTGAATTTCCATAAATAATCCCAGAGGAAAATTTTATTGCTCAGTGGTTGCTCTTTGCTCATGGCTCAGGAAGCAATAGAGGAACCTTTTTTAAATCTTTGTCTTTGATGTTTCTCCTAAAATTCCTGTGGAATTTAAACCAGAAACAATTTAGATAGCTGTTGACACAGTATAGAATAATATTACAGTGTTTTATAGTAAAGTATAGCCCAGGGGTTTTGGAGCCTGCAAAGGAAAGCTAGATGGTCTGTAGAAATAACTAAATAAATAAAACTTAGATTACACTAAATCAATTTAACAGTCCTATAATTAACATTTTAGGAATATATTTATTATGTAATTTTTTCATAGTATAAATTGAGTCTTTATACAAGAAGCTATATAGATGCCTTGTAAATGTTATGGATGGGAGCTGACTAAAATTTATCATATTTGGGGGTTTGTGGCATTCAAAAGATTGTAATCTATTGGTATAGCATTATATAGTTTAGTCTTGAATATTTTATGATAGTCAAGATTATTTGGAAAGAATTAAATGAAAATACATTTTTAATTATAATCTCATCTTGCAGACTGGTACATGTATATTGGCAAATCTGAACACAGTTTGAGACATTGTCGAGATCTGAAACTCTAGAGGAGATGTTTGAGTTTTCTAGGGTCCATTTCTTAAAAACATTTTTAGCACACTGCTGTTTGAGAAACAACAAAAGATTTCCTTTATGATTTTAGAGTTAAAATAAAAGATGAAACGGACAGTTCAAGAACTCATTGCAGCCAGTGTTATAAATTGTCCTGTTTCTCTCTTTCACAGGTCAGAGGTAAAATGGGAGGGAAGCTGAGCAAAAAGAAGAAGGGATACAATGTGAACGACGAGAAGGCGAAAGAGAAGGACCCAAAGACGGAGGGAGCGTCGGCGGAGGAGGGTGAAGCTCCTAAGGAAAACAATGAGGGCACTGCTGCTGCCACCGAGACAACCAATGACACGGCGGCGGCCGCCAAAGAAGCCACGCCCACCGCCGATAGCAACTCCACTGCACCCAAGGAGGAGGATAAAAGCGCCGCCCCTCCGAAGAAGGAGGAGCCTGTGGTGAATGCTAATGCTCCTAAAGCTTCTGATGCCAAGAGCAGTGAGGCTGCCAAAGTAGAACCCGCCAACAGTCCAGATGCCCCTCCTGCCAAAGCGGAAGAAAAATCTGCCCCTTCTGCAGCTCTGGCCAATGAGAAAGAAGCTGTGAAAGAGCCTGCTAAAGATCCCACCCCTCCTGTAGCCAAAGCGATGGAGAGCAAGCCCGACACTGAGTCTAAAAAGACTGAGGCTCCGCCCGCAAAAGAATCCGCCCCCGCAGAGCCAATCACCACGGAGTCCAGCCCCGCCCCCAACAAGGAGCAAGCAGTCGCTGTGCAGGATTAACAGAAGGAACAGTTAATGACAAGATTAATGACAAATGAAAAACCAGATCAAATCTAAATCATTAAAACTAGCCCGCCCATTTTAAACTATATCAGTAATTATAATATGAATAATGATAATAGTAACAATAACAATAATGATTTTAACAGGCTGGACTGATCATTGTGTTGGTGATGGACATGATCATGGTGAATAAGACTGGCAGTTATGATGATATTATCTTTAATATCCAATTGAACTTTGATACAAACCACCAGCCCCCAACTCTCTCTCTCTTTATCTCTTTTCACCTTTCTTTCTACCTCCATTCAATGAGGGGTGAAATACAAACATGGAATCTATTCATTGCCACCCTCCGAATCTCACTTCCCTCCATTTGAGTGTAATGTGATGGCAGTGAGTGGGGTTAATATATATATATGTGTGTGTGTGTGTGTGTGTGTGTGTGTGTGTATGCGTGAGTGACAGTAGTAGTAATAGTAGTAGTCCAGCCTCCCTGATGCATATTCCATATTTCCTGTTTGCTGCTTTCTAGTTAGTGATTGGCATTGTGTCTTTGCTTATCTCCCGACTTTCCTACTTTCTTTGTTTCTCTCTCTCTGTTTTTCTCATATATCAGTGGAAACAAAATCAGTGTATAGCACAATGCATCAAACACACACATACACACACGCACAGTATTGAATGTTAACAGTATTAGTGTTTTTTAAAGGAACAGTTCACCCAAAAATTATGATCTAAACTTGTATGACTTTTTGTCATCCGCAGAATGCAAAAAGAAAGAAGCTGAACGAACTGCTCATTTCCTTGCATGAAAGTGAATGGGGGACTACATCTGTCAAGCTAGATTTTGAGTAAAAAGCGATTTAGATTTCAAAGAAGACTTTGAATATAGTGCACAAGCTGTATAGACTACTTTTGTGAAGCTTTTATGGTGCTATTTTGTCCTTTTTGGAGCTTGACAGATTTTGGTCCCCATCCCCTTTTACTGTATAGAAAAGAGCAGCATGCACATTCTTCAAAACGTTTCCTTTTGTGTTACACTTAAGAAAGCAAGTAATACAGGTTTGACGTGAAGATAAGTAATTTGAATTTTAAGGTGAACTATCCCTTTAATTGGATGTTTGAAAGTTTATTTAAAGTGTGTACATGTGTGAAGAGATCCGGGAGTATGAAGTGAGTGTGTGTATGGAGTTATGCATGGTATGAGCATGCGTTTTCTGCATGTGTGTGTGTGTGTGTGTGTGTTAACGGAGTTCTGGTCTTTCTGTACTTTGAAAGCAGCAGATGTCATGTCAGAGAGACAGAGAGAGAGAGCCCAGACCTCCAAATTCACCAAACAGGACACACTTCACACACACCAATCTCTCAATATGCTGACAGAACAATGTGAGCGTTGTGTGTATCTGTATGTGTGAGGCTGTGTGTGTTTTGCATGTCAGTGGTTGGCCCTATTGTTGTGTATTTTTGGTTTCTGTGGAGATAATGTTGCTACAGGTGATATTTCATTTGAATTAACACACACGCTCTCTCTCTCTTTCTCTTTCTCTCTGTTTCTTTCTCTATCATTCCTTTTATTTTCCAAAATTCCCTGGTAAAATAAAAAATAAAAATAAAATGGAAGAACTGAGATATATGTACTTGTATACATGGAGCAACATTAATAAAATGATAGAAACAGATTGAAAATCAGCTCAAACGTCTTGATTTTTGTGTTTTCATAAGTTCACAGCCTTAGTATTTCTGCCTAACACATTTGAATATATTTTAATGTTCATGACAGTTCAAACTAATTAAAACTTCAAAGCATGTATCTTGATGGGGAAAAAAGACTAGTCTAATTTTACCTGCAACAAATCCAAACTGTTATGTAAGCTGTCATTACACTGCAATACAGGCACAGAAGACACATTTGAAGCAGGATATAAACCAAAAGCAGTACATTTACACACTTTATAACATGGCACAGGGGAAGAAGAAATGTGTTTGCAGTTGCACAGGAATCACGATTGTGGGAAGAAATGTTGATATTAAAAAGAAATGCTAATATTCTTATACAACCACTAAATCTGATACTGTACAAACTACTAATAATTTAAATGAGTTCAACTAGAATCAAGCTACTCTTTTGCAAGCTATTGGAAAGGACTGGATTCTAATATTATATATCAAATAAAAATATATATCATTTGTATTGATAATTTCCTACTTTAAACATTAATTTAATGTTAAATGCAATCTATGTGCATTAAACAATTAGCATAAATGCACTTAGTCAGCAAATTTTTGGCAGGCCATTTACACAACACTGTTTTCAACTAAAAATTGAAAACTTTTAATGCACTTTGGCCATTCATTTACATGACAACAGCATTCTGGGGGCCTGAAAACTAACTTTTGAAAACAGGTTTCATAGTGCAAATTTTTGAAAACAATACCATTGTCGTCTACGTGTAAACTACAACATATTTACAACATATTATATATACAACCTGAATTTGCATAATACAGCATTTTTTGTTATTTTCGTGGATCTGTGTGAATGGGGATGGTATTGAAGGAAAAATGTATCTAGTTTTTAGTACATTGTTGTCTAGTAAACATACCCCCAGTCATTTCAATAGGAATCCACCTGATCTGGAATTTCGCATTAGGGCAAAAGATTTCCCCTTGTTTTGAAAATCATGTCTGAGCTATAGTTAATACATTGCTACACTAATGACAACAGACAATTGACCTTTTTGCGTAGAAATATCGCACCAAAGACCCAAAGTAACCATAGCAACAACTTGAGCGCTAACAAAAAATTGAGCCGTTGCAAAAAGCTTGATTGACAGGCGATCTGACCAACCATAATGCCACAATCCGTCATTTTACCAACAAACAATCAGACAGGAGAGTAGATTAACTTCAGTGGACTTAAACTTGAAAAATGGTGTGTATTGATGTCTTTCCGCGGTTGAAATTAAATACGTTCTGATGTTCATTCATGTTCATTTTGTGCTTTAAGTAAATATGAAAAGACGATTGGTTCATGTGCCGCTTGAACTGACACAACACATCTTTGTCAGGACACATTGAAGAGCCACAAAACGGTATTTATTGTTTGAATTTCTTAAAAGAATGACAGATTTTAAAGCTGAGATCATGTTTCATACCAAAAGTAACCAAGACAGTACTTCTGGTATGAAACAAAAGTCTGGGAACATAACAGCTCTGAATAACCGACGAGCTCATCAGTGTCATCCCTATGACACACTTAATTTTGCTGGGTTGACGTTATCTTTCACGCTTGTAGAATCAAAAGTATTTTTCTTCATACAATTTTGAGGTGATATTTGTGTTTTATCACAGTGTAATCATAATGAATTCTCCTGATGGACACTCATGGCATTTGTTATTAGTTTATCCATACATTTTTAGTTCGCTACATTATTAGTTTATCCATACCCGTCTTGGATGGTTTTGATTAAAAAAAATAAACGGACAGTTTATTAGCCACATTTTTTTAGAGAATTTTATAATACTGAAGCTAAACATAAATTTGAGGTTATTTGTTTAAATATTTCAGGTCTTCTCTCCTCTTATCTCCCTTTATCTCTCTCTCGCTCTCTGTGTCTTGTCTCTGTGTTGACTGGGTTCATGTATGACTGCCTTTGGGCCTTAGTAACGGTCGCCAAGCCTCTGATCCCATAGCAACCGGTCACTTGGTTTTGTAAGGCAGAAGGAGAGGAGAGGACACACACACACTTAACACACATATCAAACCAAATGTAACACTCCTACAGTTCTGACGGATGCACTGACTATGGCCTACACAGTTCTCTATCTGTTCCCTACAGTTTAAAGAATAATGAGCTATGCAAATACAAAACTTAAATCTAAACCACAGCTCTGTTTCTAAGACCAGATTTAAGTTCCAGTGGGAAACTATCAGAGAAAATACAGACCGATCAGAACCTGGGAGCGATATCTGTGAAAGAAAGCTTATATTTTCATCACTTCCACACATAACATACATGAATGAAATGGGCGCCAACATCAGCATTAACACCTGATTGGATATGGAGGTAACCATGGATACCGATCTTGCCTAGCAACAAGATCGAATGCATACGTTGTAAACCCCGCCTACCTGATAGAACGCACATACCTGCACACTCACACTCACATACCTGCACATGCTCACACACACAGTCTCTCATTTGTCACTATCCACCCACCTCTTGGGGGGGGGGGGGGGGGGGGGGGGGGGGGGGGGGGGGGGGGGGTTTTTTTTCTTCCTGTTTACGCCCCCATGCTCCCCCCAGCCCGAATCAGCAGGGTCCCTGGAGGGAAAATTGCCGCCTGTCATTGGCTGACTGCATCTCCATGGTGACGCAGCTGCAGCTGTGCTCGTGCAAGCAGCAGAGAAACACAGTGTGTATAAATCTCCTTCCAGCCTATAATGGTGTCAGATAAATTGAGATGAGAGTTCACTCCAGTCACCTGTGCAGGTGTGTTTAGTTATGCTAAAAATAGACCGCAGCATATATTATGCCCACTCTACAGAATGTCAGCTCAATTCTAGATTCAGGCTCAAACTAAAAGCTCCTGAGGGCTGCATCCTAAAGAAAATATGTTTCAGTTTGTTTGGCGGTTACCCCTTCATAGCTCAGCAGACTTTAAGGGGTCATATGATGCAATTTCAAGTTTTCCTTTCTCTTTGGAGTGTTACAAGCTGTTCGTGCATAGATAAGAATCCTAAAGTTACTAAAGTCTCAAACCCAAAGAGATATTCGTTATAAAAGTTAAGACTCATCCACGTCCTCCTAAAATGGCTCGTTTAAACACGCCCCTACATGTCTACGTCACTGTTTGGGAAGATTTGCATAACGCCACCCAAATGTTCACGCAAAGAAAGAAGGCGTAACTGTGATTCTCGCTGTAGTATTGTTGCTGCCGCCGCCATGTCGTGAAGACGCTGTGCGTTTCATTGTGAAAGCAAAACTACTTTATTTGGTCTTCCAAAAGAGGACACGACTAGAAATCAGTGGTTAATTTGTATTTAGAACACTGTTTTCCAGACGTTCAACCCAAATATTTGTGTGTGTCTACACTTTTTACGGATGTGTACTGTTTCCCTTATCGCTGGAAGATGTATCCTACAATGCCGTCTGGCCTCAGACTGTTTCTTGTTTCGTTTCCTAAAGTGGGGCAATTCCAACTTTGCAAGGACAGTCTGGTGCTTTTGACTCACAGCCTGTAAGTACGTTTTCATATTTAAAGATTTTGCCACTGACGATTCAAACGCGAGTTTTTGAGCAGTTGTAGAGAGTGTTGTTTGTTTGTCGTTTCTTCTTCTCTCTGATCAAAATGCATACATGGCGTTATGTTAACGCGGCACGATACGCAAAGCAACGTGTAAAAAGACAGTAGAAGTCATTGTAATCAGTAATTATGTCCCCACTGGATGCAACAAATGCCTCCTTTGTAATGGGTTTTATTGTTTTTGTCTCGTCATGCCGGGACACAACATCACAGTATGGTAAGGGGCTAATGTTTGATTTTCCCATCACAACGCATTGGATAGCTGGCCAATCAGAGCTCACCTCGCTTTTCAGAACGATGAGCTTTGTAAAAATCTAAGTGTTTCAGAAAGGTGGGGCATAGAGGAGAAACAATTATGTTCAGTATGTGGAAAATAATGTGCTTTTGAACCTTAAACCGCATAAACCCATTGCATTACACCAAATACACAAAATAATGTTTTTTTTAGCAACGTCATATGACCCCTTTAAAGAGTTAAAGGAAAATTACAGGTTAAGTTAAGCGCTTGAGTGGTTTGTATTACCCACAAAATAAAAAGATAAAAAGCACAATCTGGTTTACAGTGGGCATTCACATTACAATGAAGGTAATAGTCCAATCTGTATCAAAATTTACACCATGTGTGTTAAAACCCCCTGGTGCACTCGTGCCCCAGTCAAATTTCTTTTTTCCTCAATTGAAATAATGTACTATTTTTTCTTTTTTTTTTTTTTCTTTGTATTTTTAGGGGATTTTACTAAATTATATTTATGGTATAGTTATAACACATTTATTACCTGTTAACTACTTGGCATAGACCTGAAAATGAAATTTCCAAGTGAAACTGTCATAAATCTTGAATGCTTTGGAGCACAGACTTAAGTTTGTCTCTTTTGAGAACCAAAAGACAAAGGTAGTTTATGAACCAGATTACTTAATTTTATTATTATGAAAAATGCACAAAAATAAAAAATTTAAATTTTATATGAAATATATATTTTCAAAAACGTGTTACTCTTAAACTGCATCAAAATCAAAGCCATATATCTAAAGTTGTGTTCCAAATTTTAGGTTGATATCTCAAAAAATTAGCTTTCAGTGAGATTTAGATTAGGTGCAAAGGTTTCCAGATAAAATTTGCTTTCAGTTCATTTCCAGTGTGGTCATTTTGACTGCAAACAGAACAAGTGTGACTAATTTATTTTTTCAGGACCACTTGACCTTTTTAAAGTATGCCCATGGTTTTTTTTTCCGCATAGTGTGCCAAAACCCTTACCAAGTTTCATACCATTCAAGTCAAAAATTCTAAAAAAATAAAGATCAACACGACTCACTGGCTAAATAAATAAATGAATAAATAAACGCTTGCAAATCTTTTCTAAAGTTCAACAACTAAGCTGTTTTGACAATGCAAGGCCATAAAAGGACTGCTAAAATTATTTATAATTTTTATGTCTTAACATCTCAAATAAAACACAAATGACAAAAGCAACACACTTTTGCAAACTTGTAATTTACATTATACTATACAAATGCTGTTGATTGAGCTTAAAGGGTTAGTTCACCCAAAAGAAAATTCTGTCATAATTTACTCACATATTGTTCCAAACCTGTACACATTTTTTTTTTCAATGAAATACAAAATAAGATAATCTAAAAAAAATGCTTGTAACCATTTTGGTTACCACTGACTTCCATTGTAGAGGGGGGGGGAAACAATTAGACAAACCTTGAATTTATAGAGGCCTGCTTTTAGAATATTTTAATATTTTCTCACATTAAAGAATTTGTGATTGTTTGACAGCTGTGAAGCTCAAATTGCCCAAAACTTTCCTGCTTTTCTTAAAGCTGGATGGCTGTTAAATTTAATGACATTTCTTAAAGGTTTAGCCCAAAATAAACAAATCAAAGATGACAGTTTGACACATCAGTGCCTAGAGAACTGCCTGATGTATACCTAATATAGGAGATGGCAGAAGATGGAAGTTGCCTTGTGTGTTCAGATGAGGCAGGTCAAGTTCACACATTCATAGGTTGCTATGGCCAGGGGTGTAGAAATGATTTCTAAAAATGTTGGGAACACATTTAGCCATGGATCTTTGGGCACAAAATCCTATCTTGCTTTTTTTATGCACAAGTGTTTCAGGAATGAACAAGCACCAAAAAAGGACAAAATCACCACAAAGCACCATAAAAATAGTAAAAATAAAAATATTTAATGTGCATTATATTTTAAATCATCCAAAGCCATACATTAGCTTTGTGTGATAATTAATATTAAGGTAGAAAAATCCCAAAGCTTCAAAGGATGATTGTCCATATATTAGAGATTTGGAATCTCTAATATTAAAAAAGAAAAATAATACATAATAACATATTATTATTTTTATTATTAACAAGAGTTTATTTTATTATAATTATTTATTATTTAAACGAATGATATGTATCCATATTTTTATCTGTAGTTTTTTCCTATTTGTTGTTTGAAAATGAATAAATAGTTCCAAAAGATATGTCTCATAGCTCTCAAATATCATTTAAGCATTCAAACCTTTTGTTTTACTTCCAAGGTGTTTTTGTCTGCAGTCTACAAAATTTCCAACTAAATTTCACATTTTGTGTAGAAAGAACAACATTTTTACAATTTTGGAAAGACATGATGCTTAGTAAATTATGACAGAATTTTGTTGTCTCTTTAATGACCCAATGAAATTGATTTTATGCAGTTTTTTGTCCTGTGTTGACTTATTTACTATTAAAACAAAAAGTTTAAGAAGGACATATTTAAGGGTTTGTTCCTTTTTTAGCCAATAATCATTAGTAATATCAAAGTCATAATTTGCTACTTGCTTGCAGGGGACCTTAAAATATAATGATTATCTCCTGAAGAACCAGCAGGACAGTTATGAAGAACATCTCACCTACATTAAACATATCCTGTCTTCAGGCAAATCTAACTGAAGAGTATTTAAATATTCATAAGGTTTCATGAATAATGCAGTACCTGAGTGGAGATCCAGGCTGCTGAGAGGCTGATGGGAGCTCAGCTCCTCCCTTCTCCTATCACAGGAAACATGACAATTGATTCTGTATTTGTGATTAAGAATGTCATATAGAATGATCAATATGGACTGCCATCTGCTGGAATACACACTGGTGGGGGAGGGGCTCTCACTGTTGTTGCCAAGCAACAACAGATACACCATTCTCAGGATTGTGACTGTATGGGGGAAATGAGAGAGAGAGTTAAAAATAAAATGAATGCTTCTGTGTAAAACTGCCTTCAAAATTGTTTTATTCATGCTGTAGCTGTCAGGTAAACAAGTGAATGGTCAGCTGTGACCAGGTTGTGACACCTTATATACAATGTGAAGAAAATATTGTTTTAACCAATTTCTGCATGTGTCTATACAGAAATTGGCTTTCAAAAATAAACCTTCCCTCAGAAATATTCACTGAAAGAATAATAAAAGTGTGACAACTAGCCCCAGTCCCTTCCATTAGGCTATACATTTGACATTTTCTTATAAATATTAACTTAAAGGGATAGTTCACCCCAAAATTTAAATTCTGTCATTAATTACTCACCCTCATGTCGTTCTAAACCCGTAAGACCTTCGTTCATCTTCAGAACACAAATAAGGATATTTTTGATGAAATCAGAGAGCTCTCTGACCCTGCATAGACAGCAAGGGTACTACCACGTTCAAGGCCCAGAAAGGTACCATAAACATCAACAAAATAGTCCATGTGACCTCAGTGGTTCAATCGCTACGAGAATACATTTTGTGCGAAGAAAACAAAAATAACGACTTTATTCAACAATGCTTCTCCTCCGCTTCACCCAAGCGCCATGATCGAGAGCAACAGGACACATGCACGTGCCTTCCTTTGCACGTAAACAAGGCACAGCGGACACGTATTCTACATCAGCAGCACCACACACAAGCGCCCTAGTACTCTCCATGATAGTGCTAAGGTGAAACTATAAAAAAGAATAAAAATCATTCTCGTATCTTTGTTAAATTACGGTTGAACCATTGATGTCAGATGGACTGTTTTAACAATATCCTTACTACGTTTCTGTGCCTTGACAATGATAGTACCCTTGCTGTCTATGGAGGGTCTGAGAGCTCTCGAATTTCATCAAAAATATCTCAATTTTTCTTAATTAAATATCTTAAAAGGTCTTATGGGTTTGAAACAACATGAGGGTGAGTAATTAATGACTATCTCTTTAAAATATTGCTATGTTGTGTGTCAACTAACCGTGTGTGAGGATCCGGTGCTGAGGAAAAATCTGCAAACTGTTCACAGATGGCTTGTCAAGTAACAAACATCATTATTCCACACACACACACACACACACCCTACAGTGCAACAGCTGAGGTCGTATTTGTGCCAGTTTTCAGGCATTTTAACTCTGATCTTTGAACGATAATTTCAACCCCCCTTCCATTTCTCTCTCTATTTTCCCATTCTCACATATACACTTTATCACACTCAACATCAAAGCTTTGCACTGTTCACCATGGCAACTGCCTCCATTCAATTATTCCCTCAGTTAAATAAAACAGCACGAGAATCACAACATCCCTGATTGGCTGTCAAGAGTGAGACAGGAGAGCTGTGACTATTAGCCCCGCCCACCCGTCAGAAATACAGTCGGAAGAAGCGTGTCCGACTGACAAGACGAGATCTGTTTCCATGGAGACAACACCTACGTAAGGAGAGTGGGAAGAAGAAAAACGAGAGAAAAAAACCCAGTTGACATTACATCAGTTCAGTAAATAATCAAATAAATTCTAATTTACTATGTAAATAAAATTTTCTTTACTACTATTAACAGAGAGATTCTACTACACGTGCACACAAATTGACTCGTTGCATTGCTTCAGTCATTTGATCGGTGGTGCTGGCACAACTAATACTGAGTCAACACCGCCCTCTACAGGACAGACCTGCACTGCCACCTTTACGTGTGTGTATATAAAGCATAAATATTATATGTGACCCTGGACCACAACACCAGTCTTAAGTAGCACAAGTATATTTGTAGCAATAGCCAACAATACATTGTATGGGTCAAAATGATCGATTTTTCTTTTATGCCAAAAATCACATCAGGATATTAAGTAAAGATCATGTTTCATGAAGATATTTAGTAAATTTCCAATTTCCCCTCAGATTCCAGATTTTCAAATAAGTTGCATCTCAGCCAAATATTGTCCAGTCCTAACAAACCATACATCAGTGGAAATCTTTCAGATGATGTGTAAATCTCAATAGAAAAATTGAGATTTTGTGGTCACATACATTCAGAATAACTTAATATGTAATTTAAAAACTATTTTTTAATGAATATAACTTAAAGAAGCAGTCAAAAAATCTGCCAGCTTTGACACGTCACATACCTTCATTGGAAAATCCTTGACAATCTTCGTCGTTCTCGATTATTTGTATTGAGGCATGAGAATATTCTCTCAATGCAACGTCATGCTTTATCCGTAAAAGCATTTTGTCTCTGTAATAATGTATACTGTACAATCCAGGTGTTTTTGCTTTAGTGTATCTAAACAATCTAAACAAAAGGCAAAACATTAGAAAAAGTGTAGACTGAGAAAGGAAGTTGTTATAAACATACCTTAATTCGGCATAAGTTGCTTCAAGTAAAATTGCAACATTCCTAATAAAGTCAAAACAACAATAGTGCAATCTGAAATATATTTATGAAATGTTCAGGTCAGGTCAGGTTCCCTTCCGAGGGAACTTCGAACTGCGTCCTCTAGAGGTCGCTATGGGGAACGCCTTCAGGGTGACTGGTGTCTGAAGCATAAATCTAAACACATTGGCCGGCGACAGCCTGTGACGTCATCACCCGGCGCGACCACAGTATAAAAGGGCGCCGGCAAAACACGTCATCCTCTTCTTTGTCTTCAAGGATTGTTTTGTTTGAAGCGTGCATTTCCGGTAAGATGTCCTCGTTATTTGACACCTGATGACACACACGATCTTTGCGTCTTTTGTTTGAGTGAAGAGCACGCACGCGATGTCCTCGAGGGGGGAGTTTGCGTGCACTGTGAGCGTTTTCCTATGAAAAAGCTCTGCTCTCGTTTGTCTCTCTTTTCGAGGAAAGAGGGACAGCCATCAGCTCCCCGTGGTTTAGGACCCTCCGCTGCTGAGGCACGGAGGCAAATTAGCTTGTGGGGTTTGCAGGTGGACCTGGCTGATGAGTTGAGAAAGGGTCTTTAATTTTCGTGCTCATCAGTCATGGATGAGAGTGAGCTGCTGGACGACGATGCTATCTCTCTTACATCTTCTGATCCAGCGGCTAGTGCTCTGCTGGCTCCAAGCCAGAATGAGCAGATGTCGTCAGATGAGGACGAAGAAGTCGAGACTGAGTCCTCCCAATCCTCCTGCCCAGCGTATGATGAGTTGCTTGAGGTTATGGATTGCACCACGGCGAGGCTCGACTTGCTGTGGAAGCGGGCCCAGATGAGCCTTGAGCCGTCTTCCTAGCGTGTTATCTTTCTGACCATAGCCCTCCAGCTCAGGTGAGCCTTCCATTTCTTCCCGATCTCCATGTGGAGATCGAGAAGGCTTGAAAAAAATCCATTCTCGTCTCGCATCTATAGATTCCAGCATACTAGCTATGCCAACATCGAGGGGGATGCGTGAGAACGGTTATGAGAAGATGCCCCCTGATGAAGAGACGCTGGCCTGCTATTTCTCTATGGGGGAGACATATTCTCTTAAGGCTCTCTTCCCTGATGTCCAAACCCCTTCAGGATACATCTCATTTTAATGGCAGGGCATACGCGGCAGCAGGTCAGGCTGTTGCTTCGTTGCACACTATGGCGGTGCTTCAGGCTTATCAGGCTGATCTGCTGAAAAACCTGGATAAAGGTCAGGGTCTATCCCCTGATTAGGTGGCTGAGTCGCACCACAGATCTTGCTCTCTGTGCCCCTAAGCAGGCCGCCATTGCCATTGGCAGATCCATGGCGGCCATGGTGGTTACGGAGAGACATCTGTGGGTCACACCTTTTCGGCAATTCCGTTGAGACGGTGGTAGAGAAGTTTAAGGAGGCCAAGACACGCTCAGCTGCCGTTAAATCCTTCATTCCATGAAGGTCCAGGTCTGAGCCCGAACAACAAAGGGGTCCTGGCCTGTCTCGATCTAAGGATCAAAGGCGGGCTCAAAAGGGGCGTGGGTCTAAGGGGGACAGGCAAGATTTGAGGGAGGTGATCCAGACTGGGCATTCTCAATGCTCTCGTCTGGACCAGAGTAAACCCTGAGCCATCTACTCACCTCCCTCTGAGAGTATTACATCTGCTCTCATCTTCCTCCCTTTAATTCCTCTAAAAAGCTTCCCTCTTGACTGAGGTTTGGTAGAAGCCTCCTGTGCTTGCATTGCTGGGCCTATGATGTTTTGGCTAGTTTCTATGTCTCATAGAACTACCTACTGATGGTCCGGACCCTAGTGCTCTTCGGACTTCGCCTCCAGCCTATATCCATGAGCCCGAGTCATGCGGGGGAGCCATGGTTGGTGAGTACGATCCATTTCATCTACTCTACTTAGCTTTTGTGTATTTTAATATGACTCAGGCTCATGATATAGGCTGGAGGCGATGTCCGAAGAGCCTAGGGTTCCCGGCCCATCAGTAGTAGTTCTATGAGACATAGAAACTACCAAAACATCATATGCCCGCTGCTATGGGCCTGGCTTCTGCTGGCTCCCAGCATCAGGTCCCCAGTATAACGCTGCAACCTCAGGACCTGCGGGTCCTTCTCGTGGGCTAGTACTCTTCTGAGTACATGCTTTGTGACATGCTCCCTATCCTCTGGCCAGAGTGCGCTACTTATCTCTCACCCTGAGGGGTCTCCTGAGATTTGAGTCTTTCCTTAACCATCATGCACGTTCTCTAAGCTAGAGCTCCTCTCGCTGATGCATTGAGGAGTTCAATGCTCCATAGACGGTTGGGCCCGTGGGTTCTCACTGTCACACTGCTCTTATGGTTGAACCAGTAACCGCCCCTCTGCGGAGTGGGCTTGAGTACACTGCGTTCCCTGAGGTATGAGGGATTTGTGTTTCTGCGGAAACCCCTCTTGTACGCTTCTGCTCTGAGGAGCAATATGCACTGTACGCATTAATGGTTATTGGGTCCCACTATTTCTTCAGAATCTATCGGGTCTGGTTGTTCGGGACCCACGCTCTATCGAGATAGAGAGCATGAGACTGTGTCCAGCTGCACCAGTGGACTGTCTCTTATTGGGGCCTGCTGGGTTACCCCTTCTAATCTAGCGCCCCCTTTTGGTCGAGCTGAGAAGTGCTCCCCTCAATGTGAGGGTTAGCTATGAGTCGCTCCCAGTATGTGCTGTAAGGGCCCGCCTCCTCCCGAAAGACCACATTTGCAACAAACTGAGTGTTACGCCTGTCTCTGTCGCTTGCTTGGTCAGTTACCTTTATTTTGGGACCCTGTTGTTCCCTGTAGAAATGTGTGATCCCCTTCTAGCAGGATCCCATTTCTGATGTCCCATTTGCGATCTAACTGCTCCCCGGACATGACTGTGCTCCCCTCACTGCGGGAGGGTCCCTTTGAGCTCACCGGTCCTGGGCAGACTGGGTGAGTCCCCCTCTCGACTTGAGAGTTAGGTCCTCTGACTCTGGGCTATTGGTCGCTTCGGTCGAGCTGGGTTCCTCTCTCTCCTCGCTAGGGGTTGAACCCTCCGCTCTTGAGCTCCGTGGCAGTGACATCAGGTAGTTGGGCCGCTTGCTGCTTCCCTGATAAGCTGCCTCTATTTGGGTCAAGCCAGGCAGTGCTCACCTCACCTCGGGTGGTTGTGTTTGAGCCTGCCGCTCCCAATTGAGCGTCTGTGGACTTCTCTCATCAAGTCCTCCGCTCATTTGAGCGCCATTGAGTAGCAGCCTCAGGTTGTTAGGCCTCTCTCCGCCTCCCTGTTGAGCCGCTTTCCTTGTGGGTCGAGCTTAGCAGTGCCCTTGGGGGTTTCATATGAGCACGCCCCTCTCGATCTGAGAGTCTGAATACCCCTTCTATTTTTGAAGTTGCGCCTCCGCTGTTTTGAGCTCCGGATAGCAGTCATGCCAGGTGGCTGGGCCATCTCCTGCTTCCCTGGCAGGTTGCTTGTTACGTGAGCTAGCTGTGCTCCCCTCAGCATGAAGGGCCTCTTGCAAGCGTGCCGCTCCCTTCTGGGCAACTGTGAGCAGATGCAACGGAGTCTGTTCTGTGAGCGTGCCACAGTCACGTAGGGCTCCTAGGCTGGTTTAATACAGCTTCGGTTACCCCTTAAGCAATGGTGTTTCTAAATCCATGCTATGGTAAGTGCACACGCTGAGCTTCTGTGCACTTTCTAAAATATACATTGTGGTAAGTGTGCACGTTAAGCATTCTGCGCAATTTCTAAAATCCTGTATGGTTACGCGCTGTCAGCCTCGTTTCATTTCTCTGAGTTGGTTTAGGCCCCAGTTCTCACCCTGGACTCCACTCAACTTATGTATCTCTGTTGATACATTTCTGAGCAGGGTGTTGCTACTAAAGATCTGTCGAGTCAGTTCTTTGAGCAGGTTTATTCAGAACTGGCGGTAGCCCCCCTGGATGGCAGGCCAGGGTCTGGTTTGGTTGTTAGACACCTGGCCATATCCCCTTAAAGGAATCTCTTTCTTCTGATTCCAAGCCTTGAGCTCTGCCCTAGGCTTGGGCTTCCTAGCCCAGCCCTTAACAGGTAAGCTCTTTTAGGGTATGCAACTCAGGCCCTTGGCCGAAGGGGATAATGTTACTGACAGCCGTCAAGGCGTCCTTGGGGCAACTCCCATGGCTATGGTAGAGTTGGTACTTAGTGCTCGCTGTGGTTTCTGGCATGCACTCCCCTCAGTATGGTGGCGTGGGTATACCGTTCCCCATAGCGACCTCTAGAGGACGCAGTGTCTCGTTCCCTTCTCAGGGAAGCATGGTTACATACATAACCTGAGACGTTTTTTGTGATTAGCAGGTTACGACCAAAAAAATTAAAAATACACAAACCATTCTGACTTAACCGTCATGTCAAAAAATAACCAAAATGTCAGCAGCCTAAACATTTGAAGTTATTTAGATACCTCTATAATTACTGTGCTTTTTGGAGCTTAATAGTTAACTGATAAACAATGTATATGATTAATTATTTTGCTGTCAACAACAAAAAAAGCTGCAGATGGGACCATTTTGGTTTTAAGTGTTGAATAAAATCTGGGTTTAGGGACGTTAATAATTCTGAGAAGAATCTCAGTGTTACAATATTTCCGATATAACGTGAGGCATCGTCATGAATGTAAACAATCAAACATACAGACCTTTATTTAAAGGAAGCTCATGCCTTTATAAAAAAATTAAACCCCTTTATTGTTTCTCAAATACAAAAGAAATACAAAAAGAAACACAGACAGCAAGAGAGACACTCAGTCAGCGGCAGCAGTCTGAAGTACAGCTCAGTCTTTTGGTTAAGTACACAGTCTGTTTTCCCCGTCCTCTAGGCCAGATCGCTCTTGTCCGTGACCTCGGCGTGGCTGGTGTCCGAGCCGCCCGGCGCCAGCAGAGTTCTGCGGTTGTAGTGGCCCTTCATGATGCCTGAGTTGTTGTTTTCATTGAGGATTTGTTTCTGTTTCTGCCGGTTAAGGGACTGGACCAGGCCGAGCACCACGGCGGCGAGCGAGTACTGGCCCGTGAGCTTCCTCGGCTGCAGGATGAGCGGGTTGGGCTGCACGCGGCCCAGCATGAAGTGCGTACGGATCTTGCCTTCCTGTTCGCTGATGCCCTTCACGTAGATCTCGCCTCGATACTCGAAGGCGAAGCCGCGCTCGTTCAGGATGGCGTAGGTCTCCTCTGGGAGCTGGATCTTCCCGCTGACGCCCGTGCTGTCCATGCGACTTGCCAGATTGACCGTCTTCCCCCAAATATCATACTGTGGTTTCTTAGCGCCGATCACTCCAGCCACCACAGAGCCATGAGCCATACCTGAGGAGAGAGAAATCAGCATCAGAATATCTCGCTGTTAAAAAGACTAAATGGTCTAACATGCATTTCAGCCTTCTAATAGAGGGCTATTAAGAAAGCAAACAGTAAAAAAAATCCGGTCCCACTTCGTATTAGGTGGCCTAAATGAATAATTTGATACAATGCACTTATTGTATGCATACATGTTTTTACATTGTACTTACATTTTAAAAAAACCTTACATCTCTAATTAATTTCTGTAATTACATTTATAATTACACTGTTGACCCATCATTTACACCTTAACCCACCCTTAAACCTACCCAATAAAACCAAACCTTACCCGTGTCCCACCTCAGTAGCATATTTTTTTATGTAAGTACATAGTAGTTAATGCCACCTAATATAAAGTGGGATTCATTTTCATCAGAAAACACTGATTTTGGTCATAATAAATAAATCTTTCAAGACAGACCTGAGGTTGTCAAGTAATAGTGTGGGACTTCTTTAGAAGCCACAAATTTATAATTTTAATTATTTAATTTGTTAGACTGTTTTATGCCATGACAGCCAACTTTTGGGATAAGAACTGAGTAGAGCTAAAAAAAAATAGGTAAATAAATTATTAAACATATTTAGAAGGCAATAAGGGCTAGACAAACAGAATAAATAATTTATCATATTTCTATTCAAATTCATTTTACAATGTAATCTGTGAGCAAAGCTGAATTTTCAGCAGCCATTAGCAGGGCCGCGTTATCCTATGGGCAACATGGGCTGAAGCCCAGGGCCCCGAACACTAAACACTAAAATTTAAATCTTATTCTCTTACCTTGGCTTTTTAAAATTTGTATGTTAAATTATCTTTTGCGTTTACTGATGTTATTCTTTTTACTGGTTTTTGTATAATTTGTATAGAACTACGGTCAACTGCTGTTGTGTTTTTTATCGGTGCTTAATAAATACAAATACAAATAGAGGAAAGATGTATTTCACTATTGTAAGTTAGTGTTGTTAGTGGTGAGTGATATGAAATTTTATTTGCTGGGTTATTGCAGATTTTTACTCGATAATATCATTTAATTTATGTAGGTTATAAAATTTTTTTTTTCCTCCTATGTGATTATGACGTGCGCATTGTGTTCGTTTTTTTTTTTTAATTTCCTGAGTAATGTGCACGTCTTTATAAAGTATTTGATCGCATTTTTGATTTTGATTGGCGTGTAACGGAAGGGGGGGGGGGTTTAGGGGGCCCCCCAAAGTGCTTACCCATAAACGTTTGTAACATTTTTACTGTCACTTTTATCTAATTTAATGCATAATAAAAGTATTAATTTCTTAAAAATAAAACCTTACTGACCTCTTACTCACACTTTTGAATGGCAGTCTATATTTTTTTAGATGCCCTCGAGATAAAAATAATACTAATAAAAAGTTTTGAGCATGATTTTAAAATAAATCACATGGTGAAGAACTCCGTTACCCATGATCCTGAAAGGACACTGACCAGTCAGAAAAGTAATCATGGAAACAGGAATAGTGACTGCCCACTCCCACAAAGCATTGCAAATGACAATCAAGTCTCCTTGCAACCTCATATCTTTTGCAATAATATTTCGTAAATAAAATTTCCATCAAAAAATTTTTTTTGTTTTCTTTTTTTGGCTTCAAATCAAATTGTAATATTGTGAATCATCTCAGAGCTGACCATGATTCATGACTTTGAATCTTTTTTTAAACTGTTCTGAAATGTCTGTGGAGAAAACAAACAGGAAAAAAAACTTCTGGAATCAAGGCTGATCAAAGAGTGGGCAGTCACTGTTGCGCTCCTTTCTCACTTCCAAAAGTTCTTCTGAATTATTTGTTTGAATCATTTGACTCTTACCGATTCTGAGCTGGAAGTTGTTAAACGAATGTTTGTTGATCTCCTGAATGCTTTCATTCAGAGCAATGGCGAAATCAGCCAGCGCGCACAGATGCCCCCATTTATCCTCACATTGCTATGGTAACACAAACATATAGAAAGATTAATGCACAAATTAAACTACAGACACTACAGGCTTATAAGACATCCAGTAATATCTGCTTTAGTATGCATTAGTGTGTAGGTTTCTGTAGGTGTGTGTGTGTGTGTGTGTTTTCATACTTGTTCTCAGGAGACAGTCCTGACACGGCCATGTATGTGCTGCCGATGGTCTTTATCTTCTCGATGTCCTGAAATCGCTCCTCCCCCAGCAGCTGCAGAGAGACAATCTTTCAGATATGACAGCCTACATATGTAGCATTAAACACTCAACAGCAGCTTCTTAGCAGGTGTGATGGATCCGTGTGTCTTAGAGAGAATCATTAATATTAAAGGGATAGCTCAGCCTAAACTGACAGTTCTGTCATTATTTACTTTCCCTCATTTCATTACAAACCTGTACACTGTAATTTTGGTCATTGAATATGTTTGGATAAACATGGGTGGGGGGTGAACTATGCCTTTAAATAAGTTATTGGTGAACTATGCCTTTAAATAAGTGCATGTTTGTGCTGGTAGAATTCTGACCTCATCAAAATCAGCAATGATCTCGTTGAGCAGCCGCAAACACTCCACACCCTGATTATTCATCTCAGTCTGCGAGTAAAAGTCAGCAAAGCCCGGAATGGAGGCGAACATCACTCCCACCGTGTCATATGACTGTGAGTAGAGCTCCTACGGATGGAGATCACACGTTAGAAACCTCCTCAACTTCAGAGTTTTCTTCCATTTGACACAAATGAGCTTTAAAACGACAGATGTGAATACATATAGAAATGTGGGTCCAATTGAACTTCAGAACAATAATACAGTGTGCGTGGTATATGCAGCATGGGGTGACTTTTTAAAACTCTCCACTAGAGGGCAGTGTTGCTTTATAACAAACACACTTGATTGACTCATAAGAACAGAAGGCAGAACAGATGTATCTGATAAGGCTGATATCTGATATATAATGCCAATAAAACACATACACCATACAAAAAACATGGTTTACTCATATTTTGTTATAAATTATAATATATACACAGTATCTCACAGAAGTGAGTACACCCCCTCACATTTTTGTAAATATTTTATTATATCTTTTCATGTGACAACACTGAAGAAATGACACTTTGCTACAATGTAAAGTAGTGAGTGTACAGCTTGTATAACAGTGTAAATTTGCTGTCTCCTCAAAATAACTCAACACACAGCCATTAATGTATAAACCGCTGGCCACAAAAGTGAGTACACCCCTAAGTGAAAATGTCCAAATTGGGCCCAATTAGCCATTTTCTCTTCCCGGTGTCATGTGACTCATTAGTGTTACAAGGTCTCAGGTGTGAATGGGAAAGCAGGTGTGTTAAATTTGGTGTTATCGCTCTCACTCTCCCATACTGGTCACTAGAAGTTCAACATGGCACCTCATGGCAAAGAACTCTTTGAGGATCTCAAAAAAAGAATTGTTGCTCTACATAAAGATGGCGTAGGCTATAAGAAGATTGCCAAGACCCTGAATGATTGCCTCGCCATGGTCGACCAAAAAAGTTGAGTGCACGTGCTCAGCATCATATCCAGAGGTTGTGTTTGGGAAATAGACGTATGAGTGCTGCCAGCATTGCTGCAGAGGTTGAAGGGGTGGGGGGTCAGCCTGTCAGTGCTCAGACCATACGCAACCTGTGGTCTGTGAACCAGATAAACTTATGATGGTCAAGTGTGTGTGGCGGCAACCAGGTGAGGAGTACAAAGACAAGTGTGTCTTGCCTACAGTCAAGCATGGTGGTGGGAGTGTCATGGTCTGGGGCTGCATGAGTGCTGCCGGCACTGGGGAGCTACAGTTCATTGAGGGAACCATGAATGCCAACATGTACTGTGACATACTGAAGCAGAGCATGATCCCCTCCCTTCTGAGACTGGGCCGCAGGGCAGTATTCCAACATGATAACGACCCCAAACACACCTCCAAGACGACCACTGCCTTGCTAAAGAAGCTGAGGTAAAGGTGATGGATTGGCCAAGCATTGGCATCCTCAAACGGAAGGTGGAGGAGCGCAAGGTCTCTAATATCCACCAGCTCCGTGATGTCGTCATGGAGGAGTGGAAGAGGACTCCAGTGGCAACCTGTGAAGCTCTGGTGAACTCCATGCCCAAGAGGGTTAAGGCAGTGCTGGAAAATAATGGTGGCCACACAAAATATTGACACTTTGGGTCCAATTTGGACATTTTCACTTAGGGGTGTACTCACTTTTGTGGCCAGCAGTTTAGACATTGTGTGCCCGCAGTTTTAGGCATTAATGGCTGTGTGTTGAGTTATTTTGAGGGGACAGCAAATTTACACTGTTATACAAGCTGTGAACTCACTACTTTACATTGTATCAAAGTGTCATTTCTTCAGTGTTGTCCCATGAAAAGATATAAAATATTTACAAAAAATGTGAGGGGTGTACTCACTTCTGTGAGATACAGTATATATCCTATATATTAGTGCTGTCAAACGATTAATCGCGTTTAATCGCATCCAAAATAAAGTTTTTTGTTTACATAATATATGTGTATAATATGTATATTTATTATGTATATATAAATACAAACACATGCATGTATGTTTAAGAAAAATATGCTATGTTTATATGTTCAATATATTTATATATAATATAAGAATATAAATATATACATGTAAATTATTTTCCAAAAATGGACTATTGGTGTGTATTATATATACATAAAATATACACATATCCATAACGATAAGGTAACAAAAACTTTTTATTTGGCTGCAATTAATCCCGCGATTATCATTTGACAGCAACTAATATATATATAATTCTATATGTATGTGTGTATTTCATAATGTATTCATCTTAATAATGTTATATTTAATTTCATGGAATAAGTAATATATCATATAATTATTTTTTTTATATATATAAGATACATATAATGATTTTTTATATATAATTTTACTCATCTTAAAACAGAAGCGTCGCAACACAAAAAGTGATGCACTGGCTTACGTGCAGGTTTTTGTTACCTGCAATTAAATAAATGTAAATAAATAAATAAATAAAAAAAAATATATAAAAAAGTTTAGTTTCAAACAAACTATTTCTGGCCACATATGGCCCCAAAACTTAATGCAATTATAAAAACATAAACCATTACTAACATTTTAATTAAAATGAAAAGAAATATAAAAAAATAATATAATAAACCTAATAAACATAAATAGATACAAAATAAAAAAAATAAAAAAATCTGCATGTGTGCAATAATTATAAGACAGAACACAAGAACAGGTCCTGTGTAAACGAACTTTAAACAGCCTTAAAAATTCATAGCTTAAAGACACTTCCCATATACACATGGCTATGCACAGACCTCACAGGTGCCACACAACATACACATTTACCACACCTTTCAAATTAGGTGTACAATTCATATAAAGTGTGTGACTAATTACATACATTTAAGGTGCAAGCCACAAGGCCACTGCTCTAACTACTTTGCAGTTTAAAGAGAGAGCTGTGGTCAATAGCATGATCAATATTAGAGGAGTTTAAACTCTCTCAATACTCCCCAAACATTCAGCATCGCACTGATACGCCCCACTGATGCATGATGTCATCACTGCATGCCAGTACTGCTGAGCGATCATTTGTATAAAAAGTCAGTGGCTGCTGAAGAGAAGTATAGAGAACAGGTAATAATACACTTAATAAGTGTTAGTCACTGAACTAAATTACTGCAGTGCCCTTTAAGAGTGGCAGGTTTTGCGAGCAAGACAGTGTATGTGTGTGTGTGAGGAAGAGGGATCATTTTCTCATCTTAATAATAGCAGAGAGTGACGTAAATTATAGTTCACACACTCAAGTGCAGACACACACACACACACACACACACACACACACAAACACATACACATTTAGCATCAACAGTTAAATCATGCCTCAATACTCCACCTGATTATAAATGAATGGGATAATTAAAGCAACTCAATACACTCTCTCTCTCTCTCTCTCTCTCCCACACACACACACATACCCAAGCTTAATGGATGCATTTTTTATCTGAGTTATACAGCTCCATTATTTAGCCTCCCTATTGTCTGATTGACTGACAGCGGAACATTCCAGAAATAAACAGAGGAGTCACATCAGGACAAGAGAGCACATAAACACACAGCCGCCTTTACAAAAAGAAAGAAAGGAAAGAAGGAAGAAAGAAAGGAAGAAATGAAGGATTAAAGGAAGGAAAGAAAGGTAGGAAAGAAAAGAAAAAGAAAGAAAGAAACTAGCAAAACCAGAAGACTGCCAGAAGATAAACAATCTGTTACAGAAAGTCAGAATGTATTTCAACAAGCTCAGTAAAAATACAAGTTCAGTGTAATTAAAAAAATTGATTTGATCCAATATAAACTACCGTTCAAAATATTTTTTTGAATGTTTTTAAAACAAGTCTCTTATGCTGAAATTATTTTTTAAAATAATATAATAATAATAAAATTACAGTATACATTCATTAAACACAGCAAAAACAGTATATTGTTAAATAAGTTACAATTTAAATATATTTTAAAATTATAATTTATTTCCTGTGAGGGAAATCTTAATTTTCAGCATTGTTAATAAAGTTTTCAGTTTCACATGATCCTACAGAAATCTTCTACTATGCTGATTTGGGGGCCCAGCAACATTTCTTATTATTATCACTGTTTAAAACAGTTGTGCTATTTCATATAGTAATATTAGATTTTTTTTATTAAAGTAACAGCATTTTAATTGAAATAGAAATCTTTTGTAACACTACAATACGTTTTACTAAACTTGCAACTTTGTCAAATTTATACATCCTTGCTGAAAAAAGTATTATTTCATCTTCCTTCAAAAAATAAAAATAAATAATAAATAAATACATTTGAATGGCAGTCTGTGTGCTCTGTGTTTTTATGATTTTTAAAATAACGTGTCATTAACCTGCTACCATCATGCTAAAGTCACACTCAACTGAAATCGATACAACTACACTGAGTTGCTACCTATGCACAACATTCCAGATCACTTTTGGGATAGTAAGGATGCTGTCTTTTTAGACAGCTCACTAGATTTTGGAACAGAGTTACAGACTTACCTGTCCTTTGGTTAGTCACGTGTTTTTGATTGCTTCTATTGTCCTCATTTTTTTTAGTCGCTTTGGATAAAAGTGTCTGCTAATGCCAAATGTAAGGTCATTGTATCTTAACTTATTCATTTTAATAACTTGCTTAATTACTATTGTTGGCCTTCCGTAGTTAACTGTCATGTCAATAAAGCACAATAAAGAAGAGAGAGAGTGAAAGTGTCAGTGATTCATCCTCTCCTCCTCACATGTTCTTGCTGTCTAAGTGCTGCCATGCTTTTCCTGTCAGACACCCAGATCCATTCTGTCTCTCTACCTCATTGTCTCTGTCTTTCTCCAGGAAGTGGCGTGCGACATGGCTGGGGAGAATGTTCCGGAGCATGTTCTCATTGTGTTCACGCAGCTCTCGCATCTCATTTATCTCTTCCTTCGCCTGTACACGCCATAGGAAGTCCAGACGAGCGGTATACTCCAGCTGAGAGACAGAGAGAATAAAGCTAGTCAGAACTAAAAAGCATCACAAGATACATTAAATCAACATAAACAAGCAAAAACACAGGACAGCCAATCAGTGTTGCAGCCCTATACAGTTATTTTACAAAGCATTCATCAGGATCACACAGACAGTGAGGGACAAAAAATATTAATAACTTAAAATATATAGCAGGAATTCTCTTATGCTTACCAAGATCAAAGCATGATCAAAACACAGAGAAAACAGTAATACTGTAAAATATTATTACAATTTAAAATAACCGTTTTCTTTTTCAATATATTTTAAAACGTAAGTTATTCCTGTGATGCAAAGCTGAATTTTCAGCATCATTACTTTAGTCTTAAGTGTCACATAATGCTTCAGAAATCATTCTGTTATGCTGATTTGATGAAGAAACTTGCTGAAAATATTTATTTGCAATTTGCAAATTTGTTGAAAACATTTTTTAAATTTTTACACATTTAATTTAATACACATATTTACTGTCACTTTTAACCTATTTAATGTGACGTAGTTGAATACATTTTACTATCCTCAAACCTTTGTTTTATATATATAAGACGAAAAGGCTTTAAGTTTCAAAGAAGAGAGAGACAAAAAATGGGTATATCTAATAACCGTCAGCAATACTAGGCAGATAAATCGCAAATACACACTCAGCAAACACAATCCTGTCACTAGAAAAAAAGACACACAAAAATCCTAGCAACCAGAAGAGGAAAGCATCTGTAGGTAATCAACGATAGGAAAGATGCACAGAGGAGCACTTTCTTCTTAAATGCGGAAAATCAGAATTTTTTTTTTTTTTTTTACAAATGCTGTACAACATTGATTCCAAATGTTCTTATATAGGTTCATCTTTAAAAAATATTCACAATTTAATGTAAAAGACTATTGTATATTTACACAAGTATTAACTCCCCAAATCTTACTATTTACAATGCCATCCATTTGCATCAATGTCAACATTTTTACATTATAAGTGCTTTAGCTAAGTTTTGTAGGTGTGATTTTGGCCCATTGCTCCATGCAGATTTGCTCCGGTTTGTTGAGGTTAATCAGATTTCATTTTCAAACAGTGCCATTTTCTCAGTTGAATTATACTAGTCTTTAACTAGGCCGCTGTAGGTTATTCAGATTTTTGTTTTTGAACAAGTTAATTAAAAAGTGAATTTGGCTTTGGAATCATCATTCTGCTAAAATCATCAGGCTTTTGGCAGACTTCTCATCAATCCATTCCTCCCACAGATTTAAGCTGATGCCTAGCCCCAGAGTGAGATGCCACAACCTCGCAACCAAACTACACTGAATGAATAACTTGTTTTACATTTGGACAGCACATATAAATGTATTTCTTCTGATTAAGTTGGCTCTATTTACACCAGGTACAAAGAGCTATCTCGGGTGATCAGATCAATTGGTCAGCTGATGCATTTTTGCTGTTTATATCTGGACAAGCGTCTCAGATATGTCTCCTGTGACCACTAGTGTTCAGTTTCAATAGGAGGGTCTCTGATTTCATGAATACACAAATCATTCACAATGTTTGTATTATTGCATGTAGACAAAGTGCAAAAAGCGCTGTCTATGAGGCATCAGGACAGATTAGCCTTCACTATTTCACTATAAATCACATTTTTAGCTTCTGACCACATCTGGTACAGTATGTGGTTTCAGTGATTGGATCACAAAACATAAGAATCATCTGAACTGAATCTTAATTTCATGTGTGAATAAAGTCAACATTCAGGTGTGTTTTCACTTGCTGGCCTAGGACTTTAGAGCTTTTAAAGTTTCTGTCTTGATTTCGCACAGTGATATGTGGGACAATCTGCATCTGGGTCATTTCTACTTCCTGGTAACTAAACCAGTAGAGCCTTGTGCCCTCTGCCCAATTTATGCATTTGCTCTACTCCATTTAACTTTCTTCAGATCACAGTCTACATTCACAGCTGTCCTTCAGATTCACAAGATGAATCATGATTCCTCAAATGAGACTATCAGAGCAATATAAAATCAGGGCTGCACGATAAATCGCATGCAATTTTTAAATTGCTTTTGTAAGAAGTCTCTTATGCTTAAATATTTTTTTACAATGAGTTTTTTTACATTTAAAATGAATTAAAATAAATAAAAATTCCAAATACATTTATTCCTGTGAATTTTCGGCAGCCATTATTTCAGTCTTTAGTGTCACATGATCCTTCAGAAAAAATATTAATATGCTGATTTGGTGCTCAAAAAACATTTCTTATCAATGTTAAAACATAAAACGTTGTGACACATTTTGGGAAAACTGATATATTTAGCTTTTCTAATTATCCGATGAATAAAAAGTTAAAAAGAACAGCATTTTATTTGAAATTTAAAATATTACGGACACATTTTTGATCATTTAAAATAAAAATATGAATTTCTTTAAAGATTAATAATTTTTTGTTGTCCTTTTTGGAGCTTGACTACTTCTTACAACCATCTACCTCTACTGCATGAAAAAACAGCCAAGATATTCTGAAAGCGAAAAATCTCCTTTTGTCCTCAAGCAACACGAGTAGATGATGACATCATTTTTGACTTTCATACACTGTACGCAGTAAGTACCCTTAAATGCTTTGGCAGTGTCGTGACCCTTTGCGGTACGTCTCGACTCTAACAGGAAGTGAGCTGTGCTGCGTTTCTGATATCTCTGTTCAGCCTGGCTCCCATCAGCTCTCTTCCAGCCAAAGTGCTCCAACAAGGTCCCCCCTAATTAAGCAGTAACACACGCTCATCTGCATACATTAATATCCAGCTTTAATTGGAACTGTTTCACAAAGGCGTCCAGATTGAAAAATTAATTTACTAACAGTCAGGGTGTGATGTAAGTGTTTATGCATGTGTATGAGTGTAAAATGCATGTGTGTGTGTGCATTTATTTGCGTATGCTCTCAAAGATGATTTTATGAGGAGTAATTATGCAAGTGGGGCAGACAGGGGTGTACGACTGTCTGACTGATTATTAAAAACACATCAACAAGACTAACCTCCATTAACCTCTAAAACACATGCACACACACATAGAGATGGATGCACACACTCAGACATTAGACAATTAAGGGCAGTGCATATAAAGCAAATTACTTTTGACAAAAGCAAACTGTATGAAAAGAGTTTCATACAAATACGTTTTAGAAGTTTTAGGTGTCTTGAGAGGGCCGGTTTTGAATCTCGCTACTGTCTGGAGTGGTCCGGGATTTTATCGCTATCAGAACAGTAATTTAAATGGTTAAAGTCTGGCTGGTGGAAGAGCAGCTGTTACAATAGTGGCTAAAATGAATGCATTGTTTTATTCATGATAAAATGATGTGCTAAGCTCTTCGATGGTGACATTCTGGTTCTCAAGGCTCTCACGCAGCAGATAATACAAAAGTTATATCCCTCATGCCTTACTCCCTTGAGCAAGGCATGTACCTGCAGTCACAGTTTAATCAAGGGGAACATGTGCTGAATTTACGCCATTTTATTGCCTTTCAGAGCTCAGTAGACACATTGGAGTTCTCCATTTATAGAAAGTATCTACTTTGTCCTAGATTTTTCTCCTAAATTCTTTAGAAAGACTAAAGAGACACACTAAAGGCTCTCTTTTTAATATCAGTTCTGTCTACACTGCAAAAATAACTTATTTATTATTCAGTTTTGTAAAAATTTCTTAAAATCCTTAAAACAAGACATTTTCTTGAGAAGCCACAATGCATAATATATAAAGACTTGTTTTCAGAAAATGTATCTTTAATTCAAGTCTATTTTGTCTTACTCCACTGATAATTTTTTTAAAGGAGCCCCTAAGGGGAAAAACATGATATAAGAGGAAAAATTATTTCAATGCTTTTGCGTTGGCTCACAAAACATTTGAATTCTCTTGCAAAAGTATTGCGTTGCCCCAAACTTTGTTTGATCACAAAAGTATTAAAATGTAATTTTTTTCCTTCATATTATTTCCATCACAAAAGTTTTGTGAGCATCAAAAAAACCACTGAAATATAATTTTCCTATCATCCCAGTGTTTTTCCCCATTACCATGTCCCATTAGGGGATTCATTTATTTATTTAGTGAATAAAACAACTAGTGAAGTAAGACACACTAAGAGGGCCCCTATTATGCACCTTTTTACAAAATGTAATATGTCTCAGGTGTCCCCAGAATGTGCCTGTGAAGTTTCAGCTCAAAATACCCCACAGATAATTTATTATATAATTTTTAAAAATGGCTATTTTGAGTAGAAGCAGAAACAGGCTGTTATTGTGAATTGTCTCTTTAAATGCAAATGAGCTGCTGCTCCACGCCTCTTTTTCCAGAATGGAGCTCTGCCTTTACAGCTGGTATCTCAGATACTCTGCTAAAAAAACATCTGTTTGGTTTTGATTATCATGTCTATCGCACTGAAATCATGTGTTTTAAGGCCATAACAGTTTAAACTTCTGATATATACGGTGATATACAGCTGGAATAGAAATTGCATGTTTATATCAGATCGTGTATTAAAGGTGCAGTGTGTAAATTTAGCGGCATATAGCGATGGGTTACGAATTGCCAAACCAAGGGCTCAGTCCATCGCTCACCTCTCCATTTTAGAAAGCTACGGTGGTGGCCGATAAGGACTAAGATGTCGTACTTGTAAAGGACAGCAGGAGCAATGATGAAATTTCTTTACAAAGGTAAATAAAATGAAGGAATTATATTTCTTAATTCTTTACTAAATCGGTTATTGCGAATATTAAGTGTAAGTTCATCATTGTGTCAGTGTTTTATTCGCAAGAACAACAAAGTGACGAAACGCGCTGTGTAGAGCAGTTTATCCGTTTACTACTACTACTGTAGAAACATGGTGGCGACTTCCATGTAAGGGAACCCGCGGTGTATGTAGATATAAATTGCTCAATCTAAGGTAATAAAAACATAACGGTTCATTAAGTAAGGTCTTATACACCTCTAAAAACATAGCTATGTATATTATATTGCATTTCTGTCAACAGATCATTGTAAATATTACACATTGCACCTTTAAGTGATAGCAGCGTAATATACAGTACTTATAACTGCTGTCTACGCTGATAATATGACCCAAACCCATAAAAATAAAGAGCAGAGATCAACTCTGCTCATCTTACAGCTTTAATAAGAAGATATTTCTAACTTGAATGCTGCTTTTAAATGTTCTAGCGTGAAGATAAACGTGGCGGATTGTGTGCGGCTCACTCCAACAGGGGCGGGGCTTGTAAAATGTGACATCATATTTTACGGATTCTGTGATTGGCTTGCTCTGATACACTGCTTATGATTTATGGGGATTAAAAAAAGAAGTGGGTGGATTTTTGTCATTATAGGGTGGTTGTGTACACATACTGCCAACACACAATTATGTTTAAACAACAAGTAAAAGTGAATTTTGCATAATAGGTGTCCTATAAATTTGCGATAAATGCAGGATAACAAGCATTTTAAATATTAATTAATTAATTGTTAATTAATTGTTTTTAAAATATTAAGATCTTTTTGCAGTGTAGAAGCAATTAAATGATAACATCGTTTTAAACAACTGTAAATATACATACAGTAGGCTTCAAAGGATGAGAGCACAAGTTAAACTTTTGATTAAAAAGTAAATAAATAAAATAGAACAAACATTTTTAAAACTCATTTAACAACACAACATGTCTTTGTCTTATTTTTTTCAAAATCCTAAAACTCTTTTTAAATTGAATATTGATTCCCAAATTATCAGTGTTCCCTTTCAGTCGGTCACTCTCGACGTCACGTCGGAGGACCGACGAAATTGGGATCTCGCTTAGAGGGACCAATCTACTTCGAGTGTAAACTAAACGAGCCAATGCACATTGGCATGCGATTATTGCATCCAGCTGCCGCTGATCACAGCGTGAGTATAAGTAGGCAGCAGGTGCAGCGCATATTCAGCTTTTCGCTTCGGAGCCGAGCGATCACATCGTTCTGCTCCTGACTACTCTACGGAGAGAAGAAGACTGAACGAGTTCAGCACGCTCTGGAGAGATCTTAGTGTTGGCGGAAGCGCTTCACCCCCCCCCCCCAGACCGGTGGTGGTTGCCGTCCTGTAGAGATGTGGGTTGCCCACATCAGGCTGCACTACCCCCTGTTTGTGTTGCAAATGATCATCTCCCCTGTGCGCCTCAGCACGCTAAAAGAGCTTTTTCCCCTAAAAGAGCAATTTCGGGTGCGTCTTTCTAAAGACGACGTTGCTTGGCAAACTTGACGTTACGTCTTTATAAAGACGATGTGGGTCTTGCTATAGACAACGTATCACCCGGGCGTTCTGGATGCGGTCGTTACCTGGCGCTGGGTGATGGTCACGATCGCTGCCTCTCGTGCCTGGGCATGAAGCACGCTGAGGTGGCTTTCGTGGATGGCTCATGCTCCCATGGCGGGGGTATGACCATCTCGGAGATGCGGACCGGACTCCGTTACCTGCAAGGGGGCAGAGTGCCCGTGCCACCGCCTAGATCTGGGGTTCCCTCTGGTGGCAGCCGGGGGCGTCCTTCTTCTAGCGGTGGGCGGACTGGTCTTACGGTCACGGTGAGGAGGAATTCCCCTCCGGGGATGCCCAAAGCCCCGCCGGAACTTCGAAAACCAGCGGAGCTCTCAAAAAGAGCAGGCTGGACCCTCCCGGGGGGTACCACCTGTTTCTTCCGAGGCTCCCCCCGACGATCGGATGTCGATTGCAGCATCGGAGGGTGAGCCAGAGCTTTCTGGAGAGGAAGATTCGGCTGCGCTGCTCCCCTCTGGGACTGTAGCAATGCCTGAATCAGATCCAAAAATAATGGCTATGCTTTCCCGGGCCACAGTAGGGGTAGGGCTCGAGTGAAGACTTTCACCGTGTCCCGAGCCCTAAAGGTTGCACGATTGGTCCCGGGGCCGGTCCGCGCGGGTTCTCAGCGCCCCGCCTCGGTGCCTTTCTTCCCGGAGGTGCATGAGGAGCTCAACAGGTCGTGGACGGCACCTTTTTACTGCCAGAAACTGATTTGCTGGATCCTCCTCCCTCACCACCCTCGATGGTGGGGCAGTCAGGAGGTTACAAGGGTCCCCCCGGTGGAGCGGTCGGTTGCGATGCAGTTGTGTCCTAATACGCCTCCACCTGGCGGAGCAAAAGTGCTCCCCTCCCAGGTCTGTAGGTACAGGCTGGCCAGCGATGCCTCTAGGACGGTGGAGAAGCTGCCTCCGCCTTACACGCTGTGGCGTGATTGCAAGTGCACCAGGCCATGGCACTGAGGGACTTGCACGAGGGTGTTCACGACCTGGAAGTTCAGAGAGAACTCTGCACCGCGGCGGACCTCGTGCTATGAGCGACGAAGGTTACGGCGCTGTCTCTGGGTCGTGCGATGTTCACTATGGTGGTACGGGAGTGCCATTTTTGGCTGTGACTGGCTGACATGCGCGAGACGGACAAGACAAGATTCTTGAACGTCCCCGTGTCCCAGGCTGGCCTGTCGGCGACACGGTGGAGAACGTGCCTAGCGGTTCTCCGCTGACCAGAGCAGATTGAGGCCATCAGGTACATCCTGCCGGGGTGCAGCTGCTGCCGTCGCCGAGGGCGGCCTCCCTGCCACCGCCAAAACAAGAGCAGAGCTCCTGCGGCCTCCAGCAAAGCTGTGCCGTGGAGCCGGTCGCAGGGCAGCCGCCCCGCCCGTCCAGGCCCCCGCCAAACCTGGTGGCAAGCGAGAGAGCAAGAGGCCCGGAGACGGGCGACCCAGAGGTGGAGGGACGTGCTCTTCAGGAGATGGTAAGCACACCACTCCCTCCCCCGGAGGAGGGCCGGGCGGAGCATCTTTTTCCACCAATGACCTCGGTCAGTGGTACCCAAATTCTCGAAAAAAGAGCAAATTCTTCTATCTCTGGGTCCCCAGAAGGGACGAGGGGTTGTAGACGATCCAGTGTCGTATCACACTCACCCTCCTCTCTCACCAGTGAGCAGCAGTGGGCGGATCGGGTGGACGAACCAACGAAACAACGGACTACCCAAGCACCCTCTGCTCAAACGCAGGTCAGGGTTGCACACACCCAGACCCCGCCTCGAACCGGCAAAGAGACGCCCGGGCCGGGACCCTGCGTTCTTTCACGCTGCCCCGCCGCGGGTACGCCTGTAGTTCCGTTGATACCACTAGCGCGGTGTCTGGGAGCCTAGCTTGAGCTACCCAGCCCGTCTCGATCGCTCCGTCGAACCGTCAGGCTCGGCTATGCGATCAGTTCGCCCGGCGCCCTCCCAAGTTCAGGGGCGTACACTTTACGTCAGTGAAAGCAGCAGATGCCCCTGTCTTGCGTGCAGAGATCGCCGTCCTACTGGCGAAGGACGCGATAGAGACGGTCCCTCCAGCGATATGAGGTCGGGGTTTTACAGCCCTTACTTTATTGTACCCAAGAAAGGCGGTGGGTTGAGACCTATCTTGGACCTGCGCGTCGTGAACCGGGCCCTTCACCGGCTCCCGTTCAAGATGCTCACGCAGAAATGCACTTTCAGGTGTATCCGTCCCCAAGACTGGTTCGCAGCGATCGACCTGAAGGACACGTACTTCATGTTTCGATCCTTCCGCGCCACAAGCCATTCCTGCGGTTTGCATTCGAGGAGCGGGCATACCAGTACAAGGTCCTGCACTTCGGGCTGTCCCTGTCGCCCCGTGACTTCACGTAAGTTGCGGAGGCAGCCCTAGTTCCCCTGAGAGAACAGGGCATTCACATTCTCAACTACCTCAACGATTGGCTCATACTCGCCCAGTCTCAGGATCAGTTGTGCGAGCACAGGGACTTGGTGCTTTCACACCTCAGCCTGTTGGGCCTTCAGGTCAACTGGGAAAAGAGCGAACTCTCCCCGACGCAGAGGATCTCTATTCCCGGTATGGAGGGGACTCGGTAAAAGCAGCGCTGCCTCACGCAGGAACGTGCTCAGTCGGTGTTGAACTGCTTGAATTCATTCAAGGGCAGGACAGCTGTCCCACTGATACTTTTTCAGAGGCTCCTGGGGTATATGGCGGCCACGGCGGCAGTCACGACACTGGGGCTACTCCATATGAGACCGCTGCAGCATTGGCTCCATGGCAGAGTCCCGAGGTGGGAGTGGCAATGCGGCACTTTCCGGGTCCAGGTGACACCGGCCTGCCGCCAAACCTTCACCCCGTGGTCAGACCTTGCGTTCCTCCGGGCAGGAGTGCCCCTGGAGCAGGTCTCCAGGCATGCTGGGTTGCACAGATGCCTCAACCACCACGTACAACGGGTGGGCCACGTACAACGGGCTCGCAGTGTCAGGGGTTTGGACGGGTCCCCAACTACACTGGCACATCAACTGCCTCGAGTTGCAGGCAGTGCACCTTGCCCTGAGCCGTCTCAAAGGGCACTTACGAGGCAAGCATGTACTGGTCCAAACGGACAACACAGCGACCGTTACGTACATCAACCAACAAGTTGGTCTGCGCTCCCGTCGCTTATCGCAACACGCCCGCCACCTCCTCCTCTGGAGTCAAAAGCATCTGAGGTCGCTTCGTGCTGTTCACCTTCCTGGGCTGCTCAACCGGGCAGCCAACAAGCTATCTCGAGCTGTGCTCCCGGGAGAATGGCCACTCCATCCCCAGACGGTCCAGCTGATTTGGGGACGTTTCAGAGCCGCTCAGGAGACCTGTTTGCCTCTCCAGAAACCTCTCACTGCCAGTTGTTCTTCGCCCTGACCGAGAGAACACTCGGCACGGACGCACTGGCACACAGCTGGCCGCGGGGCCTTCGCAAGTATGCATTTCCCCCAGTGAGCCTTCTGGCACAGTTCCTGTGCAAAGTCAGGGAGGACGAGGAGCAGGTCCTGCTGGTGGCGCCCTATTGGCCTACCCGGACCTGGTTCCCGGAACTAATGCTCCTCGCGACAGCCCCTCCCTGGCCGATTCCTCTGAGAAAGGATTTACTGACTCAGAGACGGGGCCCCCTTTGGCACCCACGTCCAGACCTCTAGAAACTTCATGTCCGGTCCCTGGACGAGACGCGGAGTCTCTGAGTGGCCTACCCCAAGAGGTAGTTGACACCATCACTTCAGCGAGAGCACCGTCTACGAGACACGCCTACGCTTTGAAGTGGAACCTGTTCGTTGAGTGGTGTTCTTCTCACCGAGAAGACCCCCGGAGATGCCCGATCGGAGTTGTGCTGTCCTTCTTGCAGCAGGGGCTGGAGCGAAGGCTGTCTCCCTCCACCCTTAAAGTTCATGTCGCGATCGCTGCTAACCACGACCCGTAGAAGGGAGGTCGTTGGGGAAACATGACTTGGTCGTCAGATTCCTTAGAGGGGCGAGAAGGTTAAATCCTCCACGACCCCCCTCTATACCCTCTTGGAACCTGAGTCTGGTGCTCACGGCACTACAGCAGGCCCCGTTGAGCCGTACAAGGCAGTGGTGGGAGATGAAGTTCTTTCGATAAAGACTTTGCTCCTGCTGGCATTGGCCTCTTATCAAGAGGGTAGGGGACCTGCACGCATTTTCGGTCAACGATTCGTGCCTAGAGTTCGGGCCGGCTGATTCCCAGGTAACCCTGAGGCCCCGGCCCGGCTACGTGCCCAAGGTTCCCGCTACTCCCATCAGGGATCAGGTGGTGAACCTCCAAACGCTGCCATCAGAGGAGGCAGACCCAGCCCTAGTCTTGCTCTGTCCTGTCCGAGCCTTAAGATGCTACATAGACCGGACGCAAAGCTTCAAGACCTCAGACCAGCTCTTTGTCTGTCACGGAGGCCGGCAGAAGGGGAAATGCCGTCTCAAAGCAGAGGATGGCCAACTGGATAGTGGATGCCATCACCCTGGCTATCAGGCACAGGGTGTGCCCTGCCCACTCAAGTTGCGAGCTCCCTCTACTAGAAGTGTTGCATCCTCCTGGGCGCTGGCTCGTGGCGCCTCGCTGACATATATTTGTAGAGCTGCGGGCTGGGTGGCCCCCAAAACGATCGCTAGATTCTATAGCCTTCGTGTGGAGCAGGTATCCTCCTATGTTCTCTGCTCAAACTGGTAGAAGCACTGAGAGGCCCCGGCTTCGGGTCGGCTTGCAAAATCACTCCAGAGAGTCCATATAGTAGACCCTTTTGAGTTCCTCCGTCCCCTCGGCAGCCTGACGTGGCGGAGCGTCCGGCGCCAGGTCTTCACTTGTTGAATCCTCGAGAACCGGTAGAAGTCTGGGTTCCATATGTAAGACCTAAGTTGATCTCATATGTGTAAAGTCCACGGTTTAGCCTTGAGCCCGTGTTTCCCCGGCAGACTTTTGCCATTCCAAGAGGGTTCAATAACCTTCATTCTTCCATATGCACCTAAGGGATTTTCATATGTGTATTGCTTCCGAAACCTCATTCGGGAAGTTTGGAGCTTCCGTAACGTCCCTGTCCAAATAGATTGGGTATGTTTTCCCAGTGTTATCCAGTTTTACTCATTGTGTAGTGCCATAGCAGTAGTAGCTGGTCCTCTTGTGAAGAAGCTCTGGTCTACGCCAAAAATTAGGGGCGCAGGTGGCTTCCACAGGAAACTGGAAGTAGCTGTGCCCTTTTGGTTGGATCCCAATTCATTGGTCATTCGACGTGACGTCGAGAGTGACCGACTAAAAGGGAACATCTCAGTTACGTATTGTAACCCTCGTTCCCTGAAGGAGGGAACGGAGACGTCATGTCCCGTCGCCACAGCTCCTGTATCACCGCTGAGCGGCCAGGTCACCGGCTCGTCTCGGCTCCTTAGCGAAAAGCTGGTATGCATTGCACCTGCTGCCTTTTTATACTCATGCTGTGATCAGCAGCAGCTAGATGCAGTAATCGCATTCCAATGTGCATTGGCTCGTTTAGTTTTCACTCGAAGTAGATTGGTCCCTCTAAGCGAGATCCCAATTTCGTCGGTCCTCCGACGTGACGTCTCCGTTCCCTCCTTCAGGGAACGAGGGTTACATACGTAACCGAGACGTTCTCAGACCTTTGCACCCCACTGTATATGTAAATAAATGTATCATAAAAACAACAGCATATGAAGAATAAAGCCTTATTGACAGTGACCTGCAGTGACAGAGTGCTTGTTCATTCATCCGACACACACACACACACACCAAGATGAGCATAAAAAAGAAATGATCAAATCACTGTCCAAGAAACACACGCCAAGTCCCAATCCACAGGCCTAGCAGTGCCAGTGGCACCACCTGCCTAAATGACACACTGTTGCCATAGAAACGAGGAGGGGGGGCAAATATGGGCAGGCAGTTTATAGCTGGACACAACACATGGCACAAGCACAAAGCATTTCGGTCATATGTGAGACTCCATGTGCCTTAATCAGAGCGGCGCAGACACCACACACACACACACACACACCTACACAAACCCAGCAGCGCTCATTTCTCTTTCTCTCTCGCTCATCACCACTCGGACCAGCTCTTTCCCCTGATCTATGGCATCAAAGACAACAATCAGTAGAGTGAACTTAAAAAGCTCTGCACACACGGTGCGTCAGAGAGAGAGCAGGGCTTTTATATATTGACTGTTAGACCTTATGAAGCAGCCAATAACTTGCAGCCGTTTCTTAGAAACGTGACATTATAAAATAGGCACTGAATGGCCCCTGATCTGCTGTCAGGTTAGCGTTTGTGTGCGTGTCTGTTACCTGTTGGCCGTGGTAGAACACAGCTAAAAGGAACATCGCCATGAGAAGCAGAGACGTTTCCTTGGTTCCCAGGAAGCTTTTGCTGTAACCAGAGAAACAGGACAGAAAGTCTCATGAGTTCTGCAGTATGTTTATGTCCACAGTGCAGTTAGCTAAGAGAAACATCTGTCATAAATGTCATAAAGAGCCTTGATCATATAATCACAGTGTACACTGTTTGTCAAACACTTACATCTGTTATGAAAAAACGATTTGTTTGTAAAGGGGTCATGAACTGCATGAATTACTTTGTACTTGTTCTCTGAGGTCCACTTTTGTTTTTTTTACAACAAATTAACATAATTTAGAAGTAAAAGGCTATTTTCTATCCTGTTTTTAACCCCCCTCATCAGAACACTCTGTTTGAATAGGCGTGGGAGATTGTAGACTCGGAAGTAAATGCCCACTGCTATGATTGGCAAATAGTTGTGTATGTTTGATAGCCTACATGCTTCATAGATGGACACTGCTGTGATAGGTTAAAATGCATAAATACTCAGTATATATCAAACGATCGGTAAAAAAAGACAAAGCAATAGTGACCATGTAATAAAAACAGTTACTCACACTTGTGTGGTGGGACATTACTGTCGGATCCAATACAGCCGGAACAGCATTGTCTTTTAGTTTCAATCTTTCTGAAAATCCTGCGTTGAATTGTGGCTTGTTTGTAAATGAACCTGCGGTGAAAAGGACCAAGTTCTTACTGACGTGGTCTGGCACTTCATTAAAAATAAAGTTCATCAAATAAAGTCTATCGTTTGGTTTATGCGTAGACCTGCTTTTGCCTCTTGTTATTTACACTACATGCGTGAATCGTGGGCGGGGCTAAACAGCAGTGATTTAGAAGCAGGCGTTGATCTTCTTCTGCGGAGACAATGCTTATCCACGCTATTAGATCATAGAGTGGCACATTCCACAAGATGCTGTTTTGGCAGACTGGCTTCAATATAAGATGTTTTTAGACTAACGAGAATGTTTTGAGATCTGAAACTCACAGGATGTTTTTATAGCACAATGACTTCTTATATGTGAAAAGATCAAGGGAATTTAGATTTTTCAGTTCAGGAGCCTTAAGGGGGAGTACCTTGTTTAGGATTTGGTCAGAGGTTTGAGTTCTGGTTGTTTAGGGGTTGTTAGGGTTGTGTGGTTTATCTTTGTGATGTACAGTGTCTCATGAGGGTAATGTGGACCACAATGATCGATAGCTATGGAGGGACGGATTTTAAAAAAATATATAAGTATATAGAGTAATTTATATAAAATTGTACTGTTTTAAAAAAAAGAAGCCCCGCTCAGGACAGGCTGCATTTATTTGATTCAAAAATACAGTAAAAAAACAGTAATATGTAAAATATTACAATTTAAAATAACTCTTTTTTTATTTTAAAATATTGTAAAATGTAATTTATTCCTGTGATGGCAAAGCTGAATTTTCATCATCATTACTCCAGTCTTCAGTGTCACATGATTATTCAGAACTCATTCTAATATGCTAATTTGGTGCTCAAGAAACATTTGTAATTATTATCAATGTTGAAAACAGGTGTGTTGCTTAATATTTTTGTGGAAACTATTTTTTCATAATCTTTTGACTAACATGAAGTTCAAAAGAACAGCATTTGATATACAAATCTTTTGAAACATTGTAAATGTCTTTATCTCTATTTAATACAGCCTTGCTGAATAAAAAAAAAAAAAACGGATCCAAATTTTTGGCAGTGTATGTGGGCGGTAACAGAAGTGTATGTGCATGTCATCAGACAGCAAAATTGCAACCCTTCCAGGGTTTAAAACTATAAACTTACAGCTGCCAAACTACATTTTTGACCACTAGGCCACACCACCCACATTTACTTTCTGGTTTAGAGTTTGAGGTGTCCTTTGGCGGAAGACAAAAATTTATGACTGGCTGACGTCAATCAAATAACATGCAGAAATCTATTAAAGCACTCGCAGACTGCTACTTTAGAAACAGCATGACATTTATTGCTCTTATAGTTGGTCCACGTCATCTTACGAACTTGCTTGAGTCATCATACTTACGTCCATACTGTTAAAGTGTGATGTATACTTTTGCTCTTTATAATTTATTCCTTAATGGCTCCTGAGTGGCACAATGTGGGAGTTTGCATACCTCTGATTAAGTGTAAGTGTGTCATAGCGGATGAACAGTGGTGTGTAGAAGGCCTCGGTCAGCACTGCGTAGATAGCGATCATGATCAGCAGGATGGCCAGCTTCAGAATCGAGTTCAGTCTGAGAAACACTGCACACGTCACCATCGCCAAGACTCCAGTAAACACGAAATACTGTCAATAAACGGGCAGACAACCTCAACATTAGCAACCCATCACTCGATATACAGTGAATGAACTGATTTGAAACAGTTTACACATTTGCTAGAATTCTATCAATCCTTTTAACAGACTGAAACTGGCAAGAAGCTGTGGGTCTGATTGTGTGGGAGGCAGTGGATGAAAAGACCTCTGGGTAGAAGCAGATATCGGGGATTGAGGCAGATGCATTAAACGTCTGGTTCCTGAATGAGCCGGATTTATCGAAATCACACCAAAGCTACGATAAAAGAGAAAGAGAGTGCTAATGTTAGAGAATTTATTGTATTTGAGAATTCATCTGTATAAAGAGCAATATAATTACATTTCCAAGAACTTTCTAACTATAGGTTTATGTAACTGAAAGATGGCTGATATAATATTCTATTGAAATCAGTAACTGTATATCTATTCAAATAAATAAAAATATATAAAAAATTAAGATAAAATGTTTTAAATATAATTTAGGCATCACAACATTATAAAATACAGTATGAAAAACTGATGTTTATTTTGAAATTTGATAAAGATTTGACTGACTTTAAGTGTTTTTAAAGATCAACTTGTAAAAATTAGGGAAGTTATTAAATAATAATAAAAAAAAAATCCACATTAAATATAGACTAATACAATGCATTTGAAAAAATTGCTAATATCAGCCAATAACCAATATGATATTGATATGAGTCAAAATCTGCTAAAGGGCAATGATAGAACAATAGTTTTTAATGATTTTAGACTATTATTTACAACAGGATCTGTATTTTCATTGTTTTAAATAAATGATTTTTGTTATAAGAGACAATAAAAATAACTTTGTGCATCAAAACCTCTCCTGGTAAAAAATAAATAAATAAATAAAAAAGTGAACTTGATTTTCGAAGTCAACGAATTTGCGACAGCTACATTTTAATTACAATTGAAAAAAAAATTGACAAGCCAAAGCTGTCAGTCTCTGAGTGAGGTAATTTATTTAGGCCATGAAATTAAATTAATTGCAAATTGCAAAAAGCATTTTGAACATTTTATAATACCCAAAAAAGATCTGCTAGATTTAATTACCCGTTTGCAGATTTTGAGCTATGCATTGTGCAATCCTTTGTCACTAGATTCTATAATGAAAATAAATAAATTTATACTCCACAGTGGAACTATAATTATTGAGTTGAAATTGGTTCAGCTCACAAATTAAAATTTATATATCCACGATAACATTTACAAGAGTATAATGATGAAATTACAAATAAAATAAAAAATGTTTGCTCACTATGTTGATCATGGCAGCCAGGAAGTTGATGAGGATGGAGAGGAAGATGACGACGTTCCGTGCAGCGTACGTTTCGTTCACCCAGCAACATGCTTTTCGCAAAACCAGAGGCAAACACTTATAATCCTCCGCCGTTGTCACAACAACAAGGCAACAGTGCAGCAAGATGAGGACGGAGAACTGTATCACCATAGTGACCATCCTACAAACATGAGCGATCGCATATTATATGATGCTCTCGTGGGAGTAATCGAATATTCGAGACTGGTGTGGATTAAATTTCATTGAAAAAGCCACATCGAACACTATAGGAAATATTAATCCATGGCTTCTATACGCAGTATAAACCCAAACAGATCATGTGTCAACCTCAATGTCTGTGGTGGACATGGCCATCAGTATATCTACATGTTTTACCTTGCAGAGGGAAGTAAGCTCTGTATTCCAGTGATGAAGAAGAGAACAATGAAGGCACACACAAGATTAGACTTAAACACCTCGTCTCGCATCTGGGAATACTGTAGAGGAAACACACACACACACAGAAAAGTAAGGACAAAAATTCCTCTTCACATGACGACCACAATGACACCATGAAAGCAATGCTAACCACATAGGAAAGAGCAGGGTAGGTGCTCATAAACACACATACACACAACTCCTGTGCTCTCTGGGTTAGTGAGAGGACGTGTGATGTCAGGGCATCATGGAGGCAGGGCAAACCAAGAATCTCAAGCACAGAGAGTGGCACAGAGTCAATGGTCAAGCAGGGGGCAAAGGTCAACTAAAACAAGCAGAAATGAGGTAAGGGACAAATAAACAGAATAAAAAGCATTTTTAACTAAGATGAAAACATGCATGGTAGCGGATCATGAGTAACCCGAAGGCCCGTCTGTGGGCAAATCCCGGTTGTTCAGGAAGAATTAACGTTCATCGGAGATGGTGATTAAAACCAATCAATTTGGAGACCAATCCAATCGGCTAAATTCACCGGCTCATTATCCTAAGTGTTGATTTAAATTCACTCTCTTTTTCTTTGTCAGAACCTGCTGATCAGATCAGGAAACAACCTTCTTGTCAGACTAATGGCCAGAGCGACTCTCAAGTCAAAGGGCTAGTGCTCCCAAAAAATGAAAATTCTGTCATTAATTACTCACCCTCATGTCATTTCAAACCTGTAAGACCTTTGTTCATCTTTGGAACAAAAATTAAGATATTTCAATATCTTCGTCGTTCAAGGCCTAGAAATGACACATACATTGTACTCAAACATTGACTGATGTGGAAGAGAAGAAATCATTGAATAAAGTTATTTGTTTTCTTTTCACACAAAAAGTATTCTCGTAGCTTCATAAAATTATGGTTGAACCACTGATGTCACATGGACCATTTTAACGATGTCCTTACTACCTTTCTGAGTCTGGGAACATTTCGGTTGCGTTGCTGTCTATGCAGGGTCAGAAAGTTCTCAGATGTCATCAAAAGTATCTTAATTTGTATTTGGAAGATGACCGAAGGTATTATGGGTTTGGAATGACATGAGGGTGAGTAATTAATGACAGAAATTAGTAATTAATGACATTTTTGGGTGAACTATCCCTTTAACAGCTCAAGAACTGTAGCACAATTCATGAATGAAACATTCAGACCATGTCATAAAAACTTTTTGGAGTTTTTTAATCATTTTTGGAGCATTGAATAACTTGAAGACTCTTCAAAATATAAAATTTTTCGTTCCACAGAAGAAAGCCTGATAGTGAAAATAATAACAGAATTGTGTTTTGGGGAGAACTATCCATTCAAGTGATCTTAAAAGTAAATTGCATTGTAGTGGTGTCAGAAGTGTCATCGCTCCTGCTAGAAAGTCCAAATAAAACTGGTGGCAGATGGTTTCTGGGACCATTAATTTGGTGCAAATTGGTCTAGATAGATGGTCCATCTGGTTGACCATCTTGGACCAACGAAAAAACAGCAACCATGCTCTAAAAACAGCTGGACCACCGTAACTTGTTTTTTTTTTCCGGATGGGATATAGTAATTGAGAACATTTTAAACCGCTGTGCATGTTCTAGAAAGTATCGACTGCTGTTGCTGGCACATAACGTCCTTTAGTTTACTCATGACAAAAACACTCTCTCGCCTCCTTCTCTTGCACCTCCAAAACAAAAATAAAGCAACAAAGAGAGAGTGAGAGAGCAGAGAGGGAGGACAGGATGGCTGGAAGGTGGGAGCAGGCTACCTTGTGCTCCAGCAGTGCTTCTCTAAAGGTGAGAGAGAAGGGGGAGATATGTTCTTGGCGGAGCTTGTCCCCGCTGCGCAGGGCGATGGTGCTCTGCATGCGAGCGTTAATTTCCTGTGAGCCGGCGCGCACATGCAGGGCTTGAGCCAGGTGGTTGGGGAGCAGGTTAATGGAGTGACGTGTGAGCGCAGCCAGAGTCTACAGAGGAGAAGCACATGCAGCGCCCATGAGTCTGAGAGTGTTTGTTCGTGTGTGTGTGTGTGTGTTGGTGTGTATCTGTTCATTCAAGAGCTCTGCACAACATGAATGTATGACAATCAAAGAAACATTAGAAAAGGATTGCACAAAGACATGCACGATTACTTATCTAATGTAGGACAAATGACAGACTTCTAATTTTTTATATAAGGTTATTATAATTAAATATGTATCAACCCAAACTCAATGCCTAAAAGAAAACTTTTGCATTATTTAATTTTTGAACTGTTTTCCCACATACAGCATCCCCAATGGTGGTTTTGCCAGATTTAGTTCACTTCTCATGACAATTTTGTCCCCAAACGACAGCTAAAGTATGCACACACACACACACACACACATAACACTTGCACATAACATGATTATTTTTTGTACAGCGAATGCTCTGGACTGTAAGTAATAGGCTTTTCTAACTGCCTACAGCTCAGCCCATCTTTTAGAGTGGATCTAGAAAATCAGCACACTATTGCAATGTCTAATAATTCCACTGCCTTAATGCCAGAAAGCCAGACCTTTTATATCAGATATTTTAAGTATCAAAATATGAGGCTGTTCCAGTTAGTTCTCTCTGCTGGAAAATCCAGTTAAAACCAGGTTTATTGCTGATTTTTCACAGTTTATATATGGTCTATGGTTGATTGATGGTGGTAGACCACCTTGGGTAAGGAAAGAAGCCTTTATCATGTGCTGAAAACACCACATTGTGTTGATATGACCTATCCAAGCTATTTTACAGCAACCTTTGGTGGTCAAAATTGTTAGAACACTTGGCATATTTAAGAGGTTTCAGTTGTTTTTGTTGAACTGGCCATTATAATAATATCCATAAAACGAACTATTGCCTGAACTAAGTGCGATGGAAGAAATCTGCTGGAACATTGAAAATGATGGACTTGCCCCCTCAAAATCTGGACCTCAACCCCACTGAGCAAATTTGGGGCAAGTTGGAAAATAAACTGGACAGATCTATTGTACATTCAAAGGAAAGCCTTTGGCTTGAGTTGCAGAAGGCATCGGTTAAACATTAATGTTGAAATTCTCAGAAAATACAGTATATTGACACTATACCAGAGAGATGTGCTGCTGTAATTGCTGCAAAAGGTGGACATGCCAAATATTAAAGTGGAAAAAGTGGATAAAAACAGTACGACTCACTTCACCTGATATTTGTTGTGCTCAGAGCAACCATCTGCATGTTTCATGAACATTATGAAATTAAATCATGTTTTGGAGGCAAAAAAGTGTCAATATTTTCAGATCTTTCAGGTGTTCTAACAATTTTGGCCATTACTGTATATCATTCAGTGTCAACTGATCCAAATCCAATACCAAGACGAGACTGTGTCACATATATGCTTCGAATATAAACAGCTTGGTTGATAATAATGTGAGCAATTTAGCTTGGCTAATAAAATAAAAACTATTAAATAAAAAATAAAAACATAGTCACTTTTATTTTAAAATTTTTAAATTATGCAACATTTGGAGGTTGAATTTCCAGAAAAAAAGTTACTATATCATGATATAAACTTTATCACACTATGACACAGGATTTTGTTCATGCAGCTCACCTCTAGTAAACACTTGTACAATACGAGGTGACACACAAGATTTAAATAGCTCAGAGGTTCATATGAGGATAGAGGTTAAACAAAAATATCACTCGCCTTAAACACACTGTACAACATCAGGACACAAATGAAAAATGGCATGAACAGGACCTGGCTAAGTTCAGGCCACTCAGCTAAAGCTGATGACTGTACAGGGAAAGGGAGGCAACCTTACATGAACTGCAAAATGTTACCACAGACTGGCTATACCATGGCTCTGTTCCAAATTCTAGTTTTTTTATACTGTTTACATGAGACATCCTAAGTGGTCCCACATGGGCAGCAACGCCCATGCAAACAAACTCACACACCCAAGCAAACAGTGCGCCACACGTAAAGTGAGACTTGACTAATGCAAGTGTCTAACTAGTTAATTCAGCTGACTAATGTGTCTTCCAAACAAAAGAGGGCAAAATGCTAGTAAAACAGAGTATGATATTTGCAAGTTGCTAAGCTAAACCCTCAATACTTTAATGAGCACAAAAAATATTACACAATAAAATCGTCATGTTTCTTAACAGAACTGAATAAAACATGTATTTTTTATAATCTACTGAACATGTCCCTTGAATGGTGGCTCTTGCTTATTCATAAAACCCATTTGTAAGATGCTTTGTTCAAACCTGACAGAATCAGCCAACCTGTGTCAAGACGGCTGTTTTAAAAGCATCATGCTGTCAAAAGTGATTACATGGAAGAATGGGAAAAGACCTCCATGTGTGTGGGTCACCAAACACATTTCTTTACAGCAAACCCAGTCACAACCATATATATCACATATGTGACCCTCTGGACCACAAAACCAGTCTTAAGTCGCTGGGGTATATTTGTAGCAATAGCCAAAAATACATTGTATGGGTCAAAATTATTGATTTGCTTTTATGCCAAAAAATCATTAGGATATTAAGTAAAGATCATGTTCCATGAAGATATTTTGTAAATTTCCTACTGTGAATATATTAAAACTTAATTTTTGATTAGTAATATGCATTGCTAAGACTTCATTTGGACGACTTTAAAGGCGATTATTTTTAATTTTTTGCACCCTCAGATTCCAGATTTTCAAACAGTTGTATCTCGGCCAAATATTTGTCCTAGCCTAACAAACCATACATCAATGGAAAGCTTATTTATTCAGCTTTTTCAGATTTATTTCGGTTTTTGTGATCCAGGGTCACATATGTGAACACTCTCCATCACAGTGTAGGCATGTGTTGTATTGTATTTGAGCGTGATTAACAGCGGAAATGTCAGCACAAGGGTGGAGGTCAAATTGAAGGATGACTAGCAGAGGATATTGTATAAACAGGATCTGACACAGACGTTTGATTTTGTTTTGACCGCTGAAAGTATCTTTAAAGAGGACTATCATCTGTGCCGTGAGCTGGAGCTGTGGTCACTGTGAGCCGTGAGTCATCTAGAGAAACACTAGAATTACAAAACTCGCACACAGACTGACTCTCATACATACAAAATGAACGATTCACACACAACATACATAGACCAGGTGCTGTTTTACCCCAAAATTCATAATATACATACTGTATACTTTCTTTTCTCATTTTCTGGTCTGTGGAAGAAAAAAAGTCTTATGGGTTTGCTTATGGTACATGGGTGAGTAAATGGAGAAATGTTTAGGTGAAATATCCTGGCGTTTGTTTTAAAACAAGACATAAAACATTTCACAAAAACATGCTTGCTTGTTTTAAATGGTAAAACTGTAGATATAATGGAAACAAATTTGTATTTTTTTGTAATTTAAGGGGTAGTGACTTCATACATTCACTGAAATAACAATAAAAATGTTCAAAATGATAGCAAATTTTCATACATTTTTAAGTGTGGCTTCAGTGCCCAAATAATTTTTTGGGCCCTGTATATGGACTTTTCATTCATCAGATGTTAGTTCTACAACAGTGTTTGCTCATGTGTGTAATCGGAATTATATTAACTGATGTGGGCAAATCTGTTGAGATTAGGCACTGTTAATCTACTGTTAGCACTGGGATTTCCACTGAAAGAGTTTTTAAATACAGATGTGTGTGAGAGGTCCATGACTGCCATGAGTGCGTTGAGAAAACATTCAATAAATGTTCTTTTAACAAGTGAAAGGAATGAAAATTGACAATATCTTATGGCCTGGAAGACCTGAAGGGACTTTTGACAAGTTCTTCTATATTCAATAAGAGATATTCTCGCTAGCAATTGCAGAGAAGAGTTCTGACTTGGACACAATATTAAGCCGCTTAACATTGTTCCTTTCAAATGAAAAGTAACAAAGCAATGCTCAAATATTTGGGGTTAATAAATTTGCATTAAATTGATCAAAAGTGATGACTTTCATTTAAAAAAGAAAAGAAAAGAAAAGTAAAAGAAAAGAAAAGTTCAAAACTTGACCCTATAAAACAGCACTCTCTATTTCTATTATATCTACTTGTTTTTTTATTTATTAAAAAAAACTGACCCTCTAACACTAGCATTCTCTATTCTATCTACTTGTTTTCTTTTTTATTTATTATTACAAACCTTTTATTCATCAAATAACCCTAATATTACGATCAAGCAGCCCAACTGTTTTCAATACTGATAATATTAAGAAATGTGTCTGTGGCACTGAAGACTGGAGTAATGGCTGATGAAAATTCATCTGTCACGGAATGCCAGGAGAAAACGAGGTAAGTTCCAAGTGCAGTTTATTTGAAATTAAACAGAACAAAAACGTTGCAAAAGGTAATCCAACCTGACCACAGAAACACAAACCGAGAAGACAATACAATCAAGACGCAATGACAGACAGAGAAGGCATGATATATATAGCTGGGATAATGAGTAAATGATGAACAGGTGTTACAGATCAGAGCAGGATTAATGAGCAGGGGACTTTGGGAAATGGAGTTTAACACAAACAACGAAAAACAGAAGAGCGCCCTCAAGTGACCAGTCCAGGTCACCACAACAAACACTGTGACATCATCTTTGCCATCACAAGAATAAATTACACTTTAATTACATATTAAAATACAAAGCAGTTATTTTCCTATTGTAGTAATATTTCACAATATTAGTGATTTCACTGTTTTTCTTATCTAATAAATGCAGCCTTGGTGAGAATAAGAAACGTCCTTCAAAAACATTTGAAAAATCTTACTGAGATTTCAATTTAATAAATTAATTTAATACAATTATGATTAATCATGCCCCTTAATGTGTCAAATTATACTTTTAGAGTGAGTAAAGAGTGATTTACATTCATTAGCCTCATGCTCATTTCTCCTCCAACAACTATCAAAAATTGCTCATGCACTTCAATTCAGATGCATGCAAGGTATACTTTTCAATCTCACTGTGAACAGATTAGCAACACCGCTTTTTTTTTCAATCAAGCTGAATATGACTTTTATCCTGACTAAGGTGTTTGCATCAATGTTTTCCATTCTGGTTGAGGTATTAGTCAGATAATGAACTGAATGAAACTGAAAAAAATCTGGGTGGAGTAGAAGAGATGGAAAAGCTTCTGGGCGGAGCTGTCGAAGAATCAATTTGAGTTCTCCTCAATAATCCCAAAAGTGGAGAAATGAAGATTTTGAGAGCTCTGATGCTTTTCAGAGCAGCAAAGCTTCCCGGAATTGCTTATGGGATGGAGTTTAAATGGCTTTTAATAGTGTGGTCAGATGGTAGAAGTCATGGGCAGGGCTCCAGACAAAAAAAAATCACTTAAGGCTCTTTTAAGAAACAAAACTAGACGCCACAATGTTTTTTTAAGTGTCACAAAACAAATGTGTTTTCTCTCTTTGTTTTTAACCACTTTTTCAGTCATACTAGTCATTCGTTTATGTCTCTCCTCCTTTTACAGCATTAGCATTTTAATCCATCTTGTAGATGTCCTGGGAACTAAGGTTCACTTAAAGTGGGAACTAAATGTCTTTTCCAACAGAGCTATATACAGTCAGAAAGAATTGTTTATTACACAGAATCTGTGCCAATATCATGGACCATAACTATGTCAGCATCACTTGGCCATTGAGTGTGTAGTTTGGGCTCCTCCTCAATGCATCTTATAAATGTTATGTCTTGCACACATACAATATGCTTTTCTTGATAAGTAACATGCAATTATATAGGAGATGTTGAATTTTATCTTTGGCTCCTTGCATTCTTTCTTAACATGTAGACAACAAGTTACGTAAAAAATATGAATATATGCACTATAGTGGATATAATTAGCAAAATGCTCCTCTTAATAGTTCGTTTTTCTAGCCGACTAATGAGCTTATGCCAAATGTTATTCTGAAGTAAATGTATTGTTACGTGGCACTGTTTACAAGCTTTAGTCATTGTTCGCAGTTTGAAACACTGAATGAATGATTACAGGAGACATTTCGGTAAGTTGTACTGAATCTTATACCTTTTGATGTCCATTCATGTTTATTTCGTACTATAGTACTAAAGAGAAAGATACGATGGGTTGACATGCCGTTTGAACTGAGGCGCTAAAGCAATCGCTCATGCCACATTAAAGAGCGCCAAAACGTTATTTATTGTTTGAATTTTGTTATGGATTTGGCAGAATTTTAAAGCTGATATTTTGTTTATTAAAAGGCAACAGAGCACAAAGCTTGCTGCGATTATTGGACGGAAAGCGCACTACAAATAATATGAAGTTCACGCATTAACAGAAAACAGCATATAATATCTTAATAACAAGAAGCTATATTAGTGTCTATTATAAACAAGAATTTTTAACAATATTGTTAATGGCCACACAGCTGACAGCTTTACCTGCTGTAGTTTGTTCAAGTTGTGCACAAAATAGACACTGCTTCTCTGCACTTCTCTGTCATTTTCAATCTACAACTGGAGCTGCTTTTAGCAAGTGTGCCGTCAATGCTGGTGTTCGGCAGAAAAGAGGACTGTTTGAAAGTGTTTTTTTCTCTAAAACTTTCATGTGCAAAACAAGTAGGAAAAAAGACATTAACAAGCAAATTAAGTCATAACCTGTAAATTTATATAGTCGCCAGTGGCGAACTCAGTAAAAATATCACTCGCAAATGAATATTTTTGGTCGCAAATTGTACCGTTTTAGGTGCAGTCTGGAGCCCTGATGGGTCAGGGATACTACGATAAAAGAAGAGACTCTTCTTCTTCTGTAAAGTCTTTGGCTCTACCAACATGGAGGGGCTCCAATAAACAAATACCTGGTTAGTAATATATTTCAGTAATATACAGCTTTAAACCTGGAAAGCACAAAAATGACTTTCAGTAGTTCTCTCAAAATTTAGATCGGTTTTTGATCTAGATTTATTTATTGATTTTGGAACACAGGCATTGCAGAGTTTTTTTGGCTGATCAATAGTAAATGCTTTCACTACCAAATACAAAAGACAAGGTCTCTGTTAAACTCCAAAAATAAATACTCTCAGATTGCAGTGTTTATATGCATGTGTGTGTATATTTTTGAGTCCATGAAGTTTTGGATTACACACAAAAACACAAGGACTGAGACACTAAATCCACTAACAGAACCACCCTTCGGCAGAACACACACCCAAAACACCCACTAAAACACACATTCACTCACTCACACACACACACACACACACACACACTGTGGCTGCAATGCGTCACTGAGGACAAAGCCCGAACAGGGAGAAGGAGAAGAGAGTGGGAAAGGATGTGAGATAAAAGAGAAGAAAAGAACAGCAGATGAAAGAGGAGAGAGAGAGGGAGGGATAAACGGAGCGTGAAGGAGAAAAAGAATCCCGTTACTGCCTTACAGACATTCCTGTTGTCATGGAGACCAGCCCTATAATCTTACATACACACATGAAAATGTCAGCATACTTCTGTTTGAACACATCTGGAATAGCTCAGACATACACACACACTCGTCTAATTAATGTGAAGGCTTGTGCACTCAGCTGATGTGTAATTGGCTGGTTGCCCTGCCAGTCATACAGTGAGAGCTCTTTGATGTGTTAAGATGACTGCATGACAAAGGCAACAAAAGCGCCGCATTAATCAAAGACAACATTCCCTTATGTTAACCACGTCTCCATAGCAACAGCCTGGCAACTCGGCGCACACCAAGAGAGAGTTCTGCATCATAATAAGCAGTACATGCCACAGAAACCTTCTAGAACATTGTTGTGAGCCATTCAACCCTGAGAACCCTGCCCGGCCTATGGCTAGAGAACCCCTCCAAAACACTGTCCACGTCTTGCAACCTTGACAATCCACAAGAATGTTGTCTTTACCCTACAGCCTTGTAAAAACTCTAAAACCGAGGTGTGAAACTCAGTTCCTGGAGGGCCACTGTCCTGCAGAGTTTCGCTCCAACCCTAAATTTACTCACCTGATCAAGCTAATCAAGGTCTTAGGAGTGCTAGAAACTTCCAGGCAGGTGTGTTGGAGTTGGATGGAGCTAAACTCTTCAGGAAAGTGGACCTTCAGCTGCTAAGTTTGACAACTCTGCTCTAAAACACTGTCCCTTCCTTACAACTTTGAGAATCAGCTAGAACAGTCCTTACAGCACAAGTTTGAAAAGCAGCTGGAATTATCCTCCTGCCTTACTTGAGAACCCTCCAGAACCCTGTCCCCATCTTAAAGTCTAAAGCACTCAAAAACATTGTGCATAGTCTACATCTCTGAGAACCCTATGGAATACTGTCACTACCCTACAGCTTTGAGAACCATTTAGAACACTATTTACCTTAAAGCCTTATTGTAACATTGATCCCGTCAACAGCCCTAAGAACCCACTTGAATGGTGGCCCTACGTCTCAACATTGAGAACCCTTTAGAAAACTATCCTCATCTTACAGCCTCGAAAATCCACTAGAATACTGTTCGCTGGAAGTCAGTTCCCATCCTACAGCCCTGACAATGCACTAGAACGTTATTCCTACCCTTGATCCTTGAGAACTCACTGGAACTCTGTTTCCAGCCTTGAAAGCCCACACAAAAACTGTCCTTACCCTGCAGCCTTGAGAACACTAAGAATCATTTAGAACATATTCCTTATGAAACAAATTTGAAAACCACATTGACAATGTGAACCCTCCAGAACTCTGTCCATAACCTAAATTCTCGACAATCCATTAAAACATATTTCCTGCCCTACAGTCTTTACACTGTATCCTTGAGAACCCATTACACCATTGTTTTTACCCTTCAACCATGAAAACCCTTTACACCTTTGTCTTTACCCCACAATCTTGAAAACCAAAACCAGGTACCCAGGATGTTCTAGAACCTTCTTTTTTACAGCCTTAGAAACTTATCATCTATTTTTAATAGCCCTTTAGAATCCTTTAAAAATTGTCCTCAACCAACAGTCTAGATGGCCTTTTAGAACACTATCATTCACCCTACAGCCCTGAGACCTAGACTAGAGCACTATATCTGTCCAACAGCACTCAAAAAACATGAGCCATGCTAAAGAGATCTAGAGACTTCTGCTTGTACACTGCTATTTCATTGCATGTTACATTAACATTGAGGCAGGAAAACTGTTATAAAGGATTCCCAAACCTGCATGCCAGAAACAGTGTTTTCAGAGTATATATATTCACATTTGAACCTTCCTTGGGGAGCTACTGTCGCTGAGTAGTTGTCTAGATCTCTAACTTCAGTGTAATTACTGATCTACTGGGTGTAGAACATCTAAAATCTTAAATTAGAATCTTCATGTAAAGAAGAACATTTAGGGGCCGTTCACACAGAATACATTTCTGCATCTAAAAAAAACATAAGAAGCAGGGCAGAGGAATGGAAAAATAGTCTCCAGACACATTTTGTATTTCATTTTGAACTTGAGTGCCATGTTTTTAGAATGCGGTGTACTGTGCAAGTTACTGCAAGAGATGCAAGACACAAACGGAACGGTCAAAGATGCCTGTCTAATGCATATTTACAGAGAAAATCAATAGATAAGGCAGCACAGCGGAATGCAAAAACATTTTCCGTGAATGGCACTTTACAAGCCGACTTACAGACCAGATAACCATATAGGTTATGGAGTACCTACACACAACTATCCAGAACAAACCAACCATGCAGGAGGAACATGAAAGAAAACATGAGACGTGGAAATAAATCAGAAGCTCACACTGAAATGAAAGACAGGTGCAGTGAACAGATACAGAGCCTCAATTTAAGCTCCATTTGCCTGCTGTGTGTGTGAGGTTCAGAATTGCTGAGGTTGCATTAATGCGTGTTTTCTTAACTGTGCTTGTTTGCTTGTGTGTGTTTTGCACTCACATTCTGTTTGCCCACTATGTTATGGAAGGGAAGTTCAGGGCTCCATGTTCCCTCCGTGAAGGAAGTGTTAGAGGGTCTGTGATCTGATTGGTTGGTGGAATCTCTCATGATGTCCTCCGGCAGCGTGAGTAAGCTCTCCTCTGGCTGCTTGATCAGGAAAGTCTCGATGTTATGCCTGCGCAGGAAATCATTGCGGTCCTTACCGTGACCCTCCTCCACCTCATAATCGCCGTTCAGACAGTCTAGAGCCGCTTTAGAGATGTGGATCCTCCTGAGGGGGTCGAAATGAACTACAGATTAATCTCACACATCCAAAACAAAACACCTTTTTCAAAATGAGAATAAACAAAAACTCAATTAATTTTCTCCCACACAATTACTCAAGAGAGGAAGGTGTCCATAAAATATCTCTTTTTCATCACAGTTGAGCATATTTGAGGGCTAATGGATAATCCCACTGTACTTCCTTTACTTTTTAATCACCAAAGAGAGCTTTTGTGTGCACATTTGTGTGTGTATCTTACCCAGGTATTCCCCCAGACTCCAGTTTGTTGGCTATGTCAACATCCCAAGACCAGACGTCAAACTGCCATTTCCGCAAACCAAGAACTCCGCATAGAACCGAGCCGGAGTGGATCCCAATGCGCATGTCTATGTCATGCTTTGTACGTGAGCGCACATACCTAAACATACAAATACAAAAAGGTTAGGATGGATAGCTAGCTAGCTGTGTTGAAACTCTGTAATGCTGCTGCTAAACAACTGTTGAGCTAGAGAAGTCACACTGGGTTTACAGTATAGGCAAGCTGAAATACACATCATCATACTATTACTCCTGAACGGGGTAACAGGCAGAAGTGGCTGTTTATAAAAAGTGAAATCGAGGTCATACCGTCACTGCTGTGTGTGTGTTGAGTGGTAGTTTGAGTGCTGTGATATCTGACAGCACTCACTAGTGCAGCACACACCTGCTGAACAAGGGCCTCTCATCTGCTATCTAGCCTCTATTAAGGGTCAACAGGACTGGTCTAGTGGCCTCTCTCTCTGTCATTCACTCACTCACCTTACTACAGACATACTATAGACTTCCATTGTTTTAAAATAATGCTAATAATACCTAATACAGACTAATTCAAATGTAACCTGTGAAGCAGATATTAATGTTAGACAAACTCAAATGTAACCTGTGAAGCAGATATTAATGTTAGACTAACTCAAATGTAACCTGTGAAGCATATACTAATGTTATGTCTCATTTTGTGCATTCCTTTGCCCAATTTCCAACCTGTAGGAAAGAAGCATAGCTAATGATTTCCCTTTACTTGCACTCTTGTCATCAACAGTTGATATGACTTTCTTCAGTGGATATAAATATAATTAAGTAAACGGATGGTTGTTTGAATAGCTGGGTAGTGGAGCTGTCAAGCTTCGAAAAGTTCCATAAATGCATCTTTAAAATAGTCTATACAACTAATGCACTTTTGACAGCTTCTCAAGCCATACAACGGCTTTGTGCGCAACAAACACATAAAAGGTCTTTATTCACTGACAGTCTTCTGCTTCAGTGGGCCATTTACCACTAGGATTATTGAGTCAGTGAGCGGAACTCGAGAAGAACAGTCTGATTCATGATTCGAATCATTTAGACAAGCTTTGTGAACTGGATCAACAGATTCTTAGACAAGATCTGACTCAATAGAACGATTCAGTTACAAATTGGGCATTATTACTTCGCTCATTAATAAGGACAGTTACAGTATGGTGGATGTCAAGATAGATGAAAATCAGTAGCTGCGTTTCCATTAACCTTCAACCATTGCGCAAACTGAAATTGCGAATGTAAAAATACACCCAATGGAAACACGTCAATTTCGCAAAAACTCCCATGCATCACAAAATAAATTTTTACACTTGCATGAGATGGTTTTTTGGGCAATTTCGAAAAGGAAATATTTCACAAAACTGCATTGGAAACAGTTTTTTTTATTTGCATTTACAGGTCACCTGATGTACATAAAAATCACATGATCATTCTTTATATTGTACTATAACCGTCAACAAACCCTTCATACATGGCCGCTCTTATGTATTAGGGGCTTTCCTTGCTATAAATGCTTGGACACATGTCTGTGGTGCATCACGGCTCCGACATGGCAATATTAATCATTTGATTCAAAATAATGGATAGTGTGGTGGCTGCAATTAAGGCTAGTGTGGTGGCTGCTAGTGAATGGCTTAAATTTTGGTCTGTTCACCACAAAAATGTATAGTATGGTTTCAGAAGATGTGAAATATTGTGCATGAGTCATAGGGATCACTTTTAAGATGCTTTTTGTCATTTTGGCGCTTGAATGACCCCATTCTTTACTCACATTCATTAAAACAATGGAAAATCTTCTGAAATGTTTTGTGTTCCATGCAAAGAAGAAAGAGGTACAGGTTTTGAAAGCTATGCATCTGCGAAAACAATGTTAATTTAGTACTTGCATGTGTCTCCTGAGCACTAGGCTATTATATCCACACTCATTTTATAGATATATAACTCTACTATGTCAACACTTGTCTCATTTGTGTCTATTTAAGCAATAAAATTTCTCAGCAATCTGGTCAATAACCTGAGCAATAAAATCTTGCTCTTGGAACATTACATGCTTACTGAAACCCTGAATCACTTATTTAGTGTTGGCTGGCAGTATAAAACATGAAATGTTTCATTACCTGATGGTTTTGATCATGCTGAGGCCCATCTCAACACAGCAGTGGGCATGATCCAGTCGAGGCTCGGGAAGGCCAGAAACACAATAATAACAATCCCCTAGTATCTTGATCCTCAGGCAATGGTGCTCCTGAGAGGAAAAGGAGAAGACATTTTTACATTTAGTAAGATAAACTGTTGACAATATTTTTATTTAATACAATTGAATCAATCAAAATACATCAAGTTATCCCAATAAAAGTAATTAAGGGAAAGATTTGGTAGAAATAGCTACTAGGTAACAATTGCACAGTTTCGCAATTTACAGTGTGAGAGGGATATATGAGGGTTTGAGCATTTATAACCGTAATTGCCCTATAATTTCCACTGCAGTCTCTATCTGTTCTGGTTATCTCTTAGCCTGCCAGGTTTTTGTGTAGAGCTCAGAGAGGGTGGTAATTAAGGCCGCCAGTCACTCATTCGGTCTCTCTGAGATCCATTACTCATGCCTACTGACATATTAACATCTTTTCACAGCTCAGTAAATGGCTGTATGGAAACAAAGAGTCGTTACGTCCGTAACTGTCATTTGTCAATCGCTAAAAACACCACCTACAGCCTGATTAGCTCTGGACTGGCTCATGATAGCATGTTTGAAGCACTAGTGCTAAACTGCAGGCTAAGTGAATGCCTTTTGCATAATCAATAACAAATGGTGGGCCAATTTAATGGATATAAACACAGAAACTATAGCATTAAATGCTAGTGTAACAACACACTCCATACTCAAAACATCAATATTACGTAATGTCACTACTAAAGAACCCAATAAATTTGAACTTGAACCTGCTCTTAGTTGGATTGAGCCTTACAGAAAAAGTACTGTGGTAATATATTGATGGTGTCAGATGGTAATACCATGGTATTTTTATATACACACAACTCTTCAAAAGTTTTTGAAAAAAGGTCTCTTATGCTCACAAAGGTGCATTTATTTGATCAAAAATACAGAAAAAAACAGTAGCATTCTAAAATATTAGTACTAATTATAATGTCTTTTTTGAAGTATTTTAAAATGTAATTTATTCCTGTGATGGTGAAGCTTATAAGCAATCATTACTCCAGTCTTCAGTGTCACATGATCCTTCAGAAATCATTCTAATATTCTGATTTGCTGCTCAAGAAAATTTCTGATTGTTATAAATGCTTTAAAACTGTTGTGCTGCTTAATATTTTTGTGGAAACTGTGATACTTTAAGATTCTCTGAATAGAAAATTCAAAAGAACACCATTTATTTAAAATAGAAATTCTAAGGCATTATAAATGTTTTTACTTTACTTTTGATCAATTTAATGCACACTTATTAAATAAAATGTTTGAATGGTAGTGTACCATTAGTAGCAAATAATTACCATGCTCATATTATTCATAGATTTCTGTAGGTCAAATGCTAGATCATGCTGCTAGCAACATCAAGGTCATGGATTAGTTTCCAAGGGAACAGACATAGTGATAACATAATATGGTACTCCAATATACAGTAATTCACTGAATATCATGGCATAACCAGGGTATATGTTCAGAAACATCGTATTTCCGTGGCACAAGTTAAAAAAATATACCAACTTTTGTCAGATGTTTAGTGTTTCTATATATACATTATATCACTCATTTAGATCATATGTCAAGTAACGAAATAGTTAATATACATTTTCCATTAGGCAATGTGAGGCCACAGAAGAAGAATAAAGAGCTAGGGAGAGACAGACAGCAAGAGAGCGAGAAAGATTTTTGGAAGATAATGCTGCTGACAGGATCTTCAGAGTTCAAAGTGTTGTCAAGATGTGGCATGACGCAACCAATCAAAACCATTACATCTGTAAATGTTGAACATGACAGCTCAACCGCACAGTTAACCAGCACAGCACTAACCACACACATGTGATATCTCTAAATAAACATTGCCATCGGGAAAGAAAATGAATACTGCTCATCACGATAAACACTGCTGCAGAATTTAATACAACACCAGGCCTACTCACATGAGTGCGACAGCAGATTCACACCAACATGCGCAAGGACATGAGGATATTTAAATATGACATACTGATACAACCATCTGCAAGCACACATATGCCACATTTGAATATCTGCATTATGCATCAGCAAAAATAAAGTTATGGTTGGTTAATCTCCAATGATTATTATACTGACTCATGAATACGATTATTGGAGAGTTGCAGCACAAGGATGGAGTTTTATATTCTTCATAATGCATTTATTTCCTCCTCCATTCTGAACAACAGAACAAAAAAAACACATTTGTTAAATACACAAAATCAATCTGCCCGTATAAATGTGTGTAAGTAATGTTGTTCTTTCTTCCAAGGGCAGCTATCAAGATTTGCACTAGCTGTTGACAGTTGTACCCTTGCGCTAACACACACACACACAATATATCAATGTCATTAATGTTGGGTACGCGGCCACAACATTTTTATTTATGTGACATTTGCAACAGGCATTTAACACATCAGTGCACTGCAGGACACGAGGGAGGGTGAGCCGGCACATATTTCAACCTCCTCTGTACTCTAACTGAACTCAGTTTATCTGGTGCCTCTATAAACGCCAAGCCAAGATATGCTGGCACTGCCCTTGGCACACAAACATAACACTTCTCTTTGTTTCACACACCCTGCATCAAATATGTGCAAGCGAAGCAGGAGTGTAACAGCAATTTTCTGAGGTTAACAGTGCTGACTTATGTGAATAAAGCACTAAAATAAGCCTAATTTACATAGAAAGGTGTGTTGAATGACAATGACTTAAAGGGATAGTTTGCCAAAAATAAAATTGTCATCCTTTACTCACCCTCATGTCGTTCTAAACCTGTACAGTTTTCTCAAGAAGATAATCTGTTTGTTTTTTTGTCCATACAATGCAAGTCATCTGGGGTTGTTTTGAACCCCCACTGACTTAAAGGTCCCATATTGTCAAAACTGAAATTTCCTGGCTTTTTTCACGATAACTGAGGTCTAGGGGCTATTTAACTACCATATACGTTTCAAAACAGTCAAATGCACACAGCCTGCATAAAAGTAGCTGTGATTTTTCACAAACCATTGTGACTTCCTTAAAAAATTGACGTCAGAACTACACAGTCACTGCCTTCAGTCACCACCCCGAGCACCTCCCACCGTCCCACTCTCCTTTAGCCAAACCCACAGACAACATCGCGTCCATGCTTTTGCTGAGCAACAACAACACGGAAACATGTCGAAAAGGTTAACTTTAACCACGAAACCAGATCGGCCTGTAACATTACACTCTCACTCAAAGGATGGATGATCTGAAAGGATTGTTACTATGAGGTGATCACATCTAACATTTATAGTAAAGACAAACTCACCGTGTCAATCTAGTCATGATGAAGATGTATATAAATATTTCAATTTCAGCAGGTAACTATTTTAAGAGCTACATTATTGTTCCAGCCACAATAAATCACAACAATGTATATACAATTACAAAATGATTATATATAAATCATCAGTTTGCTGTTTTACACACATGCACACAAGACATTATTTCATACACGACATAGTCATGAGATAATGAGTCGTGGCAAGAAATCTGTACACGCGCCCATAACAACAAAAGACAATACTTTATTGACCCTTTTCTGATAAGAAGTGTGCCTACAAACGCGAGCATTTTTGACGATCCTTTCTGTCCAGTCTCGTTTTATCGTGTTTAACCACAGCTGTCGTTGTTTTTTTTGTCTGGAAGTGGCAGCAGATATGCGATCAAATTCTAATTTGAGGCTGTATTACGTCGATTCTGGCACCAAAAATTCACAATAATAATAATAATAATTATTAGTATTAATAATAATAGACGAATCTGCGTGGTTGAAGGGCGCCTCCAGTTCCCCCCTTGGTTGCTGCCTCAGCTACGCGCCGTGACACGGTGACCTAGTTACCTGTGGGTGGCCTGAGCGGGGCATCACTCAGAACACAACAGGCACTCGAAGAGAGGTCATATATTAATTAGAAGGCCCAAAATCGAACAGTTTCAGCAGAGCTCTGAGAGAGGAGCTGTAAAACATATAATGCTGATGGTTTTTGGTACTATTCGCAAATATATATTCTAGGAATCAAAACCTAAAATACAACTCAAAAAGGTGTACAATATGTGACCTTAAATTTGTAGGACAAAACATTTTTTTTTAACTCTCCTCTTTTGTGTCCACGAAGAAAACAAAGAAAAGAAAATCATACAATACAGTGCAAATAAATCAGGGGACGTGGGGCCTGGTTACAACTGGATTACAGGAGGATTAAGCAAGGTTGGAACAAGATCAGAGTTTTGGGCTGAAATGATAATGGGATCAAATATGAATGAAGTTGTGCTTGAGTATTTAATTTAATAATGGAAAATTGTTATATGAGAGGGCCACTGTAATATTAGTAATAGGTTATTTTCATGGTCATGCTTTTAACCCTCCTTTTCAGAACACTCTGTTTGAATAGGTGTGGTAAGTTCCGAGTCTATTGAATAGATTCGGAAGTAAATGCCCACTGCTATGATTGTATTGTTTGCCAGTTACTAGGCGGGCCCCCCCCCATTCCGGTCCAAAAAAATAAGACTAATAATTGTAGCGGGAAGTCCACTCTACTATTGCCAGGAGATACGAGTTTGCCAGATCACCTTCCTCCACCACGGGCGGTGAGATTCCCCCTCTCTCAACGGCGGAGCTACCCCGCTCCTCACCCGGTGCGGGCGAATCACTCTCCTCTAACACGGCGGGCGACTCACTCTCTCAACGGCGGGCGACTCCTCTCCCACAGGCTGGGAGACTCAATCTCTACACGAGGGGCAGACTCACTCTCCTAGGCTGGCGATCACTCTCCTCACACGGGGGAGACTCATCTCCTAGGCTGGCGACTCACTTCCTCACCCGGCGGGCGACTCACTTCCTAGGCGGCGACCAACTATCCTCACACGCAGGCGATCCTTAATAGCTGGACGCACTCCTAGGCTGGCGACATCTCCTCACACGGCGGGCGGATCACTCTCCTAGGCTGGCGACTCACTTCCTACACGGCGGGCGGACTCATGAATGGCTGGCGACTCAATCTACTTACACGGCGGGCGACTCACGTCATTAGGCTGGCGACTCACTCTCCTCACACGGCGGGCGACTCACTCTCCTCAGCTGGCGACTCACTCTCCTCACGTTTCTTTTCAAATACTCTGATGGTGCAATAACTAACTAAATCTAGTAAAGTTTATAATTTTTGTGTTGTAATGCTCAAAGGTTGATACATAAAATGTATTTTTTTACTCAAACATTTCAGAATGAGCCTTTTTTCATAGTACATAATACACATTACACAGTTCTATACTGGATTGCATGAATCAAGCAAATTCAGATCTATCAAACCCAAAAACAAAACACAAAAATTATTTATGTAATTTTAATAAAATGAACGTTTCCCATTAAGTAGCAAAGCCATTATATTAGCTGTGCTTTGCTTTTACAAAATCAAACCAAAGCAAATAAATTTACTAAAAAATATTGCACAGCAGGTACATGATGACAAATTAAATAAAAAAATCTCCATAAATATGCAATTAATTGCCAGACTATTTTTGTCCAAACACTCATTAGAAAACTGTCCATCATCATCCTTAATTTGGAAACGAAACACTAAAGCCCTTACAAAAATATCCTGCAGGAATTCCTGAAGGAATGCTGCTTTCTGTGCAGGGATCATGCAGGAATCCTGCAGGACAGAACTAAATTCCTTCAGGACAGAGACATTCCTACAGGAGTCCTGCAGGATTGTCCACACGTTTGTCCTGCAGGACCGCCCCACTACATACAGGAATTTTGAATTCCTGTAGGATTAAATATATATATCTGTAGGAAAATTTATATTTTTTAAGCCTTGCGCAGGAATCATCTTGCTCATTCCTGCAGGCCTCATATTAAACAGGCCACTATTCCTGCAGGATAAACTTACTGTCTGTTTATATTTTATTTTAGTCTACAGTGTTTAAAACATGGACACAAGTACTTACCTGCAATTATATAATTTACTAACAAATTTTTATATAAAATTTTCAGAATAAAAATTTAACTGACATAATATCTAAAACAAACAAGTTGTTCACATATCACAGTATAAGTTTTAGTATTTTACTTGCACTTTTATTTTACAGTGGATTTGATATATTGTGTTGTACAGAATTTTTAATTCTTCCAACATTCATGTACTGTATATATTAATGTAAAATAATTTCATACATGCATTCATTGTATCGCACATTAACTGTACATATTATAAATAACTACATAACTGGAAATATATAACAACTTAGGTTACCATCAACTGTCTGGTTACTGACATCAAAAATATCATCTTTTTAGTTCAATAGAAGAAAGAAACTCATACAGGTTTGGAACAACTAGAGGGTAAGTCAATAATGACCTATCCCTTTAAGGGAGCATATACAAATCTGATGATTTAAGTAACAGCTTACAGAACACTGATGGGAATATTGCTTCAGATAAATTAAATTTACAACACAAAAATTATAAACTTTACTAGATGTAGTTAGTTATTGCACCATCACAGTATTTGAAAAAAAACGTGAGGAGAGTGCAGTCGCCCGCCGTGTGAGAGAGAGGGAGTCGCCAGTGAGTGAGTGAGTCGGCTGCCGTGTGAGGAGAGTGAGTCGCCCGCCGTGTGAGGAGAGTGAGTCGCCAGCTGAGGAGAGTGAGTCGCCAGCTGAGGAGAGTGAGTCGCCCGCCGTGTGAGGAGAGTGAGTCGCCAGCTGAGGAGAGTGAGTCGCCGCCGTGTGAGGAGAGTGAGTCGCCAGCTGAGGAGAGTGAGTCGCCCGCCGTGTGAGGAGAGTGAGTCGCCAGCTGAGGAGAGTGAGTCGCCCGCCGTGTGAGGAGAGTGAGTCGCCCGCCGTGTGAGGAGAGTGAGTCGCCAGCTGAGGAGAGTGAGTCGCCCGCCGTGTGAGGAGAGTGAGTCGCCAGCTGAGGAGAGTGAGTCGCCCGCCGTGTGAGGAGAGTGAGTCGCCAGCTGAGGAGAGTGAGTCGCCAGCTGAGGAGAGTGAGTCGCCAGCTGAGGAGAGTGAGTCGCCCGCCGTGTGAGGAGAGTGAGTCGCCAGCTGAGGAGAGTGATTCGCCCCGCCGTGATGAGGAGGAGTGAGCGATCAGGATGAGGAGAGGAGTCGCCGCGTGTGAGGAGAGTGAGTTGTCAGCTGAGGAGAGTGAGTCGCCCGCCATGTGAGGAGAGTGAGTCGCCAGCTGAGGAGAGTGAGTCGCCCGCCGTGTGAGGAGAGTCAGTCGCCAGCTGAGGAGAGTGAGTCGCACGCCGTGTGAGAAGAGTGTGAGTGTTAAGCTTGAGGGGAGTGAGTGGCTTGCCGTGTGAGGAGAGTGAGTCGCCCGCGTGTGAGGAGAGTGAGTCGCCCGCCAAGTGAGGAGAGTGAGTCGCCTGCCGTGAGAGGAGAGTGAGTCGCCTGCTGAGGAGAGTGAGTCGCCCGCCGTGTGAGGAGAGTGAGTCGCCAGCTGAGGAGAGTGAGTCGCCCGCCGTGTGAGGAGAGTGAGTCGTCAGCTGAGGAGAGTGAGTCGCCCGCTGTGTGAGGAGGTGAGTCGTCAGCTGAGGAGAGTGAGTCGCCCGCCGTGCACCTTGTTGTGGGGAAGGTGAGTCGCCAGCTGAGGAGAGTGAGTCGTCCCGCCGTGTGAGGAGAGTGAGTCGCAAGCTGAGGAGAGTGAGTCGCCCGCCGAGTGAGGAGAGTGAGTCGCCAGCTGAGGAGAGTGAGTCGCCAGCTGAGGAGAGTGAGTCCCCCGCCGTGGGAGAGAGTGAGTCGTAGTGAGGAGAAGTGCGATCGTCAGTGAGGAGAGTGAGTCGCCTGCTGTGTGAGGAGGGTGAGTCGCCTGCCGGGGGGGGAGAGTGGGTCGCCTGCTGAGGAGAGTGAGTCGCCCGCTGAGAGTGAGTCGCCTGCCGTGTGAGGCGAGTGAGTCGCCAGCTGAGGAGAGTGAGTCGCCTGCGTGTGAGGAGAGGGAGTCGTCAGCTGAGGAGAGTGAGCCGCCGGCTGTGTGAGGAGAGTGAGTCGCCAGCCAAGTGAGGAGAGTGAGTCGCCTGCCGTGAGAGGAGAGTGAGTCGCCTGCTGAGGAAAGTGAGTCGCCCGCCGTGTGAGGAAGGTGAGTCGTGGCAAACTCAGTAGCTCCTGGCAATAGTATAGTGACTTCCCGCAACAAGTTATTAGTCTTATTTTGGACCGGAAGGCCACGCCATAGTCGACGTCTTCATAGATGGATGCTGCTGTGATTTAAGTTGAAAACTCATGAATAACTCAATACATATCAAACGATCTGTAAGAAGAGAAAGCAATAGTGACCACGTAATGAAAACACCTACTCACACTTGTGTTGCGACATGACTGTCAGATCCAATTTAGTCGGTAAAGCATTGTCTTTTAGTTTCAATCTTTTTGAAAAACCCACGTCAAATTGCGCCTTGTTTGTAAACGAATCCGTGGTAAAATGAAATGAACAAAGGACCAAGGTCTTACTGATGCGGTCTGAAACAATGTTCATTCAGTCTTTCCTAACTTTGGGATCAGAAAGAAGGCGACGCAAACACTGTTTTTCCACAACTTGGGACTGCACAGTGTCTTCTTGTCTTCAGAGTATCTTTATCGCTTGGTTTCTGCATACACCTGCGCGTTCGCCTCTCTCTGCGTGAATGCATGGATAGGGCTAAAACCGGCAGTGATGTAGAATCAGGCGTTGATCTTCTTTCGTGGAGGCAGTGTTTAGCCACACTATTACATCATAGAGTAGAACATTCCACAAGCTGTCGCTTTGGCAGACTGGCTTCAATATAAGCTGTTTTTAGACTAACGAGAAAGTTTTGAATTCTGAAACTTACAGGATGTTTTTATAACAGAGAGACTTCTTATATGTCATATGTTATATGTTAGGTTTCTCAGTTCATGACCCCTTTAAGTAAGCATGAGATGTAACGTCTAAGTAAAAGAACTCCTTAACTTAAAAGTGCTAATTGTTTTGAATGTCAAGGTAACCTTCTTACAGAACCATCAGCATTTCATGGCAATACTTGGATATCAAACAAACAATATTAAATATAGGCTCACAAGCCAGAGGCTAATTGTGATATCCAAGATATAAACAGCATGACTTAATTTCCAACTGCTATTTCAAGGACTATTACATGTTTTGTACCCCAAATGACACCGTGATGTGGCTTGCAGATTGTCATGTATGTGTGTTTGGTCACTTACGTGTGCCAGTCGGTCAAAGCGTGCAAAGAGTTCGTTGAGCATTCGTACAAGTTCCTGAGCAGAGAGTGTGGTGGAAAGATTGGTGAAGCCCTTCACATCAGCAAAGAGAATACTGCACAAAACACACATGCACATAAATCAGCCAGAAAAAAAAAATCAGTGAATTTTAATGAGATAAACAGGCAAAACTTCATAAAAATACAATTATACAGCTAATTGTGCTGATAAGTTTAAATATACTAGCTATGCAAGCTACACTACTATTTTTTTTTTCCATCAATTAAATCTGATCATAAGTGACAGTAAAAGCATTCAAATGTTAAACAGATAATCTCTCTCAGCTAAATACTGTTCTTTTGAACTTTCAGTTTATCCAAAATCCTGGAAAAATAAAATCACAGCTTCAGCAAAAATGTCAAGCTGTACAATTGTTTTTAGCATTGATAATAATGAGAAATGTTTCCTGATCGCCAGATCAGCATATTGCCTGATTGATTTCTGAAGGATAATGACACTGAAGTATATATAATATAATACATATGATAATTTGACATAACAGGAATAAAGTCTATTTAAAATACAGTAAAATAGAAAACAGTAGTTTAAGATTGTAATAAAAAAATAACTGTTTTACTGTTTTTGAATCGATTAATGCAACCTGGTAAGCAAGTGAGCCTTGCAAAAATTTTTTTAAAAAACTTTACTGACTCGAAACATTTGAACAGTAGTGTACCTACACAAATAACAAACAGATTACAGAAATTATGCTGTGGAACATGCCATTTGTATACATTTCTATAGGAAGGGATTTCGTGTTAAGAACAGATTAATTGACATTAAATGTTTTTTTTTAATGACAGTAAATGTATTCTGTCTTGACACTCTGAAACAGTGTTATTACATATATGTGACCATGGACCACAAAACCAGTCCTAAGGGTAAATTTTTTTAAATTCAGATTTATGCATCATCTGAAAACTGAATAAATCAGCTTTCCATTGATGTATGGTTCAGGATTGTTGATGTATGATTGTTAGGATACGACAATATTTGGCTGAGATACAACTATTTGAAAATCTGGAATCTGAGGGTGCAAATAAATCTAAATAATGAGAAAATCGCCTTTAAAGCTGTCCAAATGAAGTTCTTACCAATGTATATTACTAATCAAAAATTAAGTTTTAATATATTTACAATAGGACATTTACAAAATATCTTCATGGAACATTATCTTTACTTAATATCCTAATGATTTTTGGCATAAAAAATTTATAATTTTGACCCATACAATGTATTTTTGGCTATTGCTACAAATATACCCCAGCGACTTAAGACTGGTTTTGTGGTCCAGGGTCACATATATTATATAAAACAATTTAGTAAATAGTGTAAAAATAAGGGTAAGCCATTAAAAATGGCTTCATTTAGGCTCAAATGGCCATGGACCGGCATTTTTTGGGCCTAGTTGGTGCTCTTATGGTGACTGACTGTGCTTTACTGAGCTACTTGTTTGGGTTATAAAAGAGAGTGACTCAGCCATAATCAAGGATGACTGAGTCATAACAGCGGGTGACTGAGCCGGAATGGTGGGTGACCGAGCCTTAATGGTGGATGACCGATTCAATTCCATTTGACTCTCTTCTATTCTATTCATGATGACTGTACCACAATAGAATAAATTACCTCACGTTCTCATAGCGGTGAATGTAGATACGGTGAAACTGGTGCTGTAGGGTCTCGTCCTCCACGTTGGTCATGTCATTAATCATCTCCAGCACTACGAAGCGTGGCAGCACCGACAAGACCAGACGCTCCTAACACAGGTGCAGCATGGGTAATGTGCTTCATTAAACATGGACTTAAATCCTTCAGTCACTGAATGCACACTTACACAAACAAAAATATAATTTTCATATTATACACATCAATTCCCTTTGAGTTTCAACCTGTTTACCAATTCAACTAGTTTACCAATCTTACATTTAAACTACTTCCAAATGACAAGGTAGAATTTCATTAGGAAACAGTTTTTTTTGCATTATTTTATAATTTAACCCAACACATTACAATGTGATACAGTTTCCTTTTACTGCAATAACAGCTTCAAGTCATTTTTATCCAGTGTTAGTTCCCTTAATGGTTCACCAGTCAATCAAATAACCCCAGGCATCCAGCACACAGGGCTAAATATAAATGCATAACAGTGTCTAACATAATTTCCCAAAAATGTAAATGTATTTATAATTCAGTACAATGTGCTTTTACAAAACACTGCATAGAACATATGTCTGCCAAATACATTAAAGCTGAAGTGTGTAATTTTTTCATAAAGTAATTGCAAAAAAATATTTTTTCAAACAGATTTGACAAACAGTTCACAGTCTTCCATTGGTTGGACTCGAAAACAATGCCATTGGTTGAGCCAATATTGTGGTGTTGGGCTGGTCAGATGCATAAAGAAACAGCAATCACAGCATTTACACTTTTTATGGGAAATATGACTAACAGCTGCCTCTCCACATTAGTTTGGCTGAGGTAGGAGAAAGTATTCTCAAATATCAAAAAATTTCACACCTCAGCTATAACTGACCTTTGTGACGCTGCATGGATAAAGAGCAGGCACTACAAATATGCATTCAACAAGCCAGAGTTTGTACTCTCACCACTGGCTGGGCTAAAAGTAGGGGAAATTTGGATAGATGGACATACAAAAGAAGAGGAAATGCAAGTGCACACACACACACGCACACACAGTGGTACCAGCATGGTAAAACCCACTTCAGAAAACAGCCGGAGAGCTCTCAGAGAAAGAGATGGGTGGGGGGAGACGGAGAGATATTCCCTAAGGAGTCTCGGAACCTTTCTACACTAGCCTTCTCTACCCATGAGATGCTGTTCTCATCTTTAAATCAATTACTCTCACCCATTGCGGCCCATTGCTGGTGAAGGAGTTTCATAGCAACATTCCGTATTTGTCATGATGTGGGGGCAAACACTTTAAAAGGCTGGGGGTCAGTCAGATTTGTTTGGAAAGGAACTGAATATTTTTCCTGAGCAAGAAGGTATTAAACTGAGCCAAAGTGACTGAAGAAAATTTTTACTACACAGCGTAAACAAAAAGACAGGCATCACAACTGTTTTTACATTAATATTAATAAATGTTTTTTATCAATGAGGATCATGACTGAATACTGGAGTAATGGCTGCTGAAAATTCAGCTTTGCCATCACAGAAATAAATTACATTTAACTTACACTCCAAAATATTTTTCAACTATATAAGTTTTAAATATTACTGTTGTTTGTCATTGTAACAATACATGAGCCTTGTTGAGCAAAAGAGACTTATTTCAAAAACATTGAAATAATCGTACCAACCCCAAACTTTTGAACGTCAGTTGTACGTGTACAGAACTGTCTTTTTTTTTTTTTACTTTTCTTTGTGTAGTGTTGTACAACCATTCACCATGAACAAAAAATTACCATGGAAACCACAGTTTCTGACAAAACGCCCAATGCAATGATGGCTATACTGTAAATAATAATAGTTGAATTTCTTTTTTGATGGCAGTGGCCAATGCAATGCTAATGTAAAACAGAATTCAAGCAAATTCATAGCCCAAACTTATACAATTATTTATTTAAATTTAAAAACAGAAACGGTTTACCCTTCACTGACAACGCTGCTGGCAGAATATTTCTCTTAATTGATCAAAAATACAGTTAACAAAATTGTCAAATATTGGCTGATTAATTGGTCTGTATGAAAGATACATGTCTACTATCACTAGGAGTAATTGGTATTTTGCCAGAAAGTATGGTTAGCATTGCAATTTGTTGAAGATGTTATTTGGTTTACCACACGTACAGTATACTTACACTTCCTGGAAACATCCTAAAGCACATGAGCCACAAACACGTTTACACATGTCAAGCAAGTGTGTGTGAAGGAAATGTTTAAAGTTTGCGAACACTAACCTGTCGCTGGTTCTCGGTCTCCAGGCGGAGACGTGCCTCGATGCACCTGCGTGTCTCCAGAAAGGCCTGTCGCTGGGCGCGGTCTGACAGGTAGCTTATAAACATCCCTGCAGTGTTTATACATAAGAACAGCAGCACCTGTGCGAACAGCTGAAGAGAAAGAGAAGAAAACAGAGAATTTTACCAACCTTAAGCAATTAGAGTGCTAAACTACTCCACATCCATTTATCAGCTGTATATGACCATATGTGGAATTTTACACTGGAAACTCAAACACAAAAACAGCATAAACAGTGTCCAAAAGTCATATTTTGAAACATGAGCTAAGGGCGAGTGAATTAAAAACATTTTCCAGCAATAAATATGAAACAGTATCTTGAATATTTACTAAAAATATATTTTTGGCATTACGACAATGGGATAATTTTGCTGTTTGCTGTTCATTGTCACTGCCAGCATTATCGTGACTCAAACAAGCAGAGAAAGAGTGATTTTGTCCCTCATGTTTTAATTTTGGTGGATTAATGTAAAGAATATTTCCTCATTTAGCAGATACCAGCCACTGCCAAGTAAGTTTATTTACTCGCCAAAGGCTTTTTTTTCTTTTGCATTTGGCAAGTGTAAATTTTAGACCCTGAGCATAAGCATACAAGAGAAAATTACTTAAATGCTTATTTTAATTTAAATGCAATACTATTCCCTAGGAGACAGAAGCTAAATGTCATCTTTCTCTCTATTTCCCACAAACACACACAGAGACACGTGCATACATAATTGCACATTAATGTGAAATTAATAAATGTCAGTCATATACTGGAGGCAGAGTACAATATTTTACAGTTAATAAGCATGCTATCATTTTAAATGTACTCATTTAAAAGCAAAAGCAAAGAGGTTTTAAAAAACTGTCTTTTGTGTTCGCTTTTCAGGTCCAATTATTTAACTGTTAACTGTGTCACTGTTTAGATTCATAAATTCATAATTCAAACTTCATACACACTGTGATTTTCTTATGATAAATCTGTTAAAATATTTTGAGTCTATATAAAGCTAAAACCATGCTGATTTTTTGCCTTTCTTGCATATCTTATGTACAACTAAATTAGAACTGAACAAACAAAATCACATTTACAAACATGTCACTTACTTCAAGTGATTTGCATGTTTTAGCTTAGAAAAAAAACATGAATTAGCCTTTAGGCAACAGCTTAGCTGTTCTCCTACCATGCATTTCCAATTGCTTTCCATTTTCTGATTGGCTTATTACAACCCAGTAGAAACCAAGCAAACAAAACAAACGACTCATCCAGCCCATCCACTAGGGGGAGTCACAGAGGTCAGAGAAAATTGGGGATTGATGCCAAATTGACTCATAAACACAACATGTTTAAGTTATTGAATGTGGATTAAACCAGTTATATTGACTTTCTCATAAATGCAGACACATTTTAATATTAGACTGACAGTTAGGCCACAAAAAAAAAAAAAAATGAATAAAGCCTTCCAAAATTGTAATCTTCAGAATGATTGGCTGGCTGCTAAGAAATTTCCAGGGCTCAACAGAGTGAATATATTGTATTTACAAGGTACAATTAGTGTCTAATTAGGCAGTTTTGATTTTATATTAAGACTACATACAGTCACCAACAACGTAAAATACACTGTTTCTGTTTTTCCATTAAAGTAGTCACCGAGGCATAGCAAATATGTTATTTACACAGAGGTGCATATTTATATTTAGACATGGGAACAAACACTGTTAGTTTACTGCATTTGGAACATATACTGTCATGCCTCTCGGAGGAATCCAAAAATACACACGTTTTACCAAACATGTCGTGAAATCTCCAGAGAGTATGATGTAACCACCTGCAATAATTAACACTCTAAACAATCACTGCAGAAACATGTTTAAGCATGTCTCCGCACCTATTACTACAAAAGCATCATAGGCATTTGTGTGTGCGCGTTTATGTGTGTGTGTCGGTGAGACACATCCCTCATGGGAATATACATTTTATGACTGATTAACGAGCCCCCCATCCTTTACAGTTTCAATTACATCAGTTTTTTTGTCCCGCGGGGGCATTAAAGGGCTGCCATTTCAGACAGAGGCCCTAATTAATACAACCCCTCCAGTACACACACACACACACACACAGCAGAATTAATGCAGTAAACATCATCAACATTCAAGAATCAAGCTAGCATGCAAATTGACTAAAATATGACTTTTAATAACTGTGATCTTTGCTGTTTGTAATTGTAAATGATATTTACAAACACATAAACAACACCAGCATGAACTTTAGCAATGTGTGTGTAATAATATACAATTGCACACACCCACAGAGGTCAGTGATGTGGACAGTTTTAATAGGAAAGCTCATTATTTCAGACTTTTTCTATTCAAATCACTGACCTTAAAAAACATAATCTCACATTGCTTAAATCCCTTTCCACATATGAAAACATGAACAGCCTACAGACTAATGAAGATGAGTCTTTGTGCATTTCTTAGAATATTACTCTTAACCAATAACCATATACATGGTCAGTTACTATTTTTAGCTTTACATTTATCTACAGATAAGGTAACTTTCCCAGTGTCGTTTTAATACGTTTTAAATCAGTTCCCCACAGGTGTAGTTCATCACAGTAATTATGAGGCCTGTTGGAGGCCTGCTTCTGCCTTAGAATAAAAAAGGTAACTGTGACAAAGTTTAAAATAAACTTTTTTGTGAAGGTATAAAGTTTTGTGAGGTATACTTATGAGAAAAGATCAAAACATTTGAGACATAAGACTCAATTATGAGAACTAGTCCCAACTGTTAGACACAAAGTCACAATTATAAGAAATACTCTCTAATGTGAGATATGGATTTGCAACTGTGAAATGTAAAGGTGCAATTATGAGAACAAAAGTCCCAATTGTAAGATATCAAATCCAAAATGTTAGATGTAAAGTTGCAATTATGAGAAACAGTCCCAATTGTGAGATATAAAGGCAAAAGTACAAGAACGGGTTTCTACAGAAAATAGTGCTTCTGCTTCCTTTATTTAAAATAAATGGCATTTGAATTGGCATTTTACTTATGAAATTATATAAATTTCTATGCGCAGTATAAATATGAAAATATGTTTTGAGGCCACTGTACATTTCATACAGAGTGTGTGTGTATGTGTGTGTGTGTCCCATCAGCTAAACACAGCAGGAGAATTAACAGAACAAATCTGACTGTACAGTTAAATCACTGACTTTTAAATTAATGCTTCAAAGCAGACACGCACACACAAACACAGTGCACTTCAACTACAGTCTTTAACACCATAATTATCTCAGCAAAGAACAGTGATATCCGTCAGCATGCAGCAGAAATCGTTAGGAGTGATTGACTCCCATTGACTGCAGCAAATAAAAAAAAAATCAAAATAACTGCATAGTGGATCGTTGACCAACAGATCTAATCAAACTGTTAATATCAACATTGTACTCCAGCCAGAGAGTCTTCACCATGCTGAGGAGCCGAACTGAGATTTAATCAACACTCCATTGAATTACTGGGGTTGATTACAGTTGTAAAATGCTGCCTCTGAGATTTCCAATAGATTGGCTGCTGTCCACTGATAATTCAGCCGGTGAGCAGAAACATTATAATGCCCAATTGATAAACTTTGAAATTGAAATTTGACATTTGTTTTTTTTTTAAGCAATGTGCTGCAGCCAGTCTCCATGGAGCATCTAAGCAGATGCACTTTGGGAATAACTGTATTTTCAGTGTCGCTCGCTGTAGCTCTCTGTAGATCTGATGTTGAAGGAACAGTTCTCTCACACTCAGATGACTCCAGTTCATCAATAAACACCTTGTGAAGTGAAAAGCTGTGTGTTTGGTATGAAACAGATGCATCATTAAGGCATTTGAAGTTTAAACTTTAAATTCTATACAAAATGTGTGTCCATAATCCATAATATTGCTTCCTCCAACAAACAAAGTCCAGCCCTTGTTGTCATCTCACATTCAAATCCACTTGTTTAGAACTGTTTTGTACTATTTCCACTTGCTTGATCGGTGCATATTTCTCTCCCGATACATATGAGATGACATTTTCACTGGAAAAAAATATATTTTGGATAGAGGTCTCATATTTTAGCCATGAAGCAATGGTTTTAAGTTCAAAATGTCTTAATAATGGATTTATTTATTACAAACACAGATTTCTGATTCATAAGACATTAACTAATATACTGGAATCATGGTTTTTTCCCAGTTGTTTGGACTCTCATTATGATGGCACCTATTCACTGCAAAGGATCCACTGGTGAGCAAGTGATGTAATGCTAAATTTCTCTAAATCTGTTTTTAGATGTGAGGTGTGTTTGAGTAAACTAATAGCAAATTTTCATTTTTGGATGAACTATTCCTTTAAACCCCACAACCTTTTCCCCTGACAGCCAAGACCTTTAAGTGCTATACAGAAGACTCATTGCACCTAGACTTTTACTAATTTTATTCCCAGCACTTTTCACCGATGCGGTCAGGGTTAATCACAATCTATTTTAAATGACTGTAATGGTCAGAGTAGATGCTGTATGTATTTTGATTATTCAGTCAGTTTAATATTTTGGTGTTTTTATTCCACTGGCAATTTTTCCTGAGAGATGTATTTTTATAAGGTTACTAACTGACACCCAAGTACACAACAGCATTTTGATCAGTTGTTGATATTATTATATTAACACAGTATTTAGATTCATTTTGAACAGTAGAGTCTACTTTTATCCATCACAGTCTCATTGTTGTGTCAAATTAAATATTACTGAGCTCTATTATGAAGCCAAAAACTCAACACTGCATTTCCATTCTGGCTTTCTGCCATTTCTTTAATGTAAAACCAGGACTATCCAGCTTTCTCCCTGGAAGCTGTTGAGGTCTGTCTGAGACATTTTCCCTAATCAAACCTGATGCATCGGACCGTTACCTACTAATCCAGACCGTGTTGCCCTCTACAGTGTAATACTGATCTCAGGACAACTTTACACTGTCATTGTTAGAAGCAGCCGATTGTTCTGAAGGTTTTGATTACACGGCAGGACCATCTCCAGTGTCAGCGATCAAGTGCTAGATTGAAAAATACATTATTAATCACTCAGACATAAAAACTTTTAATTGACCAGGCAGCCTGCTGTTATTGATCTCTGTACATGTGTGAAAATGTCCACGAGCAAAATGGACCATAAATGTGTTCCGTGTGTGCTCACCATACATAAAGTGTGTGCAGTAAAATTTCTGCACGTACCACTGGATACTGTGTCATAGGCTTTGCTAGACCCCATTTATTTAATCTAATCCCCCCAAAAATCTGTACAGAATTCAGCCTTCTTAAAAATATATGACCTCTCTCTTGTTTGCTGAAAACAGCAGCTGCAGCAAGCTGTCTGAAGTTATTTCACTCTGAATCCTTCCCTTAAATTAAACTTTGTTATATTAAGTATCATCTTTCCCTCAAGTCAATGGCAGATCACGGCATATGTAGGGCAGCAATGTTCGGTACGGAACGCTGCCCGCCCCCACAAACAGTGCTCTACTTCTTTGTTCCACAAAACAAAATGCAACAAAAGATGCTACCTTTAGCTATATAAAAAATGTCACACTTAAAGTCTGGATTTCATTGCATTAGATACAAAATATTGAACCAAGTCATATCTGCAAACAAATGATGCTAGAGCTTTTCTCTGAACTAACATCACGTTTTTTTTAGATGTTTTTAATTATTTTTAACCAATTTCTCTCAAGGGCATTTTTAGTGGATGAAGTCAGCTGGTGAATTTCATTGTATTAACAATATACTATAATAATAACAACATGTATACTAAACTAATGACACGTACCAGTAAGTGTCTAAGACTTCTTGTCTCAATTATGAATTATTCCTATTTATCTTGTTGCTACATTTATTTAAAAATATTCCACTTGTTTATATGTACATATATAAACCACTGTTAAAAAGTTTGAGGACAGTAAGATTTTTTTTTACATTAATACTTTTATTCAGCAAGGATGCATTAATTTGAACAAAAGTGACAGTAAAGACATTTATAATATTAAATAAAAGATTTGTATTTCAAATAAATGCTTTTTTTTAATTGTCAGAGTTTCCACAAAAATATTAAACAGCTGTTTTCAACATAGATAATAATAAGAAAATCCAGCTTTACAATCACAGAAATAAAGTACATTTTTAAATATTTTCAAATAGAAAACAATGATTTTAAATTGTAATAATATTTCACAATATTACTGTTTTACTGTATTGTTGATCAAATAAATGCAGCCTTGCAGTGAGCACAGAAGACTTAAAAAAAATAAAAATAAATCTTACTAAAATGAGATATATATATATGTATGTGTGGGTGTATTTATTGCCAGTCAAGCAAGATTTGAACTCGCAACCTCTCGCACTGAAAGCAGGAAATACTCTTCTGACCCACATCATCACCCTGCACTTTGTCTATCGACAATCTGTCCTACTGCACACAACACTCTCACACTAGTCTGGTGGAGTTTGTGAAGTGCCTTATAAATGATTGATGGAGACCCTGCATGAGTTTCCATAAACCCAGAGAAAGTACAAGAAAGCAAGCGCATGCTAACTGACGTCCATCTTACCCAGGCACTGACGACATTCTACATGCGTAGCACTAAACAACGAAGCAGGTGTGCGGTCAGGTCTGAGGGGGTGTGTGTGAGCGTGTCCTGCAGTATGAGCGAAGGAGAGGGAAACAGAGATGGGACACAAGGAAATGCTGGCAGACAAGTGTGTGAGTCAGAGAGCCCTTCTCCATATCTCCCTCCCACGCTTGCTATTTTTACAGTCTACCTCACAGCATCTTCGACCACTGCTTGGACACACACAACACACACACACACACACACATTTTTGGGTCTGATTGGCTGAGTTCGGCTATTTTGACCTGAATCTGCATACAGACATCTGGATCTGGCCTGAATCTGTGTGTGAAAGGACACAAAACAACTCTGTCTGTCTGCCTCTCTCTGCTGTGATCACAGTGAATAATTTTTGCACACTATAATTAACTCGCACAGCTTCCTGTCTCCTCACTGTTGCGTGTGTCTGTGCGCTTGTTTTTGTGTACAGCACATTCGCTTGTTTGTGTACAGCGTGTGTGTGTGCAGGTGAAAGACACAAAATAACTGTAGTGCCACTATGACTCAATTTAAATGTGAAAATGTGGAGTGGCATGACCTCAGGTCATCTTGTCATTTAGAATATCTTAGCATCTGACAGAGAGAAAAAGAGGCTTTGCTGATCGGTATACAAACACAGGCAACCGTGTCAATGCAATGTATAAGGGATAGTTCACCTAAAAATTCAAATCATGTTGACCAAAACCTGTATGAACACTGTGGAGCACAAAAGAAGAAATTTTGAAGAACACTGGTGTCCAGAGTACTTTGAACCCCATTGACTTTCAATGTAAAAACAAAAAAACATTTTTCAAAATATCTTTCATGTTCCACATGAAGTAAACGAAGTATGTGTTTTTATTTTGGGTGAACCCTTCCTTTAATTCTCGCATATTTTTGTAATTTTTGTTTTTGTAAATATACACAATTCGTTTCGCAAATATGTCTTTATAAATATATTGGAAGAGCTCATAATGCTCAAGCTCTCCTCAGATGTTATTGAAATGTGTAACTGACTGCAGTGCTCTAATATGACTGCTTTGCCGCATTCACATGCTCTTCTTGACCTTTACTGACCTCTATAAAATTTAAACCGCAAAAACAAGCCATCAGTATCAGACAGAACAGCACGACTCAGTCTGCGAAGAACGACCTTATAATGTCACTTTCAGCACCACGTTGGATGGACAGCGACCGTTGCGCTTTGGTTAAATGCCTCGAGCGCTGAAAACATCCAGTGTTGCACCCAAACTTGGCATGATGCAATATCGCACATTTCTCTGCCTCACCTGATTCGTGGAGATCTGTGCTCGAGGGGGCACCAGCAGCTGGATCGCGATGTGCAGCGCGGAGGTCAGCAGTCCCGCCACGATGGCCCAGGTGAGAGGCAGCGGCAGCATGCTGTAGGTGGCAAAGAGCGTGAAGAGCACGTACCCTATCCCATCCCCGAGCAAACCGTAGCCCAGTCCCGTCGCGAGGATCTGCGTGGCCATGGCGACCCAGGTCACCGCGCCGCTGTACTGCAGGTAACCGTGCGAGCTCGTGTCCTTGCGCACCACCACCAGTGCGCAGATGACCACCTCGATGCCCGTGAAGAAGCCGAGCAGCATTCCTTTGATTGGGTCCATCGGCGTGGACGCCAGGGTCAGGTGCAGCACGAGCAGGGTCAGCTTGGTAACCACGTCCAGAATGTTCATGACCACCACCGACTTCCGTCGCTGGCCCAGGAAGTAGCGCTGGTACAGGCGCTCGAGGTCCCTGGACTTGAAGGCGTAGCGCAGCGTGGGAAAGATGACCCCGCGGTACGTGTAGCCCCAGCTAAGAAAGAAGTCGGAGTTGCTGGGCGCGCAGTCGATCTGCAGGAAACCCAGGTCGCTGCTCGAGCGCTCGGGGAAGACTTTAGTGCCGCCGTTGTTGTGCCGGTCGCTCACCGACGTCCTGCCGGCGGACTGTTTGCGCGAGCCTTGCGCGTGAGGCTCGTCCGGTGAGACGGGTTTAGGGCTGTGCTCGTGAATGAAGCGCTGCTCGGTGATGTGCCGCACGGCGTTCTGCCACAGCAGGCGCTTCGGTCGGTTCCCGTTGTTGTTGCTGGGGGTCTTGTTGATGGTGTACAGCTCCTCGCTCGCGCTGGAACAGCGAACCTCAGACAACTCCATTGTTCCCAACGCGGTTCTATTTACCCACGCGCGTTCCTAGAACAGAGACAGCGAAGACGAGCAGGTGTGTGCGATTAAGAGTGAAGGCGAACCGAACGGAGAGTGGAGAACGCATCGGGACAAGCAGACTGGTCCCACGGCAGCTGCCGCTCATCATCATACGTCTTGTCCTCCGCGAACGTCAGAGCGATTCGGTCGCGCTGGCTCGTGCCATTTGGCTGCGCAGCGCTACAGCTTGGCATGCGCCCGCTGGCGTGCTGAAAAACAGCGCATCTTAACGCGGTCTGAAGAAGAAAATGCCCCCCGTTGTCTGCGCTGCTGCAGAAGGTCTTGGTGTGACGTTTTTCTTTTTATCGTAACCAGAGTGCACATACAAGAATGTTAAGGAGTCCTTTCCACAACGCCATTCCGCGGTACAGTCCGGTCTTTTACAATATGTGCGTCTTCTGTGGTATGTTTTCCCCTCAAGAACTGTCTCCAGGAATCTTTCTCATATCCAGAGGTGAGGTTTAGGGTTGGAGGGGTGTCGAGAAGACCTCCCTCTTTGTCAGTTTTGGGGGGGTCTCGGATAGCAGAACCGGTCGCGAAGGATATGGAGAGCTGAAATCCAAGAATAATCTCACAAAACAAACAAACAAGCAAGCAAGCATAAACAACAGTAACGTTTGCATCAGTCAGTGATGATTCAGAAGGCTTCTGTGATGTTATACAGAAGCATTCAATGCGTCCGCGCTCATCTGGTGGAGATGGTATTTACACTGAGCGAAAGAGAGAGAGGAGGAGGAGTGTGTGTGTGTGTGTGGTTTTGTGTGAGACTGAGACTTCCCGACGTCACGAGCTCCTTGCCCCGTGCCCAGCTTTTGTTACGTTTTGTTGTTTGTTTTCTGCTGTGCCTTTATAATTGGTACCCTCAATGATTGGAATCAAAACAGAAACATTTACATTTGTACTAATTTAGGCCTATTAATTTAATTAAAAAGTAGGCTATAGGCTACCAAGCGCGTCAGACACAAGTTTTTTATCTATTAGTTTCAGTTAGCTAATTTATTTAGGCGATTTCTTTTAATTTCGTAAGTTGCATTATGCATTGTTTATTAATTTTTATTTACATTTTGATGTTATTTACTTTTGTTCCTAATTGTCCTCATTCCATTTTCCAAGAGTACAATATCCGTCTAACTGCCGTCGTTTTCAATAAGAAAGCGCGACCTGTCTGGTAAAAATGGCGGTAAAACAAAAAACGAAAAACTCAAGTATTATTAAAGTTATATTGCAATTGGCTTTTATCATTTTTATCGAATTTTTCAGGATATTTTTAGCAACATAACACACTTAGCTCGAGCGCCGTTACTGTGACTCACCGGCTATTCGTCTTTTTCAAATATTTTACAGCGCGAGACACTAACCGCGGCTGATCAAAGCGCCTCGCGAGTGACTCATCACGTCCCCCGCTCGCGCTGCCGGCTCTTTTTTTAACGGCTGTGGGATTGTACCATACTACACCCAGTCTTTCCAGGAGTTTCTCTATGCGTTGCTCACTTCCTTACTTTTTCTGCTCGCTCTGAAAAAAAGTGGGATGATTAACTGCCACAGGAAACTCGCTCACCGGCTGCTCTGGGCCTCCGCATCACCCCGCTGTTCATTCAGTTCATAAAAATCAATTAATCAAATCTAGCTGATAGGCTACCAGTCTACCTAAAATAAGTGAATCAAGTCTACCTACAGTAATACGGGCTGGATCATCATCCTGCAAAACCCCTTCTAACTCCTATCATCCCTAATGGCAGACCCTTTATCCTACTTGAAGCGACAAGGCTGACTTGGCAAAATTCATGTTAACATTATATATATATATATATAACTGGGGGTCCTGGTCTAACAGTTCTGGTGCTGCACTGAATGCGGCCCACAAAACAATCAAAACCATGACTCATTTTGAAATTGTTCACCTAAACATAAAAATTCTATCATCCTACTCACCTTTATGTTGTTTCAAACATTTATTTTGAGGAACACAAATGAAGAAGTTTATCAGAATGTTGATGCTTTACTCTACAATGAAAACACGCAGTGGAAGGCAACTAGCCTATCTCCAAAGAGGACAAAAATACTGTAAAAGTATGATGAAACTAGAACAAACAACTCAGGCACCATATTACAAGTTATTTGAAGCCAAATGATAGCTTTGTTTGGAGGAACAGAAATGAATACACACTTATGCATATTCAAATATGGCACGCCATGATCAGTTTTATGAGACCACGGTGATGCCAAATCGGTGTCTTCGTGTGCCAAGTTTGAACATGCTCAATGTTCCTCAGAAGAAAAAGTCAAAGGTTTGGAATGACATAGGGGGAGTAAATGTTGGTCTGTTGGTCACCATCAAACCAGTGTCTGATTTATCTTTATTTAGAACAATTACTTGGTCATACTGTACACTACTGTTAAAAAGCTTAAGGTTGGTCAGATTTTTAAAGGCTGCATCTTGTGCTCACCAAGGCTGCATTTATTGTATCATACAGTAAAAGGTACTATTGTGAAATATTATTATTACAATTTAGAATTTTTCTTTCCAAGTTTAATGTATTTTAAAAGTACTTCACTTTTAGCAGCGCAAAGGTTGGGGGTTTAATTCCCAGGGAACACACATACGGATAAAAAAAATGTATAGCCTGAATACACTGTAAGTCGCTTTGGATAAAAACATCTGCTAAATGCATAAATTTAAGAGGCTAAGATGTTGCTAAAAGAACCTTCTTTTGTGTATTTGGTGTAAGAAATGCGTTTATATGCGTTTTAAGGTAAAAAAAAAAACACTTTTTTCCACATATTGTCCTTATTGTTTCTCCGCGAGGCACCCCTTTTTGAAATGCTGATTTTACAAAACGCATCGGCTCTGAAAAGCGGGTGTGTGTGCTTGGCCAGCCTATCCATGCGTTGTGATTGGCCGAAAGACCCTCAAGCGTGTGACGGAAATGTAACTCTCATTACCATATTGTGATGATGCCCTTTCAGGCCGGAGCGATGATTCAAAAACATTAAAACCCATTATAAACGATGCATTTGTTGCATCCGTTGGGGACATAATTATGGATTATAATGGTTTATACTGTCTTTTTACACGTTGTGTATCGCGCCGTGTAAACAAACCCAATGTCTGCATTTGTGATCGGAGAAATGACAAACACCAGGCGCTACTCTACACTGCCCAAAACTCACTTTAAATATAAAAAATATAAAATATAAAAAAACTTACTTACAGTCTGTGAGTAAGAACAGCCGGCATTGTTGTCTACTCAACCAGGATCAGGAAACAGTCCTCCATAAAATGCCTGCACACATCTGAATATTTGGGTTAAAACTGTTCTGGAACAGTGTTGTAAAAACCCCCCCCCCCCCGTGTTAACCACTGATTTAGTTGTGGTCCTCTTTTGGAAGGACAAACAAAGGAGTTTCGCTTTCACAATGAAACACAGTGTCTTCAGGACATGGCGGCAGCAGCAACTGTACTACAGCGAGAATAAAAGTTACGTTTTCTTTCTTTGTGTGAACATTTGGGCGTGTTATGCAAATCTTCCCACATCGTGACTTAGATATGTGGGAGTGTGTTAGAATGAGCCGTTTTAGGTAGGTTTGGTTGACTCTTAACTTTTATAAAGATATCTCTTTGGATTTGAGACTTTACAACTTTACAAATCTTCTTTATGCACAAAGAGCTTGTAACACTCCAAAGACAAAAGAAAAATTTAAATCACATCATATGACCCATTTAATGAATTTATTCCAGCAAGCAGAATTTCCAGCAGTCATTACTCCAGTCACATGATCTTTCAGAATTGTTTAAAAATAATTTATTTTTGGTGGTGTTTGTATTGTTTTGTCTTTATTATGATAAGACAGTGGAGAGCAGACAGGAAGGAAGGTGGGAGAGAGAAAGGGGGGGACGGGATTGGGAAAGGTCCTCAAGCTGGGATTCAAACTCGGGACGTCCGTAACGCAACGGCATTGTATGTCGGTGCACTGCCCACTAGGCACGGGCACACCTCAGAAATCTTTTTAATATGCAGATTTAATTCTCATAAAAACATTTCTTCATAGAAAACAGATGGTTTTGTTGCTTAATATTTTTGTGGACACTACAGTACTTTTAAACTGAAATATTTTGTAATAATGTACCCTTGCTGAATAAAAGTAATAATTAAAAAAAAAAAAAACTGCCCCAAACTTTTGCACTGTATATGTCGCAATGGAGATACCACATATATTCACATGCAGAGCTGAAGTCGTAGGTCTATGTTTTTCAGATATGAGGACTGTTGAAAAGATTTATTGTTAAGGATACACTATTGCAAATACAATACACGAGTCATGAACAAAACATGAGGTGCGGCATACACGTGTCTGAGGATGTCTTGCTGTATATGACAGCGTCTATATGCGTTTGAATGCGGTTTGCATGTTGTGCAATCTGAGGTGGAGCCTGAGGAGGAGGTTACTGTCAGGATGAGTGATGTAAGTGGGCTGATTATACTGCTAATGATGTGAACTGAGGAACTGGTGAAGACTTGAATGTAGACAACATCATTTGAGTGTTTATGCAAGAAAAGCATCACACGTTTGGGGAAGAATTAAATAAAACTGAGTCACGTTTTTCATGGTTAAGTCTGTGAATGCTGCTACTGTGCTGTTATAGACCAAAGCCTGTGTGTGAGTGCCTATTTGTACATTTTGGTGGTTCATTTGTGTTTGGTTTCCAATTAAAGTGTGACATTTGAGGCGATCCCATTGAGGCGCAAGAGTCAGATCTCTTTCTCTCATTCTCTCCGTTTAGTTAAATGTGAATCAGATGAGAACAGGTCAACATCATGGCTTTTATCTCAAAATCAGAATATTAGACTGATTTTTGAAGGATCATGTGACACTGAAGACTGAAGTAATGATGCTGAAAATTTAGCTTTGCATCACAGGAATAAATTAAATTTTAAAACATATTCAAAGAGAAAAACGTTATTTTAAATTGAAATACCATTACTATATTTCTGATCAAATAAAATGCAGCCTCAGTGAGACTTCTTTAAAAAAAACACACAAAAACAGAAAACACTAACAATTGTAATCATATTAAACAATATTAGTGTTTTTCTGTATATCTCAGTATCAATTTTATCATCTTATCCATCTAAATGAGGAAATAACAGTTAAAAATGTTCAGCATTTTTAGAATAAAAACAAATCTAGTTTATTTTATAAATCATTTTTCCAATACATCTGGTTATCATATATTCCATAAGGTTCTGTGGTAAACAACACCTAGTGTTCACCCAAAAATTAAAACTCTGTCATCATTTATTCACCCTCATGTTGTTCCAAACTTGTATGGTTTTCTATCTTTTGCAGAACACGCAAGTCCAAATCATAGATAAATAAAAAACTAATTTCTCATAGAAAAAAATGAAAGTCATACAGGTTTAGAGGGGAGTAAATGATGACCAAAATTAAAAAAAATTTTTTTGGGTGAACTATCCCTTTAAGCTGCGGTCAAACTAGGCTTTGAGCATGTGAAATTATTAAACCCTGCAGCTTTTAAGTTTATGCAGAGGTTAATCTTTTATGTTTACAGTAGAAGCTCTACTATCTCAAAAGTCTAGGTCAGAATCCACCAACTTGATTCTGGGTACTGAGGACGAAACTTTAAACATGTGCTTGCATTTACATACAGCATGTCTGACTGCAAGTGAATTAAGCACAAATTCTACTGTAAATGCAGTTTTATAAATCACTTTTGATATATAACAGCTGATTAATACCAGCATAATTTTAATGTGTGACCTTTTAATTGTAATTGAGTCATCTATGTGTCCCTATGTTTCAAAGGCCCTTGCTAATGCAAGAATTCATGTTCATTAATTCACGTTGTAGGGAACTAGGGAGTGGAACGATCCACTCATTCTTCTCAAATTCACCTCACACCCCTGTGCGTGTTAAAGCGTCTTGATTACAGCAATTGTTGGCAGAGATCATGGCTCAATGCTAAGAAAGACATTACTGACATGTCACACACCTCTCTCTCTTTGTCTGCCACTCTCTCCTCCTCCATCAGGCCGTCTGGTGAACAAGTGACTGAGAAGATCAGGAAAAAGAGAGGCTGCAACACACACATCCAGACACAGCTCACACACTCACAACTGAAACACAGCGAAGAGGAAACCTCCACTAAAATAGCCATTAAAAAAAAGACACAGAAAATACATTAGCGCTTCTGCAGAAAAAGCATTACCACACACACACACACATACTGTGGCACTGAATGTTTGGGCTCAGATATGCATGAAGGACATTCTATATTCAGCAGACACATTTGCGTAATTACAGAATCTCTGCCTGGAAAGACCAGGTGCTGCCTGTGTTAGGTGCTTAATTTGTGTTTATCATGGTCAGGGTGTTTAAAATTAAATGCTTGGTCATAGTTTAATTCACTCTCCTTAATGCCATTGTGTCTCTCTGGTTACACACATCAACACAAAACCCAACAAAGCAGCTTACCTTTTCACAAACCTTTATGAATTTGCTTGCAGGTAAAGACCTTCATGTCTCTACCCCAAAAAACACAGGACAGCAGGAGGCAGTAGAGAGCAGCCATCCAAATCTCTCTCTCTCACACACACACACACACACCACACAAAAATGATATAAAATTAAGTTATTTTCATACTGTATACACTTTACATTTGCTTTTCTGCGTTTTTACATTCATCAAAAAAGTATGATTTAAAAGCTGTTTTTTAACAACAATTTTTATTTGTCAAACATTGGCACACAAAACAACAGTTAAATTTGTAATCATAACTGGATATTTAAAAGCTGTTTTATTCCCACAACATGGATATCACCACCACACTGGTATTTTTCTTGTATATATTATATATATATATATAATATATATATTTTTTTTTTTTTTCTCATATATTTTTTGTCTTTTGAGGCAATTAGTATTTAATAGGCAAATTTAATTAATAAAACATGACACTGACTGATCAAAAATTTGGGTTTGGAAATGTATACTTTTATTCAGCAATGATGCATTGAATTGATCAAAAGTGCAAGTAAAGACATTTATAAACAATTTTATAAAGCATTTATAAAGTATAAATAAATGCTATTCTTTTGGAAAAAAGATAAGCAGCACAACTGTTTTCAACAACAATGATACTAATAATAAATGTTTCTTGAGCACTAAATCAACATATTAGAATGATTTCTGAAGGATCATGTGACACTGAAGACTGATGTATTGAATGCTGAAAATTTAGCTTTGCATCACAAGAATAAAATTACATTTTAAAACACTTAAATAAAAAAATTAAAAAACAGTTCTTTTAAATTGTAACAGTATTCCACAATGTCAAATAAACGTTGCCATTTGTGAGCATAAATGTATTACCAACCCCCAATTTTTGTGCCGTCTTCAAAAAATATTTAGTGCCTTGGCAATTACTTTGTCATTGTATTTTTCTTGTCATATTTGTCAGCAATATGTTTTAAATGCAATCATTTATATATCATCAATATGTGCCATAATGTCTCGCCTTAATTTTTGACAAAATAAAAAAAAATGTTAAAACATTTGTCAGAATTTCATTAACACGTCACACAATCTTGAAAGTAAAACAACTTTTGAATGTGAATCATTTGTTCCTTTGATTTCCAACAAGGTTAAAGGTCACAAAATAAATGAGAAACCACAGAGAAAGAAACCAAGTAGTTAAAACTTAAGTTCCCATAATTCCACCCACATTTCTGCTTACATGCTGTCTTGTGCAGGCTTGCATGTGTTTGCTTGTGTGTCGTGTGTGTATGTGTGTTGGATTCAGCCACCTGTCAGCCCATTCTGCTGTTGATGTTTTAGGTTCCAGAACTGTGGGAGTGATCCATAAAATTCAGCCCCAGAGTCCAGCGCTGTTCACACCTGCTGCAGTTACTATGAGAGACGTGAAGAAGTAGGAAAAAGCAAGCAGACTATCACAGCAAACAAACAAACAAACAAAAAATCACAGACTGCCTATAATTAAATACACATATCTGTGTCTCTCTCACCTGTTTCATAATTAATAGTTTCTCTTTTTATAGCTTCACTTCCATGCACATCGCTCTTTCATTTAGCCTTTTTCACTTTTATTTTGAGTTTCCCTTTCAGAGGCAGCCAACATTCTATGTGTGAGAGAGAAAGAGACAGTGCCAGTGTTTCACAGCATGAGAGAGTACACTTAACACAACTATAAATAATGAAAACCTTCCATACCAAATCTGTTCTGTTCATAACCCTGCAGTAGAGAAACAGAACATAATCCTAAACAGAATTACACGAAAGATAGAAGTGAAAATGAACAAGAATATAAAAAGATATTTAAATGTATATTTACACTATTTTTCAATTGTTTGTGGTGGGTAAGATTGTTTAAATTAGTGCTGTCAAACGATTAATCGCATCCAAAATAAAAGTTATCGTTTACATAATATATATGTGTGTACTACTGAGTATATTTATTATGTATATATAAAATACACACACATACAGTATATATATTTAGAAAATATTTACATGTATTTACATGTTTATATTTATATAATTTATATTATATATAAATCTATTTAATATATAAACATAAAATTTTTCTTAAATACATACATGCATGTGATTGTATTTATATATACAAAATAAGTACACATACACATATTATGTAAACAAAAACTTAATTTGGATGAGATTAATCGTTTGGCAACACTAGTGAATTTCATTTAAAAGAAGTCTCGTAGGCTCGCCAAAGCTGAATTTATTTGATAAAAAATTCAGTAAAAACAGTAACATTGTCAAATATGATTCCAATTTAAAATAACTTAATATTATTTAAGTATTATATTGCTACTCCAGTCTTTATTGTCGCACGATCCTTCAGAAATCATTCTAATTCGCTGATTTGCTGATCAAGAAACATTTCTTATCAATGTTGAAAACAGTCATGCTGCTTAATATTTTTCTTAAAAAAGAGAGAATTTTATAAGACTTTTTGATGAATAGAAAGTTGAAAAGAACAGCATTTATTATTTGAAACAGATTTTTTGGTGACAATATAATTGGTTTAACTGCTACCTTTGATCAATTTAATTCAATCTTGCCAAAAAAGAAAAATTAAAAATTGCACCAACCCCAAAATTTTGAACAGTAGAGTATTTATATATTTTACACACACACAATACAGAATTCAATTCCATGTTTTATACTTCAATGTATGTTTACTTTGTATAAAAAAATCTGTTTAAAATTATGTAAACTCACATGATTTGTATGCAGCTCTGCTTCTCCAATGACTTTGTCTTTTGATTGTTGCTATCTGTGAGGGTGAGAAAAATGTTTATCAAAAGCCAAATAGCTATTTATACATTGCTTTAGAGTACTGTTGTAGGTAATGCCTACGGTTACAGGTAATTTGACACTAATATAATAAAAGTTATGTTATAATAGGAAATATCAATAGATCTGAAAAAGAAGCGTTACCACTGGGATATTAGGAAATGCTCTGGAGGGGAAACTTGATCTTCAGCGTCCATGTCCAGGGTCACTATTTCTGTTCCAAACAGATTAACTACTGCAGATAGAGAAATAAATAAATAATAATAATATAAAAAATAACATCAGGGTCCCCATTTCTGTTCCAAGCAGGTCAACTATTCAGATAGATTAAATAAATAAATAAATACACACATCCATAAATCACAGAGAGGGAGAGTTTGGGAAATGTGGAAAAAAAAAAAAAGGGGGGAAAAGACCATTTTGCAATTTGATTTTGTGAAATTACACACTGTAGCTTTAAACAAAACGATGTAACGCATCATGTAAGAGAAACAGGTCAATTTAGCTCAAAGGGAATTATTTTTTATTTTATAGGGAATTTAGACAGAATCACTGTTTTACGGCTGTTTAAGACATTAACTTGTAAGCACAAAACACAAGATACTTCTCTTCTCAATATAAATAGGACTTTAGTGGATAAATCTAAGACGATATAAACTAATCTAACACAAACATATGAACTCACACATTCACACAAGTCGCAGAAAGAGAGAAAGTGAGGAATGAGAAGAGAGTGAAAATGTGAAATCTTAAGCTTGTAGCAATATGGGCAATTGCTTAGACCTGAAAAACCATCAATCATTTAATTAACCCTCTCATTGAGTTCCTCAATGAGTTAAAAATGTATATTAAATACACCAGTTCATCTATAGGATCTGGACGTACGTGCGTGGCTTATTTAGAGGATGCCCTTGTTGTCCTCATTGCAGAAAAGGGTTTCCCAAGTTTGTTGATTGGCTGGAAGTCCAGTAGTAGTTCGAAGCGATGTCTTGAGAAGCCAATGGCTGCGCACATAGACTCGAGGTCGGACTCGGAGAGATGGCATTGTGGCAAAACTTAACTCAGAACATGAAACTCTCAACGGAAAATAAAATAAAATGAAGTAAAGAAAGGGAATAAGAGTGTGGATGGGACTAGATGGATTTTCTCCTCATGATATAGGGAGCAGCTGCCATGTAAGCCAGAGCGCGCTCAAAGAACACAAAAAAGCAGTTGCAAAAAAGCAGTGGTGGCAAAAGCATGGCTAAGAACAAAAAGCATAATTTGATGGTGTCCTGAGTTTTTAATCTCGGCTGTTGGACACATCCCAAATGGTGTCTTGACCAATTAGACATTGTCTTAGCTCGGGGTGTTGCCATGTTTCTCCTCCCAAGGAGAGAATAGGGGCAGTCTAATAGGATATAGAGTCGGACTTGTAACCCGAAGGTCGCGGGTTCGAATCTCAGGTCCGGCAGGAATTGTCGGTTGGGGGGAGTGAAAAACCAGCACTCTCTCCACCTTCAATACCATGACTAAGGGAGGCCCTTGAGCAAGGCACCAAACCCCCAACTGCTCCCCAGGGGGGGCGCGGAGCAGTTGCTCCGGGTGTGTGTACACTTAGATGGGTTAAATGCAGAGCACAAATTCCAAAAAAAAAATTGGGTCCCATACTGGCCAACGCGCATTATATTAAAGGTCACATATTTTACACCTTTCTGGACTTTTATTTTAAGTCTTGATGTCCTTAAGAATATATATTTGCGGTATAAGTACCAAAAACCATCTCAATATATTTTTACAGCTCCTCTCTCAGGAGCTCTGCAAAGAACAGGTTGATTTTGGCCTGTCTAATTAATATTCATGAGCCTCTCTTCTGATTGGCCTGTTGTTTTCTGAGTGACGCACGGCCAGGGCAACCACAGTAACTGCTGTGAATTGGTTATGATACTCACAAGTAAGGTCAATAGAAACACCGGTAATGATGGTCACTGCTGAGGGAAATGTTGTCCGGCCTTATGTTTGAGCCAAACTCAGACCCCGAATCGGCGACGACCAGAGACAACCAACTACCTCCTCAAACGCTCTTACAACAGGATGTTTCAGAATGGTAAATCATGTTTTTTTTTTCCGAACACCGAATGCAGTAAATACAAACCTGACCACCCAAGCGTTTGCGATCACATGAACTTGAAGACACTTGTACAAATGCGGATGGGTGACATGAATGGAAATGATTCCAGACTGGCGATGTAGTATTTGTTTTTTGTATTCTGTACTGTATTTTTCTGCGCTCAAACCTGCCAATCTAAAGAATCAAACGCCGTGTATGGTGTTTGAGGTAATTTGTGAATTAGCATTGACTTAGTCTAAATAAAACAATTTGTAACTGTTACTATTATTACACTTGTATACAAAACGTTGTATTATGCTTGTTATAGAGTGTGTGACGTCACGTGCACTACCGCCGGAGGCAATAGACAACTGTGGGCAGTGCTCGGGGTGGTGACTGAAGGCGGTGACTGAGTAGTTCTGACGCCACCTTTTTACGGAATTCACAACGGTTCGTGAAAAATCACAGCTACTTTATGCAGGCTGTGCGCATTTGACTGTGGATTGACTGTTTTGAAACGTATATGGTAGTTACATAGCACCTAGACCTCATTTATCATGAAAAAAGCCAGGAAATTTCAGTTTTGACAATATGGGACCTTTAATCACTCACTCGCTACATAAATCAACATTTTATCTGATCAATCACATGGTCCGAATTTTCCTGCTCTTGCAGAGTAGGCTATAATTTGGACATGATTTCTATAAGAATATAATACATTTTACAAAGAATTAAATTTAAAAACTCATACATACCCAACATGAATATAAACCTATAAACTATTCAATTGTTTTTCAAAAGACATAGGCTACACAATGAGTGATTAGCACATGATAGTCAAATGTGTGGGTTACATACAGTGGGGAAAAAAAGTATTTAGTCAGCCACTAATTGTGCAAGTTCTCCCACTTAAAAAGATGAGAGAGGCCTGTAATTTTCATCATAGATATACCTCAACTATGACAGACAAAATGAGAAAAAAAAATCCAGAAAATCACATTGCAGGATTTTTAAAGAATTAATAGGTAAATTCCTCTGTAAAATAAGTATTTGGTCAATAACAAAAATTTCATCTCAATACTTTGTTATATACCCTTTGTTGGCAATGACAGAGGTCAAACGTTTTCTGTAAGTCTTCACAAGGTTTTCACACACTGTTGCTGGTATTTTGGCCCATTCCTCCATGCAGATCTCCTCTAGAGCAGTAATGTTTTGGGGCTGTCGCTGGGCAATACGGATTTTCAACTCCCTCCAAAGATTTTCTATGGGGTTGAGATCTGGAGACTGGCTAGGCCACTCCAGGACCTTGAAATGCTTCTTACGAAGCCAGTCCTTCGTTGCCCGGGCAGTGTGTTTGGGATCATTGTCATGCTGAAAGACCCAGCCACGTTTCATCTTCAATGCCCTTGCCGATGGAAGGAGGTTTTCACTCAAAATATCAAGATACATGGCCCCATTCATTCTTTCGTTACACGGATCAGTCGTCCTGGTCCCCTTTGCAGAAAAACAGCCCCAAAGCATGATGTTTCCACCCCATGCTTCACAGTAGGTATGGTGATCTTTGGATGCAACTCAGCATTCTTTATCCTCCAAACACGACAAGTTGCGTTTTTCCAAAAAGTTCTATTTTGGTTTCATCTGATATTATGACATTCTCCCAATCCTCTTCTGGTCATCCAAATGCTCTCTAGCAAACTTCAAACAGGCCTGGACATGTACTGGCTTAATCAGGGGGACACGTCTGGCACTGCAGGATTTTGAGTCCCTGGCGGCGCAGTGTGTGTTACTGATGGTAGCCTTTGTTACTTTGGTCCCAGCTCTCGGCAGGTCATTCACTAGGTCCCCCCGTGTGGTTCTGGGTTTTTTGCTCACAGTGCGGTGATCATTTTGACCACACGGGGTTAGATCTTGCGTGGAGCCCCAGATCGAAGAAGATTATCAGTGGTCTTGTATGTCTTACATTTTCTAATAATTGCTCCCACAGTTAATTTCTTCACACCAAGCTGCTTACCTATTGCAGATTCAGTCTTCCCAGCCTGGTGCAGGTCTACAATTTTGTTTCTGGTGTCCTTTGACAGCTCTTTAGTCTTGGCCATGGTGGAGTTTGGAGTGTGACTGTTTGAGGTTGTGGACAGATGTCTTTTAGACTGACAACGAGTTCAAACAGATGCCATTAATACAGGTAACGAGTGGAGGACAGAGGAGCCTCTTAAAGAAGAAGTTACAGGTCTGTGAGAGCCAGAAATCTTGCTTGTTTGTAGGTGACCAAATACTTATTTTACCGAGGAATTTACCAATTAATTCTTTAAAAATCCTAGAATGTGATTTTCTGGATTTTTTTTCTCATTTTGTTTCTCATAGTTGAGGTATACCTATGATGAAAATTACAGGCCTCTCTCATCTTTTTAAGTGGGAGAACTTGCACAATTGGTGGCTGACTAAATACTTTTTTGCCCCACTGTACATGATATGGAGTTATGTATAGAAATGATTAGTTGCTCATAAGTCCTTTTAGCATCATTTAGGTGCATATATACATGTAAAGGCAGTTTCTGTGCCATTCTGAGAAACATGAGGACATGTTCAGTGTAGACCAAAGAGGTTAAAAGGTCTCATAAGGAATCTCAGTCCAGTTCTTGTCTTCTAATAATATTCAAAATCTACTCCTTTGGCATGAAATATGATTGACAGTTCCACAAGTACATTAATAATGCTTCAGGAAAACCACATCTCAGACCCTTGAGACATTTTGCACAGACTGAATATTGAATCCTTCACTTTTCACACTGTAGAACACAGGCAGATGCTAATTCCTTTTTATCACATCAAGTTAATTGCATACGGTTTTTAATCATCCAAAACAGAAGAGTTCTTTACAGAAGCTTACAATTCAGTGGGATTTTGTATTCAAGGTTTGAACCTACGAAACACTCCATATTTATTTCACATAAGAAATTAATGTTATATCAATGATATATTATCTTATAAAATGTTTATAAAGGAGTTTCAGTCGTGTTGTTAACATATTGCATATAACACCTCGTCGCTTTCCCAGACAATTTCAATATTTAAAACGAATGTTGTCAGTGTTGTTTAAATCTTCTAAAGCCGTGTACACACTGTACGATTTATATTAGTCTGATTGCTGCTTGTCAGACTGTATGAACATGTTTGTGATATGTTTGTGTCGGTGAGCTGGATTTACATTTGGAAATGAAATGGTGACTAGTAAACAAAAACAGCTAGCATTAATTTTGACCATGGATTGTATTAAAAAGAAAATATGGGGGAAAAAAGATGTGTGGATCAAGTGGTTTGTTGTCGTCACACTAATTGCGTAATCAGGTTCACCCAAAAATGAAACTTGTCATCATTTACTCACCCCCTCAAGTTGTTCCAAATCTGTATGAGTTCCTTTCTTATGGAATAAAACACTAGGAAGTCAATGGCTACCAGCAACTGTTTAGTTAACAACATTCTTTAAAATATATTCTTTTGTGTTCAAAAGAAGACAGAAATTCATACAGATTTGGAACAACTTGCCCCAACTTTACTGGGGGAAATATCCTCTTAAAGGGTTAGTTCACCCAAAAATGAAAATTAGCCCATAAATGACTCACCCTCAAGTCATCCTAGGTGTATATGACTTTCTTCTTTCAGACGAATCCAGTCAGAATTATATTAAAAATTGTCTTTGATCTTTCAAGCTGTTTAATGGCACTCAGTGGGTGTTGCAGTGCATCAGCCCAAAAGAAGTGAAACAAAAAGCGACCATCCATAAAAAAGTGTCTCACACGGCTCCGGGGGGTGAACAAAGGCCTCCTGTAGGCCGTAACGTAATAATCACTTTAATCTAGCTTGCGCCAACAGTTGTACATGGAAGCAGCTCCGGGAGGATGACGTATGAGGCCAGCATTGCGCATGCGCTCCCGTGAAAACCAACGTTTGTTAACAGGAGCAAAGGAAGCAAGTTTCCTTACTTTAGCAAAGGAAAACCAGTCTCCTCTTGGCTTATATTGAAATCCTTCGACATTCTTCTTTACAAATCCTCGTTTTGTACTTCTAATAAGTGACCGTTGTTTTGTTTTGATCTCTCCCCTGACACTCAGTTATACATTTCTCCTTTCTATCTCCCCTCCTCTCAGAAAAGATGTCTGCATTCAACTCTGACACATCGACCGGTTACCTACTCATCACCCTAGAGCTTCACATTGAATGTGCTCATCCTCTCCCACGAATCTGCACTACAGTCATATTTATACTGAGTTTACAAGAACTTCTGACTCATCCTTAATGACTAGTGTTTCCTGACAGGTTCTGTCTGTCTTGCATCATGATCTTGGTATTATTCCTAGTACTGGGGGTCTAAATTTAGCACTTGACTTGATTTTTTGCTACCTGTCCTAGTAGCTGCCACTTTATATATGTATTTTCTATTAAACAAGAAAATACCCCTAAATAGACTTATGGTTAATATGAAAGCAATGGTAATGCCATTAGCAAGATTTGACCTTAAATGTTACATAAATAGCCATTCAATTCAAAATGTTTTAAAAGGCAACATTTCAATGTCTTTCATGATCTTCATTCTTTGAAATCTGCTCTGACAGACTGATCTGTTCTCTCAGAGTCATAATAATGTTTGTGGGCGCTTCTCAGACATTTTATAAAAATAAGATGCCCAGCCATCCAGCTTTTTTTTTTTTCATAAAATCATTGTCATTTTGAATCATCATGTAGGAGTCTATTTTTTATTTTTTTTTCCTTGTCAGGGGTTTTAGAGAATATTCAGAAGTCTCTCTCAATTGCAAATATCATGAGTGTGTTTATTACGCAATCCATCCATGCATCGATTCTGACCGAAGACACTGAATAGACATTGCGCCTAAATGCTAGTTGGTGAAAAATGTCAAACCCCCTCCGGAGACAGGGGGAAAAAAAATCAAACTGTCTATTTCTCTCTCACACAAACAGTTGTTCTATGGGTCAACATTGATCTGAAGCTCGGTGTGAAGCTTGTAGATGGAAAACGGAAAATCCTTAAAGGTGGACATGTTGTGTAAGTATTTAAAAAATGGGTGAGCCCTACTCTAGCACAGGTATGAATTAAAAAATTAATTCTGTGTGTTTTCAAAGCATTATATAGAAAAAGCACAATGAGGATGGAAAACAACAGCATTTACCATAAATTGTGTCATTAGAAATTCACTCTCAAATTGCTAGTAAAATTCACAATAACAAAAAATGGCAAGTAACAGTAAATTAAATGTGAAATATTGAAGAATTTTTGTAAAACACAATACAAGAAAACTTCAAAAAATAAAATGTTTATTTGTCCTCAAGTTGTTCCATACTTTACTTCTTCCCTAGACAACAAATTAATTTTTTTTGATGCTGCATTTTCTCATTACAGGTAACGGGCGTCAAGATAAAAAAAAAAAATGACAAATAAAAAAAAAGTAAAAAAAGTATTTATTAAAAAGTATGAATTGTGCAATATTTCAAAGTTTTCTAGATATAGAACAGAACAGAACAAATTAGTTTATAATCTGGGAAATTAAAATAACATATTAATCATCTGTATTACTGTTATTTCACATAATATGCAAGAAATAATATGCAATAGAGATACCAAATCAAGGAAAAAAATGTACATCTGTTGTTGCACACAAACTCAAGTATTAACTCACGTATTACAACGTCTGTTTCAGACTGATAGAGAGATAATAAGAAGAGTATGTGTGGTGTCTGTATAGTATGTGTAAGTAGCCTGAAAATAATCTTCGCATCATTAATAATTTTTTAAAAACATGTAGAGATTTAAGGTTGTAACGAAAATGCACATATACAAAAGAAAAAAGTGCATATCTTCGGTGCAATCAATGCACGGCGTGTGCATGCAATATTGCAAATAAAGGGGGGGTGGGGGCGGGACAGCAATTTAATGAATGATGGCAAGACCAGTTGAATTGTGCACAATATACAACAAAAACCAAAAGATTCCGAACCTTACTAAATAATCAAACGCACAACGGTCATGATTCGTTAAACCAAAATTCAAGAAAAGAAAACATTGTGGTGTGTGGCACAGGGAGAAAATCAATCACATGATTGGATGGGAGTATTGGTGTGGTTGGGGGAAATGGATTAGTTGTACAGAATTGAAGTAAGTATTATGCAAAGGGTTGAAGCCACCACCACCACACCCAAGAAAAAAGGTGAGGATAGTCTTCATTTTTTTCAAAATTTTTTTTTCCCCCCGGGTTTTTCCCCGTGACATAGAAAAGTAGGAGAGTATAGTGGAAAGAAAGAGTACTTACTGTACATTTTTTTTCGCCCTGCGCCTCCCCCCTTTTTTTTTCCCCTCCCCCCCCTTTTTTTTTTTTTTTTATTTTTCCCCCCCTTAACTCCCTGGAGATGCTAGCACTGTATCAGCCAGTTTGTGCACCAGGCATGGTTGTTCCCTTAGCACATTGTGTTAAATATTTAAGTCATGATACAATGTAAACACACCTAGTTACAGAGAATTGTAAGTACGCATGAGAAAGTGAGTGATTGAAAATGCATGTGTGTGTTTTCAGTGTTTTAACAGATGTTTGGATAAAATGGAACTTAATCACACATAATTCCTGTAAAGCAAAGGTCTTATCTTAATACTGTGTATTTTCTCTCTCTCTCTCCATCACAGACACACATGCTCAGGTCCTCATAGCTTAGGCTGTTTGACTGGATGGTTTCAGCTTATCCTAATATAATCCAGTTATACACAGGAGGTCTGACACAGGCAGACATTACAGGGCTTTGTATTATTATTCATTATGACTACTGTAAATGATCGGATTTTGCCCATAATGTGTCATAATGAAGTGGCAGGTTTATATAACAGCGAAGACATCAAAAGCCAGCTGAAACAAACCCCTTCATTTCATCAGTAATATCTTTTAAAATTAGTATATAAAAGGGTTTTCTAACCTAAAAGAGTTTGTTGCAACTTGGTACATGTGCTCTGACGTTTTAAAAGGTCAGGCCACTGGTTGCAGATTTCAAAGAAATTGTTCACCCGAAAATTAAAATGATTGATTACTCACATTTCATGTCATTCTAAACCTCTTCTGTGGAACAGAATAGGAGAAATTATTAAGACTACAATGTAGGCATGTGACACTCATTCAGTTACAATGAATAGGAACCAAATCTTTTATGGTTCGATCCAGGTCACAAAAGCCTCATAAAAGTGGTTCTTATGACTATATTCCAAGTTTTCTGACTGAAATGATACAATACCAAAATGTACAAGTTATTTTACTTGTAGAGACTTGTAGCGTGCCATAGAAAAAAAGACAAAGGCACATTCATTACAGAGTAAAATGTTGATTTTTTGTTGATCTACTCCTTTAAGAAGAAATTGAGAGTAAAAATAATCTGGCCAGATGCCATGCAAAATTCCTAGAGCCCCCCCGGTTAATAGTACTTTTTTAATGACTTTTTATCGACCACCACACACACACACACACACCCACACACCACACACAACACACACAAACACACAAAACACAAAACACGGCAGTAATAACCTAAATCAAAAGCAACTGAGATTGCCCTACTTATTAATTTTAGAATCTGGATGGGAGTGCAAATAATATTCACACTAACTTCCAGAGGCTTTTTATTATAATACAATATAACAATGCAAACAATTCTTTCTTCTACCCACCTGTTCAAATCAGTGCAATACCGCGCGTGTGCTGTGTTTTTGTTGTTTGCAAAGCGACGCCCTATCTTCTCAGCGGTCTCCCAGCGCCCGTTCGCGGACTTCCGGTGTTGGCGTGTTCCGACGTCACGCGGAATGTGGAAGCAGGAAACGCGGATGTCGTGCGCTCTTTAATCTGATCTACAGGTATTCACCACAACTCTCTTTCTTTAATTATCTAATTCTAAACAACACAGACCCCGTACTGCCATTTTAATCAATTTGTTTTATAGGCGTCTCAGTTTAACATGGTGACGACGGTTCGATAGGATCGCGTAATCGTTGTGTGGGTGTTGTGTGTGTGTGTGTTGTGTGTGTGTTGTGGGTGTGTGGTGTGTATCTGTGTTGGTGTAGTTGTGTTGTGATCAGACGTGTTCCGAACCTTATGTCGAACCAACCCCCCTTTCAGTGATATGATCCAAAACGCAGTGCCTCGGGCGCGGGTTGGAACGTAACCGAGTGGTGGAGGACCATGCATTACGGTAAGAACCCAACCCGCCGCCCGAGGCCCCTGGTCACAGCATCAGCCCTCTGTCATTAATTTGTACGGGTCTTATGTTTGCAAATGTGTTGCTGCAGTGGTATGTGAGAAAGACGTCCCCCGTGTTCCCCTTGCCCCTCACTGGGGTTCTGCTGCTCTCAGCTCTTCCTGTGAGTCTGCATCCCTCGAAAAGACCACTAACCGTACCTCTCTCCCGGTCTGCATTGATTTGGTATTCTCTAAGCTAACTCGAAAACATGAGACACAACTCCTACTCATCCCCCCCGGTAGTACCTGTATCTTCCAGAGTTCCCACGGGACTCCTGCCCCCCTGAACTCTGTTCCACTCAATGACTCCCCCACGCCCGGAACAATGACGTTCCACTCAGGCTGGTCGAGCCCGGTGCTTCCCCGGCCCCCCCTGCATGACCATGACCTCTGCAACGACACCTCGTTTTACCGACGCAATTCGGCATGTGATTTATGTGCCGCTAACCCTCTATCAGCCCGGCCCAGTTCTGGCCCACTTTCTGTACCTGTATTGGACGTCTCTGATTGCAATGTTCCTGCAAAAGCCTTTTGACACCACCCGTCTCCCTGAACATGAGCACTTGTTAATGCTTCATTCTTCAACTGACACCTCTACTTCGCCTCACTGCGACTTCAATTGTAGTTTTTATTCTTCTTTGCCGTCGTTTTGTCCCCTTTTCGTTTTTCTTTCCCCTTTTTCTTAATTCTTGATTTTAGACCTAAGAACCCCCGCCTGAACACAACTCAATCAACACAGACAGACAGCAATATACCTATATACTACTATACCCCCTCACCCCCTACTATCACCTATACCAACTACCTATAATATTATATTATATAATATATCTTTTATTTAATTGTAAGTAACAAAAAAAATGTATTTTCTTTTTTGTGGTTTTAGTGGTTTTAGTTTCTTTTATCTGAGGCCAACACTATATGACACGTGTGGCTTATGGTTGCTGTTATTTCATTTGATTTGATTTTGTCCGCTATTTACGTTGATATTTATGCTATTCGGATCTCTTGACTTCAGAACACAGTTGTTGTGTTTTCGATTTTATTTAGTTTAGTTTGGCTTTAGCAGAATAGTTTGGTGTTGTTTAGTTGGTTTTGGTTTTTTGGGGTATTTGTTTTCCAAGCCATTCTTTTTGGTGTTTTGGATTTAACCCGTTCCCCCCCCAGTATGAAACATAACTGTGATCACATTTTCTCTTCTATTATGACATATCTGTTTGAATTCTTCAGTATGTGTTTGAGGCACATTTAAAGCCATACTGATATACATTCGCTCACATGTGACCACATGTAAGTTGAATTCTATATTTATTTAGCAAGTTGTGACAACAACTTTTGTATTTTATTTTCACATTCACATTTCACGTTTTAAGTACCACAACGTAGTCCTTCCCACTTTTAGCTGTGCAAATAGATCTAACATTTTATAAACAGTTTAAGCAAATTCTAATGTGTGTTTATTTGAGATATTTCTACAATTGCACATGTTTTGGTGTTGTTAATTGTTATTGGCTGCTCTTATGTTTGGTGTTTGAGAGATTTAGTTTGCGTGTTTAGTTTAGCATATTGCATAGTAGGGCTGCACGATAAATCGAAATGGAATCGAGATTGCGATTCGACAGAAGCTGTGATTGTCCTGCGTATCTTTCAGTGAAGCACGGTTCTGTGATCAACAGTAAATCTCCATCCAAAGGCCAAAGGTCACTCTCGTGCTGAAACTCCAAATATGCCTCGCAGAAGAAACCCAGAAAATGCCTATCGCTGCAGCTGAATAAACAGAAGATTCAACTGCTTTCATTGATTCAACATGACTAATAAACACACAACTACGGCAATATACGGTTTATCTGAGTTCTTATTATTATAATTTTCATTAAAATAAAGTATATTTATAATGCAATGCCTTTATCACTGCTTAAATACTATGAAATATGTTGCGTGCCTTATTCTGTGTAAGAAGCCACATCATCTCACAGAAGGATTTATTTCAAACACTCGACTGACGTTATGAAGTGAGTTTGGAGTAAAAACATTTTATTAAATGTGGTATTTTCACATGCTTTCAGATGGAGCAGCATTTACTACACAGAGCCGTAGTTCACTGAGAAGCTATGCAAACAGCTGTCATTATCGCCAACGATTTCTTCGATTTCAGAATCGCGCAATAAAATCGTCTCTGCAAAATTTTTTTTTTTTTTTTTGCGTAACTTGTCAGTGAACTACGGCTATGTGTAGTAAATTCTGCTCCATCTGAAAGCACGTGATGATGGTAATGCACCTTAACGTTGGATGCCACCTGCCATAAAACAAGAAGAAGAAGAAGAAGAAGCATGTGATGATGATTTCCCGCTGATTTCAGAACCGAATTGCATTCGATTAATCGTGCAGCCCTGTTAGAGTTTAGAGGCATTTAGGTTGCAATGTGTGGACGTTTTGGTGTTAATTAGCTTGCAAGATTGTTTTGGTGTCATTTTGCATGTTATTTTGGTGTTTTTGGATTTACCATTTTTGATATGTTATTATTAATCCGTTGTCATGACTGGTTTGGTTTTGTTTACTTTGCGATGGTTTTGGTGGTTTAGTTTAGCATATTTTTGCCATTTGTTAAATTTGCCCTATTATTTTTCCTGGTGTTTGGTGTTGTTCTGGTTTCTGGCGTGTTCGCGTGTTGTTGTCATCATTGCTAATGTTGAGTTTGGACATGTTTAGTTTTTGCATGTAATTATATTTATGTGGCATTTCGTTTGCCGTTTGTAATAGTGTTCGTGTCTTGCAGTATTTCGTAAGAGTGCGTAATGGGTAGTTTGATGCAGTTAGAACAGACACCCTGAGGGTATTTAATGCTGACCGCTATGCACTCAGAAGGAAGATAAAAAACACACACACACACACACTGAGAGTAGGGTGACCTCTCTATTGAAGTACAACCACAACTCCCACACCCCTCAGAGGCAGTATGACAACCTCTCTGCTCTGACACACACACAGTCTATTTCTGGGCAGTCAGGACCCTGTAAGACGAGCCCTTTATCCTTGACATGGGATGAGAGAGGAAAATGGAGAGAAAAAGTGATTCTATAAAAGTTTTGCGGCTGCATTCACACTACAGGCCTATTTCCTTGACACAAATATGACTTGTTTTTTCATGTCTATTTACATTCACTTAAAGGCACAATATGTATTTCGCCGATAGAGGGGCGCATATTCAAAAAAAACAAAGAGACAAAGGCGTTAGTTGATGAGAGTGTGAATCATGGGAGTTGTGGTTTTCATCCCCACAGCCGATGCAATCCGACTGGAGCGCGACACACGGCTCGAAAGCAGCAGAGCTTTTATTATGCCACAGTCGACCGCTTCCGCTCCTTCCTGTCGTGTGTATGTGGGGGGAAAAAGCAGCGCTGTTTTATCACACTAGATACATCTGAAAGTTCTGTTATAATGCTACTCTATGCAGTCATCACCGGTCTATTAAAACACACAACACATTAAAGCGTCTTTGGTGTTTCCATGAAACCGGAAATCGAGGGTGTATGACGTCATTGGCAGGCGACACAATGACACTATAGAAACGGTCCGTGTCACTAGATAAAATTGCTTATTTCTCTGGATTTAAACATTCTTCGAAACATTTGGGATAATGTAAATACACAAGTCAGCAAAATATATAACACTGTTCTAGTGGTTTTTGGATATTTTAATTTAAAAAATCTTACATATTGTGCCTTTAAGACATCACTGACTGTGTTATTAACTAGTGATCTAACATTGTTTAGTAGTATTTTTACAATTACATTTGTATTGCATGTGCTTGACTCTAAAATGTCTTGAAGAGGTTGACAAAATATTGCAAAATATTACACATGTCAGTTGTGCCATGACATTAGATAAATAACTGGTTCTTGGTTTCGTTGATTGCCCTGATAATGTAACTTATGTGTAGGTCTTAGTATGCATTAACGAAACTTACTTGAGCGGCAAGTGATTTACGTCTGACCAGGCCTGTCTGCCACGTTGGCTAGTGATAAGGGGTTAGAGTTTGGTTCAGTTCAAGTTCATAGTGTGATTCTCTTATAACATGCATTGTTCATGCTCTGGATTTACATTTTATGAATCTTGTTCAATCACAAACAATCACGTTTTTAAATCTAGAGCCCATTAATAATTCAAAAAAAACTTGTCAACTACATATCTGTACACTAAAATAATTATTTTAGAGGACAAGTATGTATTAATTATGAGGACAATTATTATTAATAAAGTTTGCACACCCTTACTAGTTTCTGTTGGCAGCAAAGCATTGGCAAAATCAAAATCTCAGTTTAGATACAGGAATCATTGCCCAATTTTATAAATCTTACTCCGGTCCAAATAATCAAGATTTTGGAATACCCAGAGCCACTATTAATACAAAAAAACAACAACAAAAAAACATTTGTCAACTACACAGTTCTCCGATAAAATAAATTGCGATTTTATTATTATTATTATTTAACAACAACAGTAACAGTGCTTATTATTATTAAATTAGGTTAAATTATTGGATTTAAAAGAATAAAAATGGAGTTTAATTCTCCTACGGAGGACTTGAGTTTGCACACACTTGACAGTTTCTGTTGGCAGCAAAGCGTTGGCAGAACTTAACTTTGGATATAGAAGTCATGACCAAAATACAAATCTTGCTCAAGCAAATAATACGTTTTGGATCTGGGAGGACGTTTATAATTGAAAAAAAAAAAAAAAAAAAAACTCAGTTCTCCACTAAAATAAAGGACAATTATTATTATTTTGTAAATTTTATTTAAGAGTAAAAAACATAATTATTAGTTAATATTAAATTAAATCTTCTTTCTTATTGATAAAAATAAAAATAAAAATGGAGTTATAATCTTTTACAGAGGACTTGAGTTAGCATACCCTTAAGAGCTTCTGCTGGCAGCAAAGAGTTGGCAAATCCTGACTTTGGATACAGAAGTCATTGCTTGCTAGTTTGTAGTTTGCACACCTTGCTTAAAATGAGAACTGCTGTTTCAATGTGATTTTGTGCCTTTTTGTTCTTTCAGCTAGGATATCTAAGCAGCATGAGATGTTACATCTTTCTCATATTGCAGTAAAAATGACTATGTCAGATATTCGCAATATGTACTTAATTGAATGTCAGATGATATTTTCATTTAGGTTCAATCTGTTCAAATATCAGTGAAAAAAAATCATAATTGATTGACAGTGTAAATGCTGTTGAAAGGTCTGTGTGCAGGGGACAATGACCGCCCAGCCTCTCTCTCTCTCTCTCTCACAATCTTTCCACTTCTCTCTCTCTGAAGGAGCTCTCTGTTTATCTCTCTCTCAAGGATCTTTCTCCTTTCTCTCTCATGGCTTTGAGATGATAATGTGCACGTTTGCAAAGCAAAGTTTGATCTTCCATTTTGAGTGAGCCAGAGAGTTTGATCTGTGTGTGTGTTTGATCTGTTATCTGTTTTGTATTGGTGTTCCTCGCTTTCCTTTCAGCAATGTCTCATTCATATGCGCAGTGGACGCCGTGCTAGTGAAGATTCAGTGTGAGGGAAAACATCAAGGGAAAGTGGCGGCGTGTGTGTTTTGTGTTGGTCAAGAGTGTGCGCGTGCATGGTGGCATTATTCGGTCAGATGCTCGTGTTTACACTGCGGTGAAATTTTCAATGTGCCAAAACACCAGCATCATCAGAATTAAATACTGCTCACTCTCTGTCCTCATGCAGATGCGTGTGCATTGGCCGGGGGGGTTGTGCCAAGCTGTGTGTGTGTGTGTGTGTGTGGTCGTGTGTGTGGTGTGTGGGTGGGTGTGTGTGTGTTATAGAAAATATGGTTAGACCTTCTGCACTGTACAGCATCTAGAGAGAGAAAGATAGAGAGACAGAAAGAGAGCGATTGTCTCCCAGGTCCAGTGAGCAGACACAGACATGGACTCAGAGAACGCTGATGCTGGTAGGTCTGATCCGTGTGTGTTTGTGCTTGTTTTTTGTCCGCGTGTCCTTGATTGCTTGATTTCAGGTACAGCTATCAAAGCTATCATTAGAACCAGTTTATCGACAAGGCTAAGTTTTGGCCATTTTGAGATCATCGGCCAATAACAGCCATTTTGGCCGATTAATAGAAGTGGTAGTTCCCACTTGTGCCAAAGATGTCTGTGTGAATGTGAATGAGTGTCGCAAATTTTAAATGATTTCAATTAAATTCATTTTAAATTAAATTTAAAGCTCACTCACAACATGCCAAAAATGTCCATCTGAATGTGTATAATTGTACTGGCGATAATTCAAAGTAGATGAATTTAACTTAATGTATTTAAAAATTAAAGTAAATTTAAATATGAATTGAAGCTTACAACAACTGTCAGCATGCAATTAAAATACTGATATTTTTTAAAAAAATATATATTTTTAAAAAAAATTGGAATTAGTTAACCTCACGAATGGATTACGTAGTATTGGAATTGAAAACAATGCGTTGTAGTATTTTTTCAGTTAGTACACCTTACTTTAAAAAATAGAAAATAAATAGCCAGTAAGTGAAAAGATAAAAAGAAAAAAAGCTATTAAAGATTTTTAGTTGAAGCCATGGTCTTTGGTGATTTATAAAATGCAAGTCAATGGCTATCATCACTTTGAGAGTCAAAAAAGCATATCAGGCAACACAAAATTAATACCTGTGGCTCCTGACGATATGTTGAGGTCTTACGAAGTGAAACAGTGAGTCTGTGCAAAAAAACATTATTGCCTGTAATCCAGAGCCTCAGGCAAACGGTGAAGTTTGATTCTTTTTTTTTAGTGATCTGGTTCTTTCGGATGATAATGTTTCAGTAATCACTACTTTATGGTAACTGTTAATTCTGCTCAGGGTGTCTTGTTCTCCGGTGATAAATTAAACCAGTTTTAGTAAATTTATTTGGCAACGAGACGCCTCTAGATATTTCACCTAAACACAATTTTACATATTGCTATTTTAGCATGATTATTGCTCATGGTGAAGTGTGTAAACACAGTTGACTTGAACCTGTTGCAGTGTATCGACATTGTGTGCATGAAAAGACACTGATGCAGTAGAGTCGAAATACCTAGAAGCCATAATTAATTATTAAACATTGTTTCGGTCAATGAAATAGATTTATCACTGTATTTGCTGCTTATCTGGTGGTAACCAGCTGGAAGAACTCAGACAGAATCCAAACTATTTAGGCTAAAACCGATTTTATTTAAAAATTTTTGCTTTTTGCTGTTTTCAGGTCCTTAAAATTTTGGTATATCACATTATTAACTTATCAAAACAACAGCAGTGTTCTTTCCCCTTGCCAGTATTTATGTTAGTATTAATGACGGGATAGTTCACCCCCCCAAAAATCTATTATTTATTTACTCACCCTTGTGTCTTTTCAAATGTGAACTTTCTTTCTACTGTGGATCATAGAAGGTTTGGAATGATGGTAAATGCCATACATGCTTCATGCTGTTTTCCTAACCAATACACAGTATGCAGGCACGCACGATTTTGTTTGTAGTCGCCTAAATTATCACTGCCTGCCGTGTTCCCTGATGTCAGTTTGGAGGCATTTGCATTGCATTATGGGAAATAGTAACTGGGCTAATGATCTCATAAGTGCACGGCAAATGTGCAGACGATGCACACAGTGTAAATGGTTGAATTTCGCTCAAATGTAAAACTGGTCGGATGGTAGCACGAGATAAGAGGTTTTCAGTTTCTTTCACTCTCTCCTCCATTCCTTTTTTCGTTTCGTATTGACTAGCTCATGCATATCTTGTTATTTGCCCTCCACTCCATCGACCCATGCTGGTAAATTTAGCACAGCGTGTGTATCGGTGTTTTTGGGAGAGTGTATTTGTATAGACTCTACCTGTACTCTGTCAAATGGCAAAGGATTATGGGTTTTTACATCAAAGACTTCGGTCTACAGCTTCAAATATGAACAGAAAGCCCAATATATGAGGTTAAACTCAAACATTCTAGTTAGAATATTTACTATATTTAAAATCTTGTGGCAGATTAAAACAAATATTTGACTGCAATGCTTAGAAAGTTGAATAAAAACAAATATAAATGTATTTTTTAACTTTCTTTTATTTATTATTAGTTTACTCCCCACAGGTTGTTTTGTGTTTGTCATGTGGACACAAAGGTCTTAAAGTTCTGCCTTCGTTATTATGCATCATGGTCTGTCTCTAAGATAGATGGTAATACTGTTATGGCAGCTTTTTCTCGGGCTCTGCTCTCGCTCTTCAAACTCTTAAGCTATTTCAGGTCCTCATAAGGTTAAGAGGATTTTCTCTGCAGGCACTGAATCAATCTCTTCATTTCCCCAGACGCTCTCATGTTGGCAGTAATGGGGATTCAACAGGCACCAGTGGGAAGCAGGATTTGCACCCTGCTCTGGGGTGGCCCGCACAGGGTGAGCATCCCCTGCTGGCTGTGGCTGTGGCTTCTCTGTTATGAAATAGAGCTTTCCTCATGGAAATGTAGATGAAGAAGAAAACAACAACTTGATTTAGTTTTTTTAGAATGCCCTTGACATTAGTAGTATTTAGTTATATTGTCTCTTCATTTGTGAATGACAGTTTTAACCTGCGCTTGTTAAATTGTTTTGTGTTTTTTGGAAATTAAAAATGTGAAATCAAAATGGACCCGCATTTGGAATTGTCGTTCAGTTGGCTGAATTGTCACTTGTCCTGTTTAGACCCTAATGCTCTGTTGATTATGCAGCATTTATGCCTTTCAAACTTAAATATTTGGTTCTCTGTGATGTGTAGGCTAGTACGTGGTTGTTGTCAAATCTGCTGATTTGTCACCGAAAAACATTATCTAGCCAGCTCACAGGAAATTTAGTTGAAACTAAATGTCTTTTGATATTTAGTATTTTGATAGTGTTATAAACAAATGAAGTCATGTTATTTTCCAGAAGCGCTTCTGAATTTAAAGGGTCATGAAACCCCGTTTCAGCACTGGTTCTCACCACAGTTTTAAAAAAGTGGGCGTGGTGCGCTGCGGAGTGGAGGGGAAGAGGGAGACAGACAACACACACAGCTTCACATTCAGACAGTTTAATTTCGCTCCCATCAAGTTAAAAACACAAATAAACGCACAGCCATTTGCACTCTGCATCGAAAAACATATATATGAACGCGCTGTTGCACCTCTGATAACTTTAGGCTTATTCTGCAGCGTTTACATAAGCCTTTGGACGGGTTGTCACAGAGCTGTAAAAACGGTTATGCTCACCAAGTGAATTAATCGCGTTTGTGCTGAACTCTTATTACAAAGCAAAAACAAACACTCTCCTTTCTTCGATCCATGAACGTTTCTCTCAGTTAATGTACGCGGTCTCGCAGTCTGACGCGTGGCTTGGTTCTCCGGAGGGGGGCGGTTGGCCGGGTCAGTAACCCGGGCTTAAGTGTGGGATGCCCCCAGGGTTCGGGACGGGTCTCTCATAGCAAATCAAACACATGCTGTTGTGAATAATAAGCAAAGGGTCGGTCTCTAGGGATAAAAAACCACAGTCTCAAGCCTAATTTAATAGACACCACGCTGTCACGATGTACTATAGCCATTGACAAGTCACAAGCATTGTGACGTCAACCCGATGTAGGATTTAAGCCCGGAAGATGAAAAATAGCCACAAAACAAAGCTTAAAAATAGCAGTTTTCTCAACAGTTAGAACTATTGTCGATGTAACATGTCGTCTATGAGTGCACACAAAAACCTCTGCTAAAAATATCAGAACAAGTAGTGGGGGTTTCAGACCCTTTAAAGCTGACAGGGACATTATAACAAATTATAGTATTTATATAGGAATTTATTATTTTATGTAATTTCAATCGATTATGAAAATTAAAAAAAACCTCATTTGCAAACCTCTATTAGTAATATATGTATACGACTAATATATACACCATACACTCATTATATACGTGACATCATTCACATCATACTAATATATACGTATAGTGTGTGTTGGTGTCTATGTATATGCAGTATATATCAATATAATCTCTATGATACATATAACATATTATATATACATACATGTTCCATATATATATTGCATATAATATATAATATTATTAGTAAAATGATCTAATAATATATAACTTATTATTATTTTTTTTACCTTATGTCCAAATCACTTAAATTCTGTAAAACAAAAAAAAAAATGGCGACTAGGACAGAAAAAAAAGTATTGTGAGAGAAATCTTTTTTGCGCATTGGTACAGTATTCTAAAAAACATGGTATAAATTTTCATCAAAATATGATTATTTTATGTCTGTGCTTCTAAACAAGGTCCTATGAGCAAGAAAAATATTTTTAAAGGGGTCATATGATGCGATTCAATTTTTCCTTTCTCTTTGGAGTGTTACAGCTCTTGGTGCATAAAGAAGATCTGTTAAGTTGCAAATGACCTAAAAAAGTCTCAAATCCAAAGAGATATTTTTTATAAAAGTTAAGACTTGTGCACGCCCTCCTAAAATGGTTCGTTTAAACACGCCCCCACATGTCTCCATCACTGTGTGGGAAGATTTGCATAAAACCGCCCAAATGTTCACGCAAACAAAAAAGGCGTAACTTTGATTCTCGCTTTAGTATTGTTGTTGCCGTGTGTTTCGTTGTGAAAGCGAACTACTTTGTTTGACCCAAAAGAGGCCGCATCACTCGTCATGCCTAGAGGTGATTCGTGCTGGTCGATGAGGAAATACTTCAACTTCGCACTGTGGATCGCCGGATTCGGCTTTCACCGTGGACGAAGCGGAATCCAACCCGGGGTCGTCACATGTGGTTGCCGCACCGGCCCGCCGGCCGCGCCGTTCTCTAGCCCACCGGCCTCTGCTCACTCAAGCCCGCAGTGTGTGATGCTGTGTGACGCATTTTATGGAAGACAAGTTTTCTGAACCTGCAGAGTAGCATACAATGGGTCTGTACTCAAAGGCTGTTCTATAAAGTGGGGAAGTTCCAACTTTGCAAGGACAGTCTGACGCTTCTGATTCACAGCCTGTAAGTAAGTTTGAACTTTAACGATTTCCCATGTGATTCAACACGATTAGCGCTTGTTGTTTGTGTTTCTCCGATCACAAATGCAGACATGGTTTTTATGTTTAGGCGGCGCGATACGCAACGCAACGCGTAAAAACACAGTATATAAGCATTAAATCAGTAATTATGTCCCACTGGATGCAAAAAATGCCTCGTTCATAATGGGTTTTAATGCTTTTGTCTCATCGCTCCAGCCGGACAGGGCATCACAGTATGTT